>CM068581.1:4298929-4416429 GCA_035048485.1 Pteria penguin
ATTACATTCAAATAGACAATGATATTTATCACCCAATGCATCTTTATCACAAAGTGAACATTTCCTATCAGATCGTTCAATAGACATTCATCTGCCACTTTCTATAGGTAATCTGTGGTTGGTGGTTCTGAATTTTGTAAAAATGATACGACACCTTTTTGGCAAAATGGACAAATACTTTTCTTGACAAAGACTTTGCTTGAAAATTTTATAAATAATGCATTTTGGTGAATAATTAACCTTGTTATTCCAACTCTGTTTCGCGTGATCAGATAATCTGAGTTTGACAGTATTCAAAAACCAGTTATAATTGTAAACATTTTGTGATTGCCAAACAAAACTTAGACCTAAATCAGTTAAAATATTTTCAACATCTTCAGCCACTGATGCTCTATATTCAAAGTCTGGTCAAAAAGTAAAATTTTGTATATAATGCTTGACAACTTTCCAAGTTTTCCGTGTACAAGTTTAGACCAAAAATTTAAAACTCTATATTTAACTGTGAAAATCAACGGTTGTACTCCAGTTTCACCATACAACATACAATGTGCTGTACTGGTTTTAAGCTTCAAAATAAATCTCAAAAATTCACACTGTACATTTTCTAAAATTTTTATATTACTATAACCCCAAAGTCCACAGCCATAGAGAAGAATTGGCACAATAGTTTGATTGAATAATTAAATTTGACAATTTAGTGATAAATCAAGATTTACAATTCTTCTATATAGTAAGTGCATGACTTTTTTTGCTAGTGACACAATTGTATTTAAAGCTAAACGAAAATTTCCAGTGTTTTTAACATAATACCTAGATATTTATAACAATCAACAATTTCAAAAGTCTTGTTTCCAAATCTAAAAATTTGCTTTGATATTCCCCTACTACCAAATATTACAATTTTAGTTTTTTTGATATTAACTTATAGTTTTCATGTATCACAATATTGGGAAAAGGTATCAAGGTTATGTTGAAGGTCAGCAGGGTTGTCAGATATAAGAATGGTATCATCTGCATAGAGATGTATAATGGGTGTTAAGCAATATTCCAAAGGCAAATCTGAAGGCACGGTAACTCCTATACATTGATTTTGGGAAAAATATACATGTAGTTCCAGATCGTTCAGAAAGAGGCTGAACATTATCGGCAATAAGTTTTCACTCTGACGGAGGCCGGAAGTGCAACTGAAGAAGGAAGTGACGTTATCATTTAGTCTTACACAGGATTTAATTTCTTTGTACATATTTTTAATAACTGTCAAGAATTTCCCGTTGATACTTTGCTTAATAAGTTTTTGCCACAACCCTGCACGCCGTAGTGTCAAAAGCCTTGGCAAAGTCAATAAAGGCACAGGTGCCCTAATTATAATAAGCAAAGATTTAACCTATTTACTGCCTTGGGTCAAATTGCAGCCTCTAATTGACGATAAATAATTGTTTGGTGATATGTCATTGAGAAGTGAAGAAAATGAAAAGATTATTCTTTCTGTTCAAAAGTTTTTTTTGCAATCTTCAAATAATAAGGGTCACTATGTATATCATGATTACTATTTCTTCTTCTACTTAGTTTGTAAATGTTATTATACTTCTTGCATGTATCGCCATTTGTGGCTTTATAATTGTGTTGTAATTTTAGGGAGAGGGCACAAATAATGTAATAACTTATGAACAATACCATTTCAAGTAATGAGAAAAAGTTTAAACTAGAGATAATGATAAGCAATGATAAAAAAAAAACACAAAAAAAGGAAAAAAAAATAGTAATAAATAAATAAAGAAATAGACAAATAAGTACATCATCCCTAACATAGATGTGAATGAGTCGGTATTGGCCAGGCTAAGAAAATAATAGAAACACAATAATACTTTTTTTCTGTAAAATTTGAGCGGTTGTCATAGGAAAAATTCAGAATTGAATTTATTTCGTATTTAACCTTTTGCATAAGTTTACATTTAATTATGTTTAATTGAAAATCTCATAAATATATGGTCCTTGTTTATCACTGCATCATACTCCTTTATCAAATATTATAACCTTAGAAGATCGAGTTTTGCAAACTGGAATACCTTTTTACGGGATAGAATACCAAATGATTGTACAGTTAAAAATTCTTTGTGTTGCCAATATATATATAAATTAAGGATCGGAAATGTAAAATTCAATGTGTGTAACTGTTTTAAGTTTGTTTTATAACTGCTCAATTTGCTTTGTTTATATTATATATAAAGATCAGTGTTTACTGTGAAAAAAAGAGTTTGTGCAGGCAGATTTCACCCAACAGACATGGATTTTTGTTGTTGTTTATTTCCATCTGATGAAGATCAAGTGACCGAATATTTGTGGACATGTCTCTTGTTATTCATTTAAAGTAATAAAAATTTAAAAGGAAGTTGCATAAAATTGTGGTGTTTTTAAAAAGTATTAACAATTAATGCTTACTTGTCACTTGTTGTATTTCGGAAGACAATGATTGTTGTATCATCCAATCCAAATCATCCGCTAACAATAAGAATGTATTACTTAAATTCTTAATATACGTATAGGCTAACGTTACATGTAAATCGCCGCTGACGTCGCTAATACTGACTAGGAAATACCTTATTTGTTAATGTGTGATATTTTATGAGAAAAATCAACACGACATGACTCGGTGGTTTTACGTCTAGGTTGCGATAAATCCATACCAGACAAAGCGAGATAACTCTTATTTTGGAGACGGCGTTATAAAGAGGATCGTTTGTGTACGGGAAATACTTAAAAAGATAAATAAATGTATGAATAAATGAATATTATAGAGTAAAGATCAGAAATGAGTTACTCTTACACTTAATCTTCAGATACATGTATATCTGCGTTCTCCTTTATTACTTATTATATCTGATGTTAATTGACACATGTTGCGTAAACTATGCTAATGGGCCGGATGGCATAAATGTTTGAATAAAGAAATGAATATACAATAATATGAATTTTACAATAACTGTCATTGTCGTGTCATAATACATGTAGCATTGCATATGTAGGTGTCATTTGTATTCTACCAGTTACCCATGCCCACTGGCATAATACAAATTAATATGACATATTCTGATAGGGGGTATGTGTGAAGTTTAAATCTGTGACTTTAGATTGACATATAGATACATGCGTAAATGTTATGTCAAATTAAGCAGCACAGCTAAACATATGATGCCAAATATTGCAGCTTATTTCCTACGACATACTTGTAATATCAATGATGTTCCAATACATTAACCATCCATATCTTCACATCATTAAAGGTAAAATTCAAAGCTTTTTATCACGAATTTTTTTGTGTTGTATTCAGGATGCATATTCAGCGTTTATTTTCAGTATATGCACATCTAGCGCTGAGGGCGCGACCTCCCAAGATGAGGGGTTTTTGGGCCCTTGTGAGGATTAGGGGGCAAATCCTCCAAACAAAAAATGTTTTGAGTATTTAGTATAGATAAATATGACCCATCAATACAAAGAAAACAATATAACCATGGCGCATCAATACTAAAAACACACAATTACCATGACGCATCAATACTAAGAAAACACAATAACCATGACACATTAATACTAAGAAAACACAATAACCATGACCCATCAATGCTAAGAAAACACAATAAAACATTACCACTCAATACTAAGAAAACACAAAAACCAGGACTCATCAATACTAAGAAAACACAATAACCAGGACCCATCAATACTAAAAAAACATAATAACCCAGGCACATCAATACTAAAAAAACACAATAACCAGGAACCATCAATACTAAAAACATAATAAACATGGCACATCATTACTAAAAAAACACATTAAACATGACACATCAATACTAAGAAAACACAATAACCATGACACTTCAATACTAAGAAAACACAAAAACCAGGACCCATCAATACTAAGAAAACACAATAACCAGGACCCATCAATACTAAAAAAAAAACCATAATAACCAAGGCACATCAATACTAAGAAAACACAATAACGATGACGCATCAATACTAAGAAAACACAATAACCATGATACAACAATACTAATAGTACATAATAACCATGGCGCTTCAATACTAAGAACACACAATAAGCAGGACCCATCAATAATAAGAAAACACAATAACCATGACACATCAATACGAAGAAAACTCAATAACCATGAAGCATCAATACAAAGAAAACACAATAACCATGACCCATCAATACTAAGAAAACACAATAAGCATGACACATCAATACTAACAACACACAATAAGCATGACCCATCAATACTAAGAAAACACAATAAGCATGACCCATCAATACTAAGAAAACACAATAACCATGACCAATAAATACTAAGAAAACACAATAAACATGACCCATCAATACTAAGAGCACACAATAACCATGACCCATCAATACTAAGAAAACTCAATTACTATGACCCATCAATACTAAGAAAACACAATAACCATGACATATCAATGCTAATAGCACACAATAACCATGGCACATCAATACTAAGAAAACACAATAAACATGACACATCAATACTAAGAAAACACGATAAGCATGACTCATCAATACTAAGAAAACACAATAACCATGACACATCAATACTAAGAAAACACAATAAACACGGCACATCAATACTAAGTAAACACAATAAACATGACACATCAATACTAACAACACACAATAACCATGACCCATCAATACTGAGAAAACACAATAACCATGACACATCAATTCAAAGAAAACACAATAACCATGACCCATCAATACTAAGAAAACTCAATAACCATGACACATCAATACAAAGACAACACAATAATTATGACCCATCAATACTAAGAAAACACAATAACCATGACCAATAAATACTAAGAAAACAAAATAACCATGACCCATCAATACTAAGAGCACACAATAACCATGACCCATCAATACTGAGAAAACACAATAAACAGGACCCATCAATACTAAAAAACGCAATAACCATGACCCATCAATACTAAGAAAACACAATAACTATAACACATTAATACTCAGAAAACACAATAACCATGACGCGTCAATTCTAAGAAAACACAATAAACATGACGCATCAATACTAAAAAACACAAAAAACACGGCACATCAATACTAAGAAAACACAATAGAAACAGGACATCAATACTAAGAAAACCCAATAACCATGACCCATCAATCCTAAGAAAACACAATAAACATGACCCATCAATACTAAGAGAAGACAATGACCATGATACATTAATATTTAGAAAAGACAATAAGCATGACACATCAATACTAAGAAAACACAATAAACATGACGCATCAATACTAAGAAAACACAATAACCATGACACATCAATACTAAGAAAACTCAATTACTATGACCCATCAATACTAAGAAAACACAATAACCATGACATATCAATGCTAATAGCACACAATAACCATGGCACATCAATACTAAGAAAACACAATAAACATGACATATCAATACAAAGAAAACACGATAAGCATGACTCATCAATACTAAGAAAACACAATAACCATGACACATCAATACTAAGAAAACACAATAAACACGGGACATCAATACTAAGAAAACACAATAACCATGACCCATCAATACTAAGAAAACACAATAAACATGACACATCAATACTAAGAAAACACAATAACCATGACCCATCAATACTAAGAAAACTCAATAACCATGACACAATAATACTAAGAAAACACAATAACCATGACACAGCAATACTAAGAAAACACAATAACCATGACCCATCAATACTGAGAAAACACAATTACCATGGCCCATCAATACTAAGAAAACTCAATAACCATGACACAGCAATACTAAGAAAACACAATAACCATGACACATCAATACTGAAAAAGCACAATAACCATGTCACATCAATACTCAGAAACACAATAACAATGACGTGTCACTTCTAAGAAAACAGGATAACCATGACGCATCAATACTAAGAAAACACAATACACATGACACATCAATACTAAGAAAACACAATAAACATGACACATCAATACTAATAGCATATAATAACCATGGCGCATCAATACTAAGAACACACAATAAGCAGGACCCATCAATACTAAGAAAACACAAGAACCATGACACATCAATACTAAGAAAACACAATAACCATGACGTATCAATACTAAAAAACACAATAACCATGACACATCAATACTAAGAAAACACAATTACCATGACACATCAATACTAAGAAAACACGATAACCATGACACATCAATACTAAGAAAACTCAATAACTCTGACTCATCAATACTAAGAAAACACAATAACCATGACATATCAATACTAAGAAAACACAATAAACATGACGCATCAATACTAAGAAAACACAATAACCATGACACATCAATACTAAGAAAACTCAATAACTCTGACTCATCAATACTAAGAAAACACAATAACCATGACATATCAATGCTAAGAGCACACAATAGCCATGGCACATCAATACTAAGAAAACACAATAACCATGACACATCAATACTAAGAAAACACGATAAGCATGATTCATCAATACTAAGAAAACACAATAACCATGACACATCAATACTAAGAAAACACAATAAACACGGGACATCAATACTAAGAATACACAATAACCATGACCCAGCAATACTAAGAAAACAGAATGCCCATGACATATCATTACTAAGAAAACACAATAACCATGACCCATCAATACTAAGAAAACTCAATAACCAGGACACAATAATACTAAGAAAATACAATAACCATGACACAGCAATACTAAAAAAAGAAAATAACCATGACACATCAATGCTAAGAAAACACAATAACCATGACGCGTCACTTCTAAGAAAACAGAATAACCATGACGCATCAATACTAAGAAAACACAATACACATGACACATCAATACTAAGAAAACACAATAACCATGACACATCAATACTAAAAACACAATAACCATGACACATCAACACTAAAAAAACAAAATAACCATGACACATCAATGCTAAGAAAACACAATAACCATGATACATATACTAAGAAAACACAATAACCATGACACATCAATACTAAGAAAACACAATAACCATGACACATCAATACTAAGAAAACACAATAACCATGACACATCAATACTAAGAAAACACAATAAACATGACACATCAATACTAATAGCACATAATAACCATGGCGCATCAATACTAAGAACACACAATAAGCAGGACCCATCAATACTAAGAAAACACAAGAACCATGACACATCAATACTAAGAAAACTCAATAACCATGACACATCAATACAAAGAAAACACAATAACCATGACACAGCAATAATAAGAAAACACAATAAGCATGACACATCAATACTAAGAAAACACAATAACCATGACGTATCAATATTAAAAAACACAATAACCATGACACATCAATACTAAGAAAACACAATAAACACGGGACATCAATACTAAGAAAACCCAATAACCATGACCCATCAATACTAAGAAAAGACAATGACCATGACACATTAATATTTAGAAAACACAATAAGCATGAGGCATCAATACTAAGAAAACACAATAAACATGACGCATCAATACTAAGAAAACACAATAACCATGACACATCAATACTAAGAAAACTCAATAACTCTGACCCACCAATACTAAGAAAACACAATAACCATGACATGTCAATGCTAAGAGCACACAATAGCCATGGCACATCAATACTTAGAAAACACAATAACCATGACACATCAATACTAAGATAACGCGATAAGCATGACTCATCAATACTAAGAAAACACAATAACCATGACACATCAATACTAAGAAAACTCAATAAACACGGGACATCAATACTAAGAATACACAATAACCATGACCCATCAATACTAAGAAAACACAATACCCATGACATATCATTACTAAGAAAACACAATAACCATGACCCATCAATACTAAGAAAACTCAATAACCATGACACAATAATACTAAGAAAACACAATAACCATGACACAGCAATACTAAGAAAACACAATAACTATGACCCATCAATACTAAGAAAACACAATAACCATGACCCATCAATACTAAGAAAACTCAATAACCATGACACAGCAATACTAAGAAAGCACAATAACCATGCCACATCAATACTCAGAAACACAATAACCATGACGCGTCAATTCTAAGAAAACAGAATAACCATGACGCATCAATACTAAGAAAACACAATACACATGACACATCAATACTAAGAAAACAGAATAACCATGACACATCAATACTAAAAAACACAATAACCATGACACATCGATACTAAGAAAACACAATAAACACGGCACATCAATACTAAGAAAACACAATAACTATGACACATCAATACTAAGAAAACACAATAACCATGACACATCAACAATAAGAAAACACAATAACCATGGCACATCAATACTAAGAAAACACAATAAAAAAGTTCAAAATCATGTATAGGCACGGTTCTACTCGAGCAGTTTTAAGCTATAATGCTGACTCTCTAGACGATGTATAATCATCTGACATCTTCTGTTAAATTGTGAAATCACAAATAATGTTGATCTCTATGTAATCCAGGAATAATTGTTTTGAAAAAGGATAAAATTTGTGTCACCAATATCTAATCTTCAACATTTTCTAACATGTAGTTGGGCGACTAGACTTAACCTGCCTAAAAGGAATAACATAGGGCAGTAGCTTCTGATAAAATACACACTACATTAATCACCGAAGGGAACAAGTGATATTATGATTGATTGTTTTACGTCACTCCGCGATCATTTTACGTAAATATGACAGCATCTGTCTGATGCATTCGAAAACATTTATACCTATGCAAGTAATGGAGAGATGGTGTAGTGGATAAGGCGTTGGACTTGAATTCTGAGGGTCTCACTAGGTATTGGTTCAATCCCCCAGATAAAAATGTTCAATTTCAGTTCCTTATCCAACATACCACTGACCTTGGGAGAATAATGGCCAGAACAGGATCTCTGATGCTGTGACAGAGGTATTCCGGTATGGGGGCACCTGTAACAAATACCATTGGAAATAAGCCAACTGATCTAATCGTGCCTTGCTGGGTTCCCAAATAAGTAGTAGTGGACAGTATGTGATTGATGTATTGCATAGAAACTATACCTCTGCAACGGACCCACCCGAAGCAGTGAGAATCTTTTATTTGACTCAACAAGACAAGAGCAAAGTGGCGGCATATGTATTGCTTAGCAATAAACACAATTACAGAACACAACAATTATGAACATTAAGTTCAAAAACACTTCTGAACATTAATTTTAATTATCAACATATAAGCACAATGATTTGATAAGACTACTAAAATCTCATAGTGATAATGGGCTGAAATTCCCTATATCCGAATAATACATACACAAACTTGTAAAAACAAGCTGTGTTTGTGAAACACTAATGCCCCGGCGGCACCCAAGTCCAAAAAGTTGTTTTTAGTGTGAATGTCGTTGTCAAGGTCAAAAGGTCATCGACCTTGAAAGGGCTTCATTAGTTGAGTACGCATGTCAAACATGAAGTCTTTATCCCTCACGGTTCAAAAGTTATAACCAAGGTTAAAGTTGACAAACAGACAGGACAAAAACAATATATATGCCGCCGATCTATCGATCCGGCGGCATAAAAAACCTAGCTTAGGTAATACTACCATTTTAGCAGCAAGGGCGGGATTGGAGGGAGCAAAACGTTTTGAAGACAGAAGTGCGATCTCTGCGCCATGCGGGATGCAGCTTGCAGGTGACAGCTGAGCAAAACAGAATAACAAGAGTGTATCTAATTCAATTTATATATAAATAACGCTTTGACTCAACAAGACATGAACAAAGTTGCGGCATATTTGTTTAATTATGTCTATAGGAACACCCAGTCGACTGAGCCAAATGGCAGCGTCGCGTCTGAATGAGTGACCACTCAAACGAGCCTGAATACCTGATTTTAAGACACACTGACCCAAAACAGACATGAACGATTTATAAGTCATATGCCTACCTTAATCTGCCACAAATAACAGGCTAAGTGGCTCAGGATTTAGGGCATTACTTAGCTGCAACAAAGTCAATAAAGCTGAGGCTGAGTATAACGCGTTATTTACTCTAGGCAGGATGATCTCCAACACTTTTTCACGGAATTGGATTGTTTTCGAGTATCTCAGCTGCAGAATGTATCTTCAGCTTGTGGCTAAGAGGTCATTGCGACGCAAGTCCTTTTCAGGCTCGAATACACATTGTACTATAAAAGTCCTAGGACGCAAAAGGCCATAAAAGGTCATTAAGCAGGACACCAGAATGAATGATCCAACATCCTTCTGAAAGTAATGACAGCTTTGATTTGCAATACATGTTAAGTTGGGCATTGTCGTCACCACGGATAGGGTCTTCCAACCCGGATAGTTTGTGCAAATGGTGAATAATATTCATATATTGACAGATGGTGAAATAGCGAAATTTCTTCACTCGAGTAAGGTAAGCAATATACAGTTGCAGTGTATCTGACATCAAGAACACAGGAGGTCTCTTCACCTGGTTACAAAAGGTCAAATAACAGTTGAGTGAAGTATGTCTTATTTGTAGAAGTAGCCTACGCCTTCAGTGCACCAACCTCCTTCTGCAACTCGGATATGTAGATTCCGCATAAAAAGGATGAAATTCCATGACATATGATCAGACAGTTCCTTCATGGGTCCGCGAATGTCCTCTGTGGTACATTGTTGTTAGTGCCATAGTCATGTGACAAGTTATTTTCGTATTTTACATTCATGTTAAAGTCAGTATATTGCAATGATGGAGCAATACAGTATAGCATGGTTAATATTCCTTGCTCATGAAGCCTGGAACAAGTGTCTGCTATTTGATTTCGCACACCGGGTAAATAAATAGCCTTCAATTCAACAGCGCGCACACAAAGAAGAGCACACAGATAATGATCATTGCCATTTCAGAATGTGTGCTCCCTTTATGTATCCAGGAGACTGCCGATCTATTGTCACAATGAACCAATACACGTATATTTATAACACAGATCCCCAGCGACACGCAGCAATGAATGTAGTCAATATTAATTCTTTTATGGTTTTTTTATTAACACTTATAAACCCCTTTTATAATTTCCACATATCCTGGGTCAGGATATGCTGATAACAATAATTACAATATAGTAGAAGAAAATATAATCATTGCAAAGAGTAAGTTATAGCAGTAGTCTGTCTATAGTATGTGATATATAATTAAAACATATCAAAGTATTTCATACAACTTGTTAATAACATTTACATATTTCACCATAATAGAATTCGGGTTGTATAAACATATAGTACTTATTTTTTTTCTTACTGCACTTACAAGTGTCTCTTCATTCTCCACTAAATTTTCATATCTTGCTTTCATTTTGACTTTGTAAATAAAAAAGGATATAAATGATATAATTTCGTTAAAAAATAAAGTTTTATTGTTTGATTCAAAATAGAATCCTACAGTAATATGTTTCCAACTAATATCAAAATTTAATACAAGTCCTAAGTTTTTCCACAATTTTTGAACTATACTGCATTCAAAAATTAAGTGTTTTATATTTTCTATACTATTAACACAATAATGCAAAAAGGATTTTCTTTTATTTTGCATTTTGTTAGAAAATGATTTGTACAAAGAATGTCATTCAATAATTTATAGTTAAACTCTGAAACTTCTTTATTATTGATGTATTTCATTTTATTAAGGTAAATTAATGGCCAATGGTATTTTTCTATATGATACTCTCGAGAAAAGAAACTTTGGTGGGTAGGTTTAATAAATTTATGACTGATAAAATTTTCATAATAAAAATCACTTTTCTTATCCTTTATATTATGAAAACCATTTTCAAATAAGAACAAAAACTTATCAGTTGTTTTTGGAAATAAAAAAGATTGACTTAATTTGTTTATAATGTTTTATAAAGATTCTATTAAGATTTTGTATTCACATAACCAATTTCTTTTATCTTTTAACTTTTCTTTTATTTCATTTAAAGTTTTAAATTTACAGTTTGGATTAAATAGATCTTTTACATAGTGAAATCCACTTTAAATCCAGCTTTAAAAAAAGAGTTTTATTTTTGAATTTTATAATTAAGTTGTTCCATATGGGTTGAAGTAATAGCTCAGTATTTGAATAGTTGTATAGTTCCTTGGTCTTTTTGCTTTCGTTAAAAGAACAGAAGACTTTTTTGTAAAAGAGAGGTAAATCATCAGTAATAGAAAACTTGTTTATTTTCTTTTCACTTGTTTTTAACAAATATTCCGGAGATAATTTCAAATTATGGAGGTGCGCTTTAATAATATCATATACAATGTTGTCTCTATTGAATATTTTTGTTATCCACGCAGCTTTAAGGGATTTTAGTTTCGATTCAATGTCTATTACACCGATTCCGCCATCAGTAATTTTTCCTATTAATGTATTTCGTTTTATTCTATCTGTTGTTCCAAATAAAGTTGAATATTAAAGATTTGATTTTCTTAATTACTGTTTCGTTAGGAAGAGGTGATATTGTGGCTTTATAAATAAATTTGGATAAAGCCAGCGAGTTAATAATACAGGTTTTGCCAAAAATTATTAGTTTTCTTTTATTCCATGATTCGAAAAGTTTTTCTATATCATTCTGTGTTTTGGTCCAGTTTTTATTATCACACATGTTTTTATCGTGTCCTATATAAATTCCTAGACATTTTATTGCTTCACAAGTAACTTCTATTCCAAACAAATTTGTATATTTATTTTTCAATGTTCCGAGGAGAATGCATTTTGTTTTTTGAATATTTATTTTCGATCCTGCCGAAACAGGACACCCCTGCCTAATTCCTCGTGTCATCTGACATGTCTTTGATACCCATCCATTATTTTTTAATCTAAATATCGGTTTTGTATACAGAATCTTTATCCATGCAATGAAACTTTCACCGAAGTTAAATTTATTCAATATTTTAAATAAGAAATTCCATTCAACCGAATCGAATGCCTTTTCAAAATCTAAGAATAACATTAATCCTTCTTTGTCATGAGATTCACAGTATTCAAACAAATCTAACACTAACCTAGCCTTTTGACTTATCGTTCGTCCCTTTATATATGCCGATTGCTGATTACCGATAAGCTTATCTATTATTTTCTGCAGTCTTTTAGCTAAAACAAATGCGATGATCTTGTAGTCTGTATTTGTAAGGCTTAATGGTCGGTAGTTTTTTAACATATTTCTTTCTCCATTCTTAAAAATAAGAGTTATTACGGATAATTTTTGTGTGAAACTCAATTCTTTTTCCTCATAAATAAATTCTACAACTTCATTAAATAGATTTTCAATATCATTCCAAAAGCATTGATAGAACTCTGTATTGAGTCCATCAAGTCCAGGACTGATACCTTTCTTTATGCTAAAAACATCATCCTTAATTTCTGTTTTAGATAACTTTAATTCTAATTCATTTTCGTGGCTTCTGTTAAGAAGGGTGCCGAGATATTTGAAAGATAATCATCGATATTATCGTTGTCAATATACTTAGATTGATATAATACTGAATAAAAGTTACACATTTCTTTCAAAATTTCATCATTGTTGTACAACTTTCGTTTACCACTTTTTATTTCTCTTATATTGTTATTTTCTTGTCGTTGTTTTTCTAGCGATAGAAAGAAACTTGTATTTCTTTCTCCCTCAGTCACATATTTCACCTTAGATCTTAGTATTGCTCCTTTGGCCACATTTTCGTTAATTATATCTAATTCTTTTTCAATTTCATTTTTCCTCTTCATATCGAAATTTTCTCAATTTCCTGTTTCTATTTCATTAAGGTCCGCTTCCAATACTTTTATTTTTTTTCTCTTTGTTTATTTTTGTTCGCTTTGGAAAAATTAATTGAAAATTAGTTAACTTTTGATTTAAATATTTTCCATTTTTTGATAGGGTCATCATAATTTACCAATTTATTTAATATTGATTTAATGCCCTCCTTGTATACGTCATCGTTTAGGAGGTTGGAGTTCAATTTCCAATATCCATTTCCTCTTTTCGAGTTATATATATATTAAGTTTTAGATTCAAATATATATGATCGGTCATTCTTATGTTATGTCTGTTTTCCGGGTATTCGTCTAATCTTAATTGCCTTAATGTTGTGTATATTTGAGCGGTTTGTAAAATTAAAATCGATTCTGCTCCTGGGAATATCCTTACTGTCACACCATGTATAGCCCGTTAAGTTTCCATGTAAATTGTCCCAAATATCAATTAAATCATATTGAGTTAAAAGCCTTTTTAATATTTTTTAACTCCTTTCATTTTCTTTTTCAAAATTGCAATTAAAATCACCAAAGATATACAAGTTTTCCTGGTAGTCGACATAGCTTGCTATATATTTTTTAATCTTCTCCATGAAACAAACTTTAGCTTTTTCTATATTAGGAGCATATACATTTATGAATGAAAAGTATCTGTTACATATCTTCACATTTAGAACAATTAATCTACCATCAAAAGACACATGTTTATTAATTACTTCTATATCTAACCCCTTTTTAATGAAAATCGATACACCTTTGCTAAAGCAAGAGTCAGAAAATGCACTAATTATTTTACCATCCCAATATTCATCATATGTATCTTTTTCCTCTTCTACAAAATGAGTTTCTTGTATAAAAGTAAGATCAAAAGCATTTAATTTTATCCATTCATATAATTTTATTCTTTTTTCATCTAGGTTCAGACCTCTGGCATTAACAGATATAATATTAAGCTTTTCCATATATATGTATAAATTGACTTTGCATAAACAGTAAATATTTACATGTATATAGGGAGATAAACATATACTCCTTTAGTTTACAGTTTGAGTAAACCATAGTCAATATAATTTTTACAGTATGCATGTATTTAAAGTTTCAAAAGAAAACCTCACATGTATATCGCTTATATATTTAGAGTTTCAAAAGAAAACCTCATATATATCGCTGTTGTTTTCTGTGCATATGTACATGTAGTTTACTCACACTTATGCAAGGCCTAGCCTCCAGCACAGGCTTCCGCCCCTTTCTCCTGAGTTTCTTCCGAGTCGGGCGTGTCTGAATCACTCGCGATGTTCGATACTGTATCAGTATCTGTGTTCATGCGGAGTTGTCGAAGCATCTGTGCTATGTCACGTTGACGCGCGGTTTCTTTCGAGTTTTGCTTATATTTCGGCCGGCTCCACTGGTCACTCTTCTTCTTTTTTCTCACTTTTTTCGCCAATCTTCCTATAATTTCGCCTAAACGATTTTCCCCTGGCCACTTACTCTGTTTAGTGTTGGTTGTTCCTTTACAATCCAGACCGGAAACCCGCGTATCGTTGAAGGTGCTTTCTACAAACACTGTACCACGCTTTGCTGCCCGAATTTTTTCCTTAAACAAAGATACTTGAACGCACTTATTTTCGACAATCTCTTCCATTACTTCAAATTTTGAAGATTTCCACTGCTCGTTTTCATGGACTTTATCTCCAAGTTTTTTTTCGCGGAAAGAGCATCAGGAACATTTTTAATTTTTGATGCAGTGTCCAGGTCTCATCTAAGCGCTTTGACATATTGGAATGCAAGTTCCGCTGATCTATGTGAGGTACCAAATACATCAAATACACATGGATAAAAGTTTGATAAGACGTCACCTGAGCCATTGAATGCAGTGATGTTATTTTGTAATTCATATTCGTCACATTTTTCGTCCCCAGGCAGATGGCCCACCTTTTTACATACCTTGCATCTGGTTTCATTTTTGCAAAAATACCTGGTGTGGTCATTACCCCAGCAGTTGGTGCAAAGGGTATTTTGTTGTGGTTTTGGTTGTCTGTAGTGTAATAATCTCATTCACAGTTCTTTTATGTTGATGTGTTGCAGTGCAAATTGTGGCATGTCTATGACCCAATTTAGGTGATAGTCGTCACCCATAAAATACGCATCCCCACCTTTCGTGCATGCATCTATTCGGAAGGAGGTAAGGGGTGTTTGGTCTTGAATTTTGCACGATCCATTAAAGGTCACAGGAAATGTAAAAATTATAAATCAATTTTAGCATCTAAAATTGTTCATCTCTTAAACCAAACGAGAATCGTCTCACTCCAATGTACGATAGGTCGTTGTACTTCTTTAAAAACGAGAAGTTATTTATAGAATTCTTCGGTAATATTCGTAAATCTCCGTATTTATTCGGCGCGTGACGTCATTTCTGTCATTGTTTAAATGAAAGTAGAGGAAACTATAGACGCCGTGCACGTGTTAACAATAATTAAATAAAATCTTTGAGTGGGGACATGGTCCACTGTGTAGTATTTGGATGTAACAATACCAGTACGAACTCAGACGTTAGTGTCTTCCAATTTCCGAAATTTTGGAGAACATGGAAGGGGGAAGAGACAAGTCTCATATGGACTGGGTTGTTGCACTTGTTCACGTCATTAGTACAGATGCAAGTAGCACTAGATGGACAAGCTATAGATACCAGAAGGGTCCTCACATATATGTTTAGATCATTTCACACCTGACTGCTTTGCACGAGATCCATTTCTTGCTAAAGCTGAAGGATTCAGCTGAGACTTAAATGTTAAAGATGGTACTGTAATATGTGACTACTTTCGTTTTCCCGTCTCATCGGCATCTTGATGAAAAAAAAAGTTAAAGAATGGGCCGAATTATCACGGTCAGCTTTTACAAAAAGACAACTGTTGAAATTAAGTATTATTATTCTATTAAGATATGGTCACAAACACTTAAAATATTTTAAAATGTATTTTTACCATACATGATGGTATAGTAGGCATTAACACACACAAATCTATATATATATATATATATATATATATATATATATATATATATATATATATATATATATATATATATATATATTAAGCACAAGAAAGCGACAAACAACACTAAAATAAAGAAAAGATATTTCCTACTTGTGCTTTTATATATTATATACATGCATATATAGCACAAACATACAATACACCTAACAAGTCACCCAATAATTCCTCATATTCGTTCCTGTCTAAGACTCTTGTTATGAGTATTATGATATATGTATAAAGACCTTCCAAAATTAATTGATCATGATGTTTGTAACTGCAAGAGCACCTACAGAACACTATAAATCTTTATTTAAAGAGTTCAGGGGCAATTTCCTTATTTCTATACATGTCTTGTTTAAAGTTGTCTGAGGATATGTATAGAAATTCTTATAGCTATCTCCCAGCTATGGTTATCAAACATAAGACACGATAATATCAAGTGGGATTCTTTATAAACTATATTATATTTCAACAACAAAAACACCTGAGAAATTTTTTTATTGTTTTTTTTATCTTTACATCTTCAGTTTTGTCATTATTGATCTTCCATGCGGTGTGATGTAATAGCACACTGTTATAACAGACACTAGTATATTTTGAGTTAATTCATTAATTGACACTAAGATGAAGATCCTTGCATTTATTCTATGATTTCAGAATGCATACATGTACTTAGTACCTCAAAGCCATTCTTGAGGATTATAAATTTTATGATTGTAATTGTAGTATCATAAATCAATGGTCCTGAATTAGGTAAAAATACCCCTTTGGCAACAAAGTTGAAAAAGTCCAAGAATCTAATAAAAACTTCAATATTTAATATATTGAGTAATGGACAAAATTGTTATTCAGTTACAATCCTCACCATATCTGTAAACCCAAACTAATGCATCGAAGGAGGTCAAATATTAAAGGAAATATAATAGCTCTTTTCTGCATCTAAACTTTAAATTCTAATAAAAACAAAAGCAAACTTGATTTCAGATATGAACCCAAAACAACATGTCTTCACATATCCCTCTAAATCATGTTCAGTTTGCAGCAACAACACTAACTGTGTGGGCATTATCTTTCAAAGGCCACAGGAGCACCTATAGTATGGAAAGAGAACTGTATTTGTAAAATGCCTAATTTTGAAGCAATGGGGCAGAGTTGGTGTATATGTTAAGCACTTGGATTACAGTGCAGAAGGTCTGTTGTTCAATTCACGGGATTGCACCACTTTGCTGTTAATCCTCCCACTTCCATGTCGCAATGTAACTAAAGAAATTGTTGAAAGTAATGGTAAGCCCTAATCAACCAAGGTTGAAGGAATGTATTGAATGGAGCTCTTCAAACTTTGCATTGATATGGTTAGTTGTCATGAAAATATGTATTTGGATACAGAAAAAATAAAAAGAAAACCCCCCAAAAGTATCAAAACAACAATGACAAAGATGAAGAAAAAATGAGAAAGCACTGGTAATTCCATGGGGTTGAGGGGGGTAAAAAAACCTCGGGAGTCAGATGTCAAATCCTTTAAACCCATAGGCATATTAACAGAGGGGGGGGGGGGGGCAGAAATACACAAATATACAAATATATCAAATATACATATATTGCAATACATCAGAGACATATATACATATACATGTGTATGTATGTCACTGAATACATGTAATAGTAAAACTGTATGTAAACCGACAAGTTTAAGGTAATATTTTCTTTTTTTCAATTGATTGTAGCCTAAGTATCTCTTCCCAGTTATTCCAATTTCCACTGTTTAAATTACAATTTTGATCATTTATAAAGCACAGTATTTGGATCTTGAATTAAGCCCCCCCCCCCCCCTTTCAAGTAAGATTGCTTAATATTACTGAAAGTAGTCTATGTCTAATCTGCACATAATACTCGTAAGAGGGTGTTGCAGTATACGTAGATACATAGATATTATAACATTGGCTTACGTACCACTCATCTAGATCTAAACTAAAGCAATGTTTTCAACATCGTTAAGACGTTATGTCAGTATGTAGCAATGCCCAGCCAAATTTTCAGAGACAAAAATCTGCAATTTTCTTTATCTCACTGCAATCTGTATGACACACTGATCTCAGAACAGAAATCCGTTTCCAAATAAGATGACAATTAAGTATTTTATGCCCTTATGAAAGTCCTTGAAATTTAACCCAGATTTCGCTATATTTAGAAACCAATTAAAAAAATGTACATTGGATGCCACACACTCACTTTTAATTTTTTTTATCTATATCTCCTTTGTAGAATGTGTCTATGATATCAGCTTATTACATGAAACTGATATGTCCTTTCATTTCTGTGAAAAGGCCAAAATAATGTGAAATTTCCATTTTTAATAGAAAAAAAAATGCGAGAGTTATCTTTCTTACTTAAATCAAGTTTATTGAATAAATTAACTTCAGTCTACAGCTTCAATAGCCAGTTTCTCAGCGCCTGAAATTAAAAGAGAATAATGTTAGCCATTTCACATCAATGTAAATATCAAAGATTCTGAAATAAAACACAAAATTATTAATTAATTAAGTAGTTTTTATGCCCCCGGAATGGAATGTCCTGTCTCTCTGTCTGTCTGTGGCAAAAAAACCCCTCTTTTACCTAGGCTATTACATTTGAACCGTATGAGATAGAGACTTCATAATTGGCATGCATACTCCACTGGTTACTGGTATCAAGGTCAATGACTTTGTGACCTTCATCGTGACCTTTGACCTACATGTCTAAAAACTTTAACCTTTGCCATAACTTTTTAACAATTAGAGGTACAGGTCTCATATAAGGCATGTATAGTCAACTAATGAATCTCTTTAAAATGATATTAAGGTCATTGGCCTTGTGACCTTGAACTTTATTCTAAAAATAGCTATTTTTTACTTGCTTCCACCGAGGGCACATCTTGTTCAATAAAAATTTATAAAAATCCTATGGGCACCTTGTATGTTAGTAAATTAAATATCAAACTTCTGAGAGAAAACTCAGCATGCAATGTCACAAATTAGTAAGTGAAACTGTATTTTGAGTGTTAATACCATTATATGCAATATCAGTATTCATTTCAAATAGAAAACAAAGCAAAACAACAAAATACTAAATATCAGTTAGTAAACTCATACACTTTATTAACAAATCATGATAACAATAACATGAAATGAATGATATGCATCAACTGAAATACTTGGTTAATTGACAGTAAGTTCAGTAACTAATCTCTACTGAAACAGGCAATTGAACCAAATCATGATAACAATAACATGAAATGAATGATATGCATCAACTGAAATACTTGGTCAATTGACAGTAAGTTCAGTAACTAATCTCTACTGAAACAGGCAATTGAACTGAAACTGAACTGAAGCCTAATGGTTAACCTCTCAGCTGATTTTGGTATTATCAAAAGATGTCCCTCCTCATAGTCCTCCTGTAGTTTGTACACATAGATGGCGGGGTCATTGTCGTATTTTACGTTGTACCAGTCTGTGAAGCCAGGGACAACAGACAAAACATCGCCGAAGTACCAGTCATCCTCGAATTTGTGTTTGATATGTTTCATCACAAGGAGAGGCATTTTCTTTGTCTTTGTCTCTGTTGTTGATCCTTTTCTGGCTTCATTTATCAATATTGTCAGATTGGCCTTTAGTTGATCTAGCGTTTTTGCCTTCTTGCCGAAAGAAAACTGGAACAATGACTTGTCAGATGTAATCTGGTGCAACACATTTTTGCGAAATGTTAATTGCGCTTTAACAGCCTTAACTTTCTCGGTTTTCTGTTTTATTTCTTCGAGTTGATGTGTCATCTCTTCTGAAGATTGCCATAATCCAAAGAAAAGGATATCGTTTGTCATCTTTTCTTTTCGTTTATATAGCCTCTCTTGCTTTTCGTGGAGTTCTTTCTCCTTCAATTTTTGAGCAGACAATCGCTTCGATTCAATCTCCTTCATCCTTTGCTGAAATTTATGTCTAATTTTCGGTCCTTCCGTTTTTGCCTCTTGCAATAAAACACTCCTTTCATCATCATTCAATTCGTTCAACCATTTGTTCGTTTTATTATGCGAAAACACTAGGAAAGCTTCATTGCATAATGTAGTCGCATTGGGCTTGTAGCGCAGTAGGAAGTCCAACTGACCGAAAAAAAAATTCAGGGATTTTGTTGTGCTTAATAGTGCTTCGGCTTTCTTCCCATGTTGCTGCTGAAGAAGTGTAGAATTTCCCTCCAGGTAAATGGTCTGAAGCCTGTCTTTCCAAAAGATGCAACATTGCTTCGAAAAGCCATTGCAGGATCTGCACTGTAATTGTATCTGTTTCGGGATCCTCCTTCAGTAGGTCATCCTCAACATTTACATCATCAAATGGAAGACATTTACCACTTATGACACCAGAACTATCTTCTTTGGCCTTTTTCAGAAAATCTACCAAGTTCGTGTAAACTTCTGCCATTTCTAATATGTGAGAGGTATCTTCTATCACTCGCCACAGAGGACTTGTAAGGCAGTGAGAAATAATACCTAGGGCTCGACAACCGGCTTTCAGAGTATTATCTTTGATGTCTGTCGTGTAATGGGGTTCGAACTTACAAATACATACCCATGTCTTTTTTCTTTAGTTTTAAAGTTACACAGACAGACGTCCTATTTCAGTCTTTCACTATATCATTATGAGTATATTCTTTATTGTGGAAAAAATTCAAATAATGAAAATAGTATTTAATATCAGGGTAGTTTTTGTAAATAAACACACAGTCATATTATATGATATAGTCCCATTTAGTATTTACCTTCTAATTGAGATGCTGGCAGGGCCGCCAAAGGACTTGGTGGCACGATGTCGATGGTGTCAATTTCCTCGGAGCTGGAGTTCCAGTCAGAAAAAAGATCTGGACTAGGTTCTCTAGATAGTTAAATCAAAAGAATGACAGCACACCCATACTCCATCATCGCATGGGTTGAATCACTACATATGAGGGGGCGGACAGGGAGGGGGGTGTTACCCCCCCCCCCCCATCATATCTCTTTCCCCCTCCTCCCACCCCTCCCTTTTGCCCTGTCTGCCCCTCACATATGTATGATAAAAGTAGCCAGTACTTTTTTATTTGTCATTTTTAACCCCCCCCCCCTCCCTACCTTTGCCATTGAATGCCTTTCACGCTTGTTTAGAATAAGTTGTAATTGAAAGGTTCAAATAATATCAGTATTATTCATTTATTTCATGTTAAACACGATCTGTAGTTGTGACACTGCCAGAGAAGACCGTTAAAGCGAAAATAACCAACGAATTACGAGTTTGTTTACATTTTCGTGAACCAAATTGGCCGCCATCTTGGATTTTGACAGATTGATGACCGAGCTTAGGAAAATGCGTTTTTCGACTCAAGAACGGTTGAATGCTTCCAAATATGTCACATGAATATCAAGATTAATGATAAAGGAACCCATTTCGACCAATTTTATCAAATTACTACTCTGCATAAGAAAATCTCACACATTTCAATTATTTGACCCATTTTTTTTCTGTACCTGCATGCCATAATAAACTTGTAGAGTGGGGGTAAAGTAAGGGGGCATCTCAAAGTTAACATCCAAGTCAATAAAACGTTTGAAGAAACGGCAATAAATTGGCATTTCCCCGTACTTTGCAAGGTTCTTCTTGAGACGGATTCAAAACGAGACTATGGAAATATTTTGAGTTATCTACCCCTTGGCTGGGCAATGCTACATTATGTGTCTCGGAACTGTCAGATGCAGATGCAGATTCCTCCGTATCACTGGCTCGTATTCCTGCTCCTCCAACATTTGAAACTACTCAGACTCAAACTAGTATGGCTTCACAACATACTCCATGTCGTCATAATCCATTTTCTCCAATTTAAATAGGCGTTACGATCGTGATATTTACAATATAAATGATTACTTTCTCTTTCGAGTTTGGCAGAAATGACGTCATTTTCTTTAATCCAATGAAATTTCTTGAATCGTATAAGAACGATAACTCTCGATAAGAGTCGATTAAAAGGTAAATAAATACTCAGCCGAATGTGATGAGAATGTGGAAATAAATGATTTCGATTATTGAGACCTACATACAACAAAACAAAGAGAGAAAAAAGTCTTTTCCTGTGACCTTTAAACACCGCAATGAAATTTTTCCACCAAAGGATATCCTGGAAAAATTCTGCATTAAGAAGCACTTTGTGATTATTACAAGACATATCACATTCACACAGTTTATCTGAAGGCAGGGGATAGTGACATTGACACTGTGTCAATCTGAACACCAAGGTAGGTAATACAGGTAGATGGGCCTATATTCCAGTTTATGGAAAAACTTAATTGTTTAAGCAGTGAAATCAACTCAAGTAATGCATCATTACACACTTCATATGTTTCTCTAAATATCAAAAAGTCATCTAGATAAGCAATTACAATGTAGTCGTATAGTTCGAAAAATATTCTGCAGACAGCACTACTTAACATTTGAAAAATTTGACGGCTTTTTGATGCCCCGAACGGTAACTATCTGTCATACATGGAAGTTGGCTAACTATCTTTTTTTTTATTTATTCCGTATATCGAAGATATATGGGTTACATTAATAGTCCATATACATATGTATATAGTTGAATATATTGCTATTCACACTTTAAAGTACAAATATATTTTATATTGTAATTAATTTATAATGAATTTGACATACAACATTGAAACTAAATTACATTTCAGTGAATAATATTTTAGACTTCAGTGTCCATCTACAGAAAATCCTTCACGGATTTTACCAGCTTCTATCAAGAATTTCCCCAACCCCCAAAACTCCTTAATATTTTCAGAACCAAGTAATTGAATTAACTTAAAAACACTACTATTGCAATAACAATACTTTTTGATATATTGTTTTCTCACTGTTTCATATACTGGACACTGAAGTATAAAATGATATTCATCTTCTACCTCATTCATATTACATAATAAACATTTACGATCATTTCTATTGACATTTTTAAAATATCTTTCGTTTTCAATGTTAAGATTATGACCAGAAATTCTAAATTTAGTTATAATTTTACGAATGTTTTCAGGTAATGGTTTTGCAAGATAAAACTGTAGGCAATGGTTATTTACAATATACTTGTACAATTTACCTTTCGCCATGACACCAATTTCTGATCTCATTTCTTGTATAAAATGCCTTTGACTCTTTGTTTTATTAACAAAAAAGCACCCTTTTCATCAAAATCATTATACCATAAAAACTTAATCCCAATCTATCCAATTCTACTCTGATACCTTCAATCCATTTATCATTTTCATTTACCATATGTTCGTAGGAGGTCTTTCTTAATTTTAGCCAATATTTAATTACTTTCAATTTCCTAAATATATAACAAGGAAATCTACCCAATTCAAAATATACAAGTTTGTTACTAACGTTTCTTTTTAGCCCAAGAACTCTTTTACAAAACATAATATGTACTTTTTCGATATCTTGGCCTTTATTTAAACCCCATACCACTGATGCATATGAGAGAATACTGTTAACGTATGTATCGAAGATTGAACATTTTGTTTTAACATTAAAAAAGAAGTTATTCAATTTACTGTTGATACTGAAAAAAGCTTTTCTTCACTGATCTGCTAGTTGCTTTTGTGTTTTTGTAAATTTCCCATTGTAATTAAGTAATAGGCCAAGATAATTAAACTCATTTACAATTTCCAGTTCATAATTGTTATATACCCATTTCTCGTTATTTTTTTTAATTTACCCCCATTTCTAGATAGATATTTTATTACCAAAAGCACATGCTTATAGGTTTACAAATACAACATATAATACAAATATACAAAAACAGAAAGTAATGGCAAGTAATGTCAGGCGGAGGAGAGATATTTACATCAACAAAATCTCTCAATTTTTGTGCGTTATATAAGTATTTACCAAGATTGAATAATTCGGAAACATTTTGAGATGCCAATAACTACACAAGTTTGAAAACAGAAGGTTTCTATGATAAAATAATTTGAAACAGTTTTGACGAATACATTGATAGTATGGACATATCAGTATAAAATGAAATTCATCCTCGATATCATTTGTTTTTTACAACACATACATATGCGGTTTTTTCTGTCCTTCTGTCCATGTTATTATATCGGCCCGTTTCAACAAACAATTTATGAGATGACATTCTGAATTCTGAAATAAGCTGACGGTAATGATTTGGTAGTGATTTACGGAGATAAAACTGCAAGCTAAAATTGTCCATTAAGTGTTTGTATAAGTAACATTTATTGGGATGATCGAAAAATTCGTTTCTATTTTGCAAAAAATTATCAGTCAAACGCTGTTTTAATACTCTCAAAAATATATCTTCATTCTCCACATTGTGCAATATCCATACATTATGAAAACCAGTAGACTGTAATAAATATCTAACATTATTTAACTAAGAATCTATAGGAGGCTGGTCATGAAATACACAGTGATCAAACATACACTCATACAGTGATTTTAAGATACAATTATCAGTTTTTAAAAGTTTCAGCCAGTATTTTTAAATTATTTTAATTTTTCTGTTAATGGACAAAGGTACTCTACCAAGCTCAGAATATACAATCATATTCGTGGTATACTTTTTTACATTTAGAATTGATTTACAAAAATTCAAATGAACAGATTCGATGTTTTGTGCTGAATGGAAGCCCCAGACTTCACATGCATAACTGAGGACGCAGCTTACATATGTATCAAAAACAGATAATTTACTTTCAATATTAAGACCAATATCTTTCATGGAATTATAAAGAGCGAAAAGTTATTTTCTTCCCTGTTGTGATAAGGTAAGTTGGGCTTTTAAAAATTTTCCCGTGTAACTTAAATTCAAACCAAGATAATTGAAATTATTTACAATTTCAATTTCATTATTATTGTAAAACAATTTTTCATTTTCTTTCAGTCTACCCGCTTTTCTAAAAACAACAATTTTAGTTTTATTCACATTTACACATAATTTCCATTTATCACAATATAAAAGTAGGTGGTCTAACATTTTGAAGTTCCGATGGCGATTCAGTTTGTAAAACTGTATCGTCCGCATACATGAATATGAATATTGATAAGTCCTTTAAAGGAATAAAAGAGCAATTTGCATTAATAAAGCTATTTTCGAATGCATTTAGATATAGTGAAAACAGAAGAGGTGACAGAGCCTCGCCCTGACGTACACCACATTCAATATCGAAAAAATCAGAACAGGTGTTATCTTTTACACAGCTTTTAACTCTTGTATATGACGAGTTTATAACTTGAAACAATTTACCTGTGACGTCCATACATACAAGTTTAAAGAATAACATACTTCTATCAATACAATCAAACACTTTCTTATAATCTACAAAACAACAGTACAACTTCTTCCCATTCAAAATATATTTTTCAATTAGACCATGCAATGCAAAGATAGCATCTGTAGTACCACACCCTTTTTTAAAACCGAACTGTGCGTCAGATATAATACAGTTTTCTTTTGACCATTTTAGAAGTCTTTCATTCAAAATATTGGCAAAGATTTTTAACAAACAGCTCATAAGTGTTATTCCAGGATAATTGTCAACATTGTTAACGTCACCTTTCTTATGTACAGGTATTATAATACCTTCACACCAACTTTTTGGAACATTCTAAATATCATGGTTTTGGTCTTGTCAGTGTTAACAGTAAGATCCTATTCCTGACAATAATTATAAAGAGAGTTTAACATACACTGCAAATCTTCAGGAGTTTCAGCTATAAGTACTGCATCATCAGCATACATTATAAGAAATATATTAATTAGATTGATTTCAATTGAAGTGCAATTTTCGTTTAGCAAATGTATTTCAAATTAATTTACATAGGAGGAGTATAATATCGGTGAAAGTACTTCTTCCTGAAAAAGGCCGATTTGACTATCAAAATACTGAGAGAGAAGCCCATGATACTTTACACAACATTTAATATTCTTATATAGTGATTTAATTATTTTTAACATTTTCTCTTGTATCCCAATTTTTGTAAGTTTAATCCATAATTTACTCCTGTTCACGAAATCGAATGCCTTCCTATAGTCAATAAAACAGCAATATAATCTGCCACCCTTTTACGTAGATATTTATTTATTAGTGACTGCAAAACGAAAATTGCATCAATTGTTCCAAAGCCAGATCTAAAGCCAAATTGTGCATCAGTTATTATAGAATTATCTTTATCCCACTTAAGTAACCTCTGATTTAGAATTGAAGTGAATAATTTCCCCATACAACTAACAAAAAAGATGCCCCTGTAATTATTAGTGTCATTAACATTCCCCTTTTTATAAACAGGTACAATCGTGGCTTTAGACCATGACTGCGGGAAAAACCCAGATCTAAAAATAGAATTGAATACTCTGTGAAGAATTGGCATAATTGTCTCAGCACAGTCTGTAAACAACTCATTAAGAATAAAATCTTCACTACAACTCTTGTTCTTCTTTAAAAAACTAGTACACTGTTTGGTTTCATCAACAGTAATATCGCAATCTAATTTGTCAAAAATTCCTGGTTTAATGACTGAGCTTTCCATATCCAAAATATTTTCAGTGTCTAGATCTGCTTCTTCACTAAGATTCTTGAAGTGGGTGTAAAATTTATCAAAATCAATTTTTGTTGCAAGACAGCGATTTTTTTGTTTTGAAAAATACTTATAAAACTCTTTGGGGTTGCTGTTCTTTATAGATTCGATCATATTACCTTCTTGTCGTTTATATTTCATTTTAAGGTCGAATTCCAATTTTTTGTACAATGATTTTTTTTCACATAAAGTATTCCTGTTCTCCACCGTTTTAGTTTTATTGAAATTATATAATGCTGCCCTGTAATCCTTATACCTCTTTTTACACTCAGCATTGAACCAAGGCTTATCGTCATTTTGATCTTTTTTTATGTTACGCTCTACGTTTCCATTAAAATTACCTGTATGTACAATGTTTGTATGACATTTTGGTAAAACAAACTCATTTAAAGCATTACATAGATCATTAAAACATATGTCAACCTGGTTTTGGTCATACAATTGACAATATTGAGAAACATTTCCATGTTAGACTGTATATCATGATTAATACTATTTTCTCTTCGTCTTTCCATTTCACATGTTTACACTCTACACGACAGTGCACACTGGAGACCCCAGTGGAACTCAATGGAGGTTCAGGGAAATTTTCTCACTTTAAAAGACAATGGAGAATGGTCAGAAATAGTATTAAAGACACCTGTAGAAAATTCAACGATGTATTTAAAATTTTCTTGCTTACTTAAAAGAATATCAATCAGACACCATTGGTGCCGTAATATGTCACACTACCACTAGGATCACCAGAATGTCTACCATTTACTATACGATAAAATGTAGATATACAGAGGGTCAATAATTGTCTACCCTGTTGATTAACACAGATGTCTTGACTATGCCTGTGTTTATTAAACATATCTGAGGTGTATGTCGCTAGAGGCTGAATGTTGCCTATAATGTTCTCGTGCAAAACATCATTTGTAATAAAATCATTTTGCAACCCACATCTAGCATTTAAATCACCTGACACAAATATTTGACCTTTAGATGTGTATTTACTGATTACGTCATACAAACTCTGAAAAAGATTTACATCATTTCTTTTGTAAAATACAGTTCCCGCTGGCGGGATATAACAAAATGTGAGATATATAGGTTTTACCTTCTAGTGAATAATGTGAAACCTTGACAACTATGATAGTATTTGAAATATTTTCAACTACTTTCACATACTGGTGTATATCCTGTCGGATAAAAATAACCATACCACCCCCTCTTCCATTTTGTCGAGGGAATTTTAAAGTTTTATAACCATCTAGTATTATTTGCTCAGTCACCGACGGTTATCCAACACTCAGTTACCCAAGCAATGTCTGCTTGCTTGACTATGGTCTGAAAGTCTCTGTCACTACATTTAGTACGGAGACCTTTACCAATGTTCCTGCAGGCTAATACACAAAGTGTATCTGGGCCGCGGCTGTTGGTAACTCTGTGTGAACGGTTCGATCCCGCGACCGCAAGTTCCTATCCGTTACTAGAAAATTCAGCAGTGTCCATACGGTAATGGCTAGAGCCAGTTGGCACGCTGTCCCTGGGGTCATCGGTCCACTGATCATCGCTAGGGTCATACAGTTCACCATTGATATATAACCGATCGCGCACAAGCTTGACATTGGCTCCATCACTCCAGAACTGATTCATTACGGGTATGATATTGCGGCGCCGATCAGCCATCGCGGCTGGGTACTGCCTATAAACCCTGAACTGCGAACCACAAAGAGCGGATGCTCTATCAAGCACCAAGTCGAGGTCCTCTTGGAAAAGAAAGAGGGCAATCACAGGTCGATGGCCGCCCCTACTGTAGCGACCAAAACGGTGAACGTTACCAAAGTGTATGTCCTTGCGAATGTCTAGTTCATTGGCAAGAAAACATCTCAGCTTATAATATATGTCTTCGTTTCTATTTTCATCCTCCAGATGTTCGAAAATTAAGTTCATTTTCATTGATCTGTACTGTAAATCCACTATCCGTTCGTCCGCCTCCTTCTTGTCTCGCTGTAAGTGCCCTATATTACATGATATGTTCTAGATCATGTTCGCATGTCGGCATATCTCCTTTTGAGTTTGTGTGACTTCGCCAACTGTTTTCTTATTTATGTTGTTTATGTCTGATAATTGTTTTCTATATTTAAAACTTGGTGTTTGTGTTCTTCGACCTTTTGGCAAATTTCTTTTGACAGGTTGTCAATACGGACTGTTTCACTACTGAGTTTGTCATACTTGTCGGACATGAAAGTGACCGACTTTTCAAATTCGCTGTTTTTTTCCCCCACCTCCGTTACACGCCCTTGTAGTTTTTTAATAGAGCTATCCATTTGGTTTAGTTTAGACTCAATAGAATGTAGTTTACTGGTAATGATGTCGAGCTTTTTGTTTGTTGTCTCAGTTTCTTTCTGTAAAATCATGAGCCTAGCGTGCACATGGACTATTTTCGTAATTTCTGGCTTTGTTTTCGCTTTTGGTGTGGAGGCAGTAATAGTATCCGTTTGTATGGGTCCTTTTTCACCATTTTCATCAATATTAACCACCTCTGCCTCAGCCGATGCACCGTACGTGCCATATAAGGCTTTGTTTACTTCACTGATCACACTACTTATTAAAGGTTCTAAACTGTTCTCACCTGCGCTCACGTCGTCTGAGCTGCTCGATTTTTTCCTCTTTTTATTTTCTCGTGATTTCACCATTTTAATTCCATCAAAATTATACAATGTGAAAAATAAACATATCCTGCACCACTGCAGACACTATTTTTAGGTAGAATCCGAATATTCAGCTTGTTTTAGTAAAAAGTAGCGGGGCTCACCTTTATAAGTGCAGTTTAAGCCTGTGAACAAATAATTTGAAGGGTGAATATCTAATCCGTACGCAGCGCTCATGTCAATTTTTGCTAAATAAGAGCAAGGCCTAACATGCTTAATAGCCTCTCTGATATCTATGTAAGTACAACTACAGTTACTAAAACATGGTCATTCAAAGATTTTCCAACACATGCTTGCATCATGTATGAATTTTTGAATTAGATTTTGGAATAGCACCAGGCGCACTAGTTATTACAGTTTTCTCCTGTGTGATAACATAATTATGGCAATCGATCTCGTATCAAATGTTTTTCTACTAAGCTAGAAAACTGCTTACAAGACATATGGTTGTGTCATTTGATAACATTTCGATACTCACTTTTGATCAGGAGTATCAAAAGTTATCAAATGTCAGTTGTTAATTTCTACCGGCTCGACTTACTCCCCTTCAGCAATGTCCACTATTTGAAAACCATAAAATATCAGAGTCTGGTAAAAGAACATACCATGCATTATAGTTCAAAGCAAAATTATTCAAATAGGGGGAGATAATCGGGCCAGAATCTAGGGTTTTTAGCTATGTTCTGTGGCATTATGGTTTGTAGCAAAGCAAACTGAACAGTAATGAACTAATTTGCAATTGGGAAAGTCACAGTTATTGGTGTTAAACTTGCGGCATACTTCTTTCCCCTCAGAATTAAAAGGACCTTTACGACGTGGAGACCGGCTTGGGTCGGCTTTGTGGCCTGTGTTGTCTGTCCTTGCAGGACTTGTGCAGACAGTGAGATTTGCTTCATAATTAGTCGGAGGTCAAGTATGTTCGACTTTGCCGCAGCCCACTTGAACTTCTCATTATGTTGCGATTCTTGGTACTCACAATCCTAAATCAAGACGCTGCCTTGAACATGTCTGCTGAAAAGGCGGTTAACTATCTTTGTATATTTCAGGTAGTCAATTATTCCTTGAGAATCGATCTCTTTCTGTTCAATCATCTCTTGAATATTGCATGTCACAGAGGTTCAATTTATATATTTATACTATGTATTCATAATTAAGTAATACTAATCTAACAATGAAAACATAGTATAAATATATAAATTGAACCTCTGTGACACACGTGCACTTCTGTACCCCAATTGTTCAATACTAATTTGAAAGTATTCATTGTCGGTACGCCAATGTAATTTAACTCCGGCGCTTGATATTGTAAGAATCTCGTCTTTATCATGAATGAGAAGCCATGCACGAATCGAGCTTTAGTATGACGAGAGGGTTTTATAACACTACCAGTATAAGTAGCACCATTTAACACCGCAAGTAAATCATTAACGCTCTGATTCGTATCTACATTAAGTGTATCGTCTGGCTGGTCAGGAGATTGATCTGGCTGAGCAGGTTTTCCCTGTTGTAGCCTGGGTGCCACCCGCAATTTCTTCTCTACATTGTTCAATTTGTTTTAGCAAGTCCATCTTCTTGCATTGTAATTGGAGTTATTGCAATTGCAATTCTTTCTTTAAAGCCCCAACCTCTGTTCGTATGCGAGGAGACCGAGGAGTGTGTTTCCCACGCCACTGCATATTTACTTGTTCTTGTTCAGAGGTTCCAGAAGGAGAAACGTTTACTCTCCCTAATACCCTCTGCAATATCGAATTCTTCAGCAATTGTATCACCGTCCGATTCCATGGCTTGGTGACTGGCAATCAAATCGGCTTTCCTAGATCGTGATCTCATACCGTATGGCGACTGTGAAGCTTATGATACCTGTTTTGAGCCTTGTTGTGGATAAGCATGTGCCTGTAAAACAAAGAAAGCCTTTGGCTAAACCTGCTCCTTTTATGAACAAAGTTTAAACAAGCTATTTATAAGGAAAGAATGTTGCAAAACATATATTTTAAATATAAATCTTCCACAAATTTAGAAGCATATAGAAAGCAGAAAAACCATGTAACCAGTTTGCGACGTAAATTAATCTCGCAATATTTTGTAGAGATGTGTGTGGGTGATGCTAAATGTAAGAGTTTCTGGCCCACCATTAAACCATTTTTAAAGTTGTATACCCTACAGTTCGATATAATTTCAAAACTTAGAGAATGAAAACAAACGCTGTTTTTTTCTCGTATGGCTGAACGTATTAACTTTGCGTTAATAACATTTTTGTTGCTTTAAACCTTCGGAGATATCAAAATAAAAAGAAATTACTTCGTAAATAAAGAGGGTATTACATAAATACAACCATAACCTGACCTCGCGTGTGCGCAGTTTAATCAAAACAAATACGATGAAGAGAGGCTCCAAAAGAAAAAAAATTCAGTAAATAATTATAACTTGAATGCAGATTTTTTAAGCTACTCGTCAAGTTTATTTCCCTCGCCCACCATGATGCGGCTGCCGAATTAGATCACGTGGTAAGTTGGCTGTAAACATTCTGTTTACAGACATCGCTTTTAGACAACCATATCTCACTTAATACGACGAATTTGATTACAACATGTGAAAGGGTCCTTTTTCAATATGTTTTAGTCTTGCCTCGATTTTATTGGGGTTCGCATTTGTCTGAATATGACACTATACACGACATTGTCCTTTTATTTCATGGACTACGAGATCTGGTTTACCCTTCGGTACTTCTTCGTTTTTTTATTTTAGGCTTACATGTATATAAATAATCAAAACAATGTACAGCTTTAAGTAACAAAGGTTCTTTTAGTCAGAAAGAATTTTATGTGAAAATGGTAGTCTTGTCTGTGATCAAACTAAAGTCTGTGATATTTCTAATTCATTCTTTGTCAATGTGGCCAAAGATTTTAGTGATCCTAATTTGCTAGTGGATGATACGCATCTTAGTCTATAAGCTATTAACAAGGCTACAGAAAATATTGAAAACACAACCATGTCATTTTCTTCGGTTGACGAACTTGTTGGACAGAAGCAGATTAGAAAGTTGGTGTTAAAAAGGCTACAGATTTTGATGGTATATCAGCCAGGATGATTCAGATAGCAGAGCCAGACATTGATGGTATATCAGTCATGATGGGTCAGATAGCAGAGCCAAACATTGTACTAACTCTTACGTCACATTTAAACAAATCTATAGAAAGCTCTTTGTCCTAGATGATCTAAAATGTGCACGAGTGGTCCCACTTCACAAGACAAATAGCAGTCTAGTTAAAAACAACTATAGACCAGTGAGTATTCTACCTATGATCTCCAAGAGTTTGAACGTGTCATTTTTAATCAATTGATAGATTTCTTTGTATTTCATTTTAACCCATACCTTTCCGCATTTAGACCAGGCTTTGATGTAAAAGTGTATCACTTAAAATTTTAGATGATTGACGTAAAGTTGATGATAATTTATATGTTGTTACTGTGCTCATGGAGTTTTCCAAGGGATTTGATTGTCTGCCCCATGACCTTTTATTGCTGAAATTGAGATCTTATGGTTTAAGGAACAGTGCTTTTGATCTTATGACAAGTTACTTGTGCAATAGAAAACAGTGTGTTAAATTGGGCAGTGTATGCAGCTCTTATCAGCCACTGGTGAAAGGTGTCCCCCGGGATCAATTTTAGGGCCCTTGCTTTTTAATATACTTGCTAATGATATTTTTAGTTTTGTCGCTGAAAGTTGTATAAACATGCAGATGACACTACCTTGTCTTATACTAACAAAGATGTACATATTTTAGTAGAAGTTTTAGAGAAAAATAACAAGTCTCTTATTCAATGGTTTCACAATAACAAAATGCAGGCTTATCTAGATAAGTTACAGGCCATGGCAATAGGCAGAAAAACTTTTAATGAAAATATAAGTTTTACTTTTAATAATATTATAATTAAGCCTGAAATGAGATCAAGCTTTTAGGAGTAGATATTAATTATCTTTTAAATTCTAACACTCACATAAAAATATATGCAGAAAAGCTTCTAGGCAATTATATGTTTTAAAGAGAATGGGAAAATACATTTGTAAACTTAACAAATTGACAATATATCATTTCTTTTATTTTATCAAATCTTAATTATTGTCCATTAGGCCACAACAAATTAATATCTTGTTCTATTTTTCTGATTTTCATTTTTTTTTTCAAATTTCCGGAAAAACTGGTCCGGTCCGGTTTTATTTTTGAATTTAGTATAAAGCTCCCATTTTCGGTTTTCGCCAATTCTAGACAGCGGCAGTTTGTCTACACCTGGATGATGGACGGTAACAGTCCATTAACTTAAAGGATATGTTGAAAAGTGCTGAAAATTTTACGTCTACAGAAAAACTGACATTTTTATTAAAAGTGTATTCCCGCGGCTATTTTTGCAAAAGATTTAAAATGTATTCTTTTTTTATTACATATGAGAAGCCGGCGTGGCCTAGTGGTATCGCGTCGGACTCCTGATCGGGAGGCCGGGGTTCGAGTACCGCTCTGGTCATGCCGGTGTTTTGTCTTTCGGATGAGACAGTAAAAACCGAGGCCCCGTGTCATGGTATGCATGGCACGTTAAAGATCCCTCACTGCTTCGGGTGGGTACGTTGCAAAGGTAAAAATTTGTATGCCCCGCATCAGGCAGATGCCGTCACCATATACGTGAAATATTGGTGGTGTGACGTTAAAAAAAAATCAATCATTTTTATTGGTATTGGTGGCTTAAGCTTAATAAAATTCACTAGAAGAAAGTCAGGAGACCGAAATATTGTGAATACTGAGTTAATTGTTAATTTTATTGGTATTGGTGGCTTAAGCTTAAGCCACCAATACCAATAAAATTCACTAGAAGAAGGTCAGGACACCGAAATATTGTGAATACTGAGTTAATTGTTCTTTGTTTTATGACACTTCCCTTCGGAAGACTATTAAGACATATGACGATAGTTTCATACAAACAGTAGATATCTAAACTATAATTATTGATGGTAAAGTCATCTACCATTGCTGTGATAGTAAAAACTACAAAGACGTTCTTTATTGAAGTTCAGCCCAATTTTAATTTTTATCGTTCGCTGAAGTGGCAAATTAACAATTTGTTACGTTGTACCTATTTTGCCACATTTATTTATATTCTATTGCGAGCGTATATCAAAAGTTGATAGTGCCATATAACGTTATCATGCAATCCGGTGAATATTTTTGATAACTTAATGGAATTCTTCGAGTATTAGTGAAATGTACACGTGTAAATGGATTATAATATATAAATTTCGAAGAAAGATAACTCTAATGACTATGGTAATTGGTAAAATTAGGACGAAACGTTCGGGATCGAAATACAAAGGTATACGAAAGACCAATACAGAATGCAGACGATCGAAAACGCGTAAAATGCTAAATGGAAGAATTATAACAAAGTCGCAACTATTACACACCCCTACCTTAAAACCGGAGCAATGAGGGAAACAAAATCAAAAATAGGAAACACACAAAGGTAAGTAACTAAGTATTAAATAATAAAGGAAATGATATATAACGTAGAGCTGAAATTTAGAAAAAATGTCAGTTTTAAATTTTGATAATTTACACAGTCTAATTTAGCATATCGTCTTTTTCCAATGAGGAATGAGGCTTGTCCTTAATTTTCAGTGTTCCATCCTCTGCGAAAACAGCCTCCAAGTCACGAGAAATCGCTGGCATACTGTCATCTACGTTGTCAAAAGACAACGACTGAATGTCAGCACGCCGACTCTGCTGGGCCGCCTCCCATCCTTTGACGTCAACTACATCTACGATCTTGAATGGCAAAGCATTACCTAGATCCTTGAACTCTGAGTTTCTACTACAAGTTTTCCTGGCTCATCTTTTAAGATCGCCCTGTGGATATTCTTGTGGTGTTGTGTGAAATAAAACCCCTTCGTGCCCTAAATCTACACTAAGAGCAAGTATAAAGATTGATAATTTCAAATGATTCGCCGACCAGTGTTTCCTGAATTTACGGAAATTTGGAACCCCCCCCCCCCCAAAAAAAAAAAAAAAAAAATTGGGACCTGCATCCATTGACATTGCAGCAAGCACTGCTGGATGGCCAAGCAGAACGCTGCTCATCGTCGATATACGGATTGAACTCATCCAGATCCAAAACTGACGTTAGAAGACATTTTGAAAATACATGTATTAAATTGTACGACAATGGTAGCTATGATGAATTATGAATTAGCAAATACATTTATCCTACAATTTCTCCTAAAATTAGACTACTGAACAAGTTCTTTTACTTGTAGGAAACCGACATCTTACCTACTGTTCTGTAAAATACAGAACTCCGACCTATCTTTCCAGCTCTAATAAAAGGAAAATCAAACGAGGTAAGCAATACTATCTTAATAATAAACAATAAATACACTAAATATTCTAACACTACTGAAATATACAGCTATCGACTAAAACACCTCGCTAATAAGGATCTTCACTCCAATGGAGTACTTTAGACAAACCTTACTATAATGCCTGTATGCTAAGTGTGGGACGTCAGGCTATCCCTGCCGACTTCTACATATACAGTAAATATATATGTATATAAAACAAAACCAACGCTAATACATAATATAAATACTAGAAACTTAGTATCACTCATGTAACTAAACTAACCCTAACTTCTAAAATGCAAAAGCTAAAGCAAAATTCCAAATAAAAACCAACATTTCAGAATTTAAATTTAAAACAAAAATACCTTCTGACCCTTGTTCTTTACATGGAGGATTATTTACAAATTTTTAAATGTACATCCTTTGATTGTCCTGCTGTTAAGGTGAGTGGTAAGGTGGGCCCGTAAACTGGTTAACCACACCATTTGTTTGGCTTTTGACAAATTAAATGACCGTCCTAAGTCGGTATCGTAATTGCACTACAATCAAATATTTTTTAATGTGTTATATGTGCTAGTATATTATTTATATTCATGTATTGTATAGCTCTATGATGACTTCTGCCACATCACTGAGCCAGTAATTCCTCTTTTTACTTATTGATAGTGCTAAACATCATGTTTTATTGTTTTACTGTTTTGTTCAGTTATCTAAAAAGGACCATAAACAAAGACAACTGATGCGATTGATTGATTAATTGATTTTTGTTTAACATCACACCACGAATATTTCAGGTATATGGTGACGGCATCTGCCTGATGCGGGGCATATAAATTTTGACCTATACAACGGACCCACCCGAAGCAGTGAAGGATCTTTAACGTGCCATGCATACCACGGCACGGGCCTCGGTTTTCACTGTCTCATCCGAAAGACAGAACACCAGCATGACCAGAGCGGGACTCGAACCCCGGCTTCCCGATCAGGAGACGAGCGCGATACACTAGGCCACACCGGCTTCAACTGATGCGACAATACTATATACAATTCAGGGAGAATAAATGTTTGGTTATTTAATTTCCCTGCCACACCTAGTTTTAACTGGTGTACTTGTATTTACAGATCCCTTATCATTCCCCGACTTAGAAAGGAAAGAGGAATTCTCGTCAAGAAATTGAGAAGACAGTGGCACAGATTCCTCACCATCCTCCGGCTGAGAAAGGATGGAGGAATGCTCATCCAGAACAGGAGAGGACAGTAGCAGTTCTGCTGCATCAAAGGAATTTTCCCAACCAGTCGTATCATGACTACTTTGGTAAAGTAAATTATTCTAAAATTAAGGAGCATCTCCTTCATGCATAGCTCTGTCCTTAGACAGATTCTTTGGTTCATTTTTCGGTCATTTTGGTTTCAACATCGCTCTCCAAATATTTATGTATTATGAGAATTCCAATCATTCGGTAACTAGCATTACTGTAGAGACATAAGTTGTCGAAATGCGCATCTGGTGCACAAAATTAAAAGGTATATATGTTCTATATTTATTCTATGCCAGAGGAATATTATCACCAGTATATGGTTTCAATTGGTCAGTGTGAACCACAATAGGATTCAATTCAGCGGATTTGTCTATCATGCAAGTGACAACTGGACAGTTTTTATGACTCTGAAAGGACCAGTCCAACCAAGTCCCAATGTGACACCTGCAGAAGGAGGATGCCATCTCCATACGAAATCACTCGGACTATACTGTCTTTGTTTTATATTCCTGTCATAATACTTCATTTGTCTCTTTGCAACATTATTCAAATTTTGATTTACAAAATTGAAAACTTTTTTCATCCTATATTGTAACCACTCTATGTATTGAACAGGACAAAAACTTTCTGTATTAGGCGGGTCCCCTACCATTAAATCTAAGGGAAGGTCAATTTCTCTACCTAACATCATAAGATTGGGTGAACATTTAGTGCGTTCCTGGAAAGTGGACCTGCAAGCCATAAGAACATTGGGCAAGTAGTCATTCCAGGCATCCCTTTGTTGGTTTACAAAAACTTTCAGCATTTGTTGTAGCGTTTTGTTAACCTTTCAACAAGGCCATCAAAATTCGGTGTTTATGGTGTGCATTTTGTCTTATCAATGTCAAGGATTTTACACATCTGTTTGAATAATTTTGACTCAAATTTCCTGCCTTGGTACATGTGTATTTGTATGGGACAACCAAAACGTGCAATGAACTGTGTGCATAATTTGTCTGCAACTGCAAGTGCTGTGTGATCTCTGGTTGCATATGCTTCTACCCGCTCGGTGAAGTAGTCACTTATCACAATATGGTATTCATTACCATCATTTGTTTTAGGACAAACCCCTACTATGTCAATAGCTATCTTTTCCAAAGGAGCACTGACACGTTATTGCTGAAGAGGTTATTTCCCCATCCCTGGTCCTTGTTTACTTTGTGAACATTGGTAAATCCACCGACCATTCATATCTGGCCAGAAAAGCCATCTTTGAACAGAGAAAACAGTTTTATATCTGCCCAAATGACCTACAGTTTTCTTACAATGTAAATTCTCAAAAGTAAAAAACGAAGAAGTAACGAAGGGTAAAGCAACCACTTTCCTTATTTCTCTAGGAGCAACCAATACATCCCTATTCAAAGCTGGGTTTTCGTTAATTTTTTTGAAGTACATAATTTCATCTTTCACACCCAAACTATCCCAATGACTCAAAAAGAACTTTACTGAATCACTAAGTCTGGAAAATTCTGAATTCGGGGGTTTAACATCTGATTCCTCTCTAAGTGCCAACATTTCTTGAGAGAATTGGCCAATTGCTCTGATTTGTTTCATTTTCTGAGACTGAATTTACATTAACAAATGATTGGTTTTGGAAAGTGGAAGAGCCTACACGATATCTCCTTAGAAACAGAGGAACCTGAATGGAGATTGATAGAAACCTCCTGTACAGATTATGTATCCACGTCATCATCACTCCCAGTTTGACTATTTTTGCACTGAGAACAATTATTTCTCTTACAATGTGAATATGGTTTTCTAGAAAGCGCATCAGCTTTAGTATAAAGACTCTCTTTGCTGTATTCAAGAGTGAAATCGTATGTTTCCAAAATTGACAAACATCTTGCCAAGACACCTTCCGGATTTTGAAACCTTTTCAACCAAAGCAAAGATGTATGATCAGTTCTGACTAAAAATGAACGACCCAACAAGTAATGACGAAATTGCTTCACAAAAGTGATGACAGTCAACAATTCCGGATCCCTGCAACTTGTACAATTATTTCCCTGTGACCGGTTCAACATCTTACTAACGTAAGCAATTGCCCTTTCTTTTCCATCTACAACTTCTGACAACACAGCTGCAATAGTATGAACACTAGCGTCGGTGTATAAGACGAACTGACCATTACTTTCTGGGAAAGCCAAAATTGGAGCAGAAATAAGCTTTTCTTTGAAATGCTCTTTCACAATCAGAAAACCATACATATTTAACTGATTGCCTAGTAAGTTTTGTTAAAGGAACAGTTACAGTAATTCACAGAAAGATGGAATAAAGCGACTGTAATAACCAGCCAATCCGAGGAAACATTTAACAGACTCAGGTACACGCCAAGACTCAACAGCTTTGATCTTGTTGGGATAAGTTGAAATACCTTCCTTTGTCACTTTATGTCCAAGAAACAAAACTTTAGTTTGTAAAAGAACACACTTCTTTGCTTTGGCTTTAGCTTAAGATTAACTTTTTCCTGAACCTTTGAAAAACCAACGCTGAAGTCTAAAGCTTCATATAAAGTGGCACCCATAATGATAATGTCATCTAAGTAGCATAAACACTTTTCCCATAACAGACCTTTGAGTACAAAATCCATCAATCTTTCAAAACGAGCTGAGGCATTTCAAAGCCCAAAAGGCATAACCTTTAATCAAAACAATTCCTTATGAGAAAAAATGTTGTTTTGGGTCTATTTTTTTCATCAACTTAACACTGCCAGTAACCCAATCTGATTAAAACCATATCTTTATTACGCTTCTCTATTTCTCCCATTGCGGATAAAGATCTGGCGAAACCCTGTAAGGGGTCATGTTCTGGTGAACTCTGATGACGTTTCAGTCACCGAAACCGTTATTTCCCATAGCACGTGATAGTGACGCAATATGCAACAAACACTGTTAAAAACCACCTCGTGGGTCACGCACGCTGTGGATGTTAATTAAATTCCTAGGAATTTGTAGCCGATTCATTGATTGGCTGAAAATCAGAGTTCACCAGAACATGACCTCTTACGGAGTTTCGCCAGATATTAATCCGTAATGGGACAAATAGAGAAGCGGAAAAAGATATGTTTCTAATCATATTTGATCGCCAGTAACCAGATGCTAAGTCCAAAGTAGAAAAGACCTGAGAACCTCCCAATGCACCTGCGATTCATCAATTCCAGGAAGGGGGTAGGCATCTTTACGAGTGACAAAATTCAATTGCCTAAAATTAATTAAAGATCTGATTGACCCATCCTTTTTCGTAAGTAGTAAAACTGGGCTCGACCAGGGGTTTTAACTGGGCTTAATTATATCTTGCTCTAACATTTTCTTTAATTCCTGTTCTTTTAATAAGTACAGAACATATATACTTTTTAACGCATCAGATGCGCATTTCGACCAATTATGTCCCTTCAGTCATGCTCGTGGCCGAATGATTGGAATTATGATAATATATAAATATCTGACGAGCAGTGTTTGAAACCAAAATGACCAAAAACTGAATTAAAGAATCTAAGGACAGAGCTATGCATGAGGGAGATGATAGGTGTTTGCCTCATGTGATGTCTGTATAAAGGAATTTTGATCGGCGAAGCACCCCCGTGTCTACTTTATGTTTTACTAGATTAGTACGACCCAACTTCTTGTATAGATCTAAGAAAACATCTTTGTAATTTGAAAGTAGTGATGCTAGTCCTTCTTTGTCTTGTTTAGACAGTGTGTTGGAAGCTCCTTCCACTAATGGCTTTCGTATTTTGCATGAATGTCACACTTATTCCCTTTGCAGTGTGGAGCTCGTGAAAAAGTTCCCCGTGGAGGGTTTGACTTAAGTGTTATTATACCTTTTTCCTGATGTTATGTGGCTGTGACACTTTCTACACAGTGTTTGTTCACATTCATTTATATATACAGTGTTAATTATTATTGTTTCGTCTGTGTGTAAGGACATTCACGGCGGGTGTGGCTAGCCAAACAGGGGACACTCACTCCTCCCGGGCACCTGGTCTCACCTCTGAATTTCAGGGGTCCGTGAATGTCCACTGTGGTACATTGTTGTTAGTGCCATAGTCCTGTGACAACAGTTACTTTCGTATTTTGCTTAAATGTGCAGGAAGTGAACTCTTTTTGTCATGTGTGCTGCTAGTTTGAGGTGTTATAGAATGTACTTTGTCACAGCTTCCCGTGTAGCTATAGTCTGTCATTGTTTCAATGTAACCTTCTTGTATTTGACATTTAAGATAGAAAGTACAACCCATGAAGAAGTAGAACTTACTAATGATCGAATACAAAGCAAACCTTCCCTTCCTAATGAAGGTATGTGTTCTACAAGACCTTCTCAATAAATAGCTTTGCCACCTTCTAAAAAACTGTCTACTAACATCTCAGAATTAGCAGAAATTTCTAATACTCTTTGACAAACTTGAAGACCTTTCCAACAAAATTTCAGTTCTCCTATATTTTTTTTTCTAAAACGTCCATTCCCAAAATCCCAGGAATATCAACTAAATGTGCCACAATTAAAGATCCAGAATATATTAGTCCTCCAATACTAAACTAACTCTACAACACCAAATTGTTCTAATGAACCTTCATTAGCGGCAGCTAACCTGGTAGAATTTGGAATCAACTGAGAAAAATCTACACCTAAGTCTTCACACAATGCTTTTGAAATCAGGTTGACAGTTGAACTAATATCAGCTAACATTCGATTAGAAATATGTCCAAATAAAACATTTGCAAAAGAGAAAACAGACGACATCTGACAAAGCTGTATGACACAAATCACTAAGAACCTGCACACAAAAAATGACAACAGCATAATATAAACGGAACAACATTACAAAAATATTCGATTGTGCTGCGATTACGATACCGACTAAGGACGGTCAATTGAAGTAACAAACGTCACTCAATTGGTATGGTTAACCGGTTTACGGGCGCCCATGTTCCCACTCACCGCAAAAGCATCACAATCAAAGGACACCCATTTAAATTTATAAATAATCCTCCAAAAAGACAACAAGGATCAACAGGTTTCTCAAGGAGAGAGGTCATAAAAATTTATTACATTATATAATATAATTATAGAATAATATGTTGCTATCAAAAATATGTAAGGAGACATCAACATAAGTAAACTGTGCTCTGCCCGTCTGTAAGGGGGCTCAGATCGTTGATCAATAGTACTCCCCAATAACAGTCAGAGGGGACGAGGATCAGGACCTTGTCACTGAGATATAGGACTCAAAACAATAGTTTGCCCAACTTATTGTACAAAGCCACACTTTCGGGCTCAAATGCAGCCACTTCTAACTGCTTAAAGCTTGGGCTTGATCTTGAAAAGGCTGACCCTTTTCATCACATTTATAACAAGTAGGGGATCCCTACGACCTTAAGAATGAATGTAAAGATGATGGATAAATCCAAACCAACCATAAGTCTAAAAATCAATAAACCAGAGGACATACAAAATCAGTGAAACTGAAAACCAGGTGGAAAATAAAAAAATATGTCTACTTGAAGAGCATATGTGAACCCCTACGATGGAGTGAGATCAAGTGCCCGGGGAGAGTGAGCATCTCCTGCTTGCTAGCAACACCCGTCACATATACCCAGTAGAAATAGTCGAATCGTGTAAATTCCATATGTATTTATATTTGGAGAAGTCAAAGTAGGTAACCATCTGTGTAAAATGATCGGAATCGGTCTCAGTCCAGAATATCATTTAAAAGTCTGGATAACGATATATCATATGGAGTAATAAGAGTCTCGTAACGACCGTAGAACTTCCTCAGCGACGTTGCTAGTCTAGCACATATATAACCCTGGTTGAGCAGTTTAACTGAAAGTCGCCTAGCTCTCAGAACAAAGTCATTGTAATTTGAACATGCTGTGGAATAACGTATTAACTGTGATATAAATACGCCGTATGCGGGCGAGGATGGAATGTTGCTACTTATGAAAGGAAAGTTTGTGATAGCGAAATTGAAATAGTCACGTTTGTCATAGAGTGAGGTGTTCATTTGACCATTAATGTCGAAAGACAACATAATATCTAAATACGAAGTAGAACTACTACTTTCTTTGACCTCCAGTTCACTCGGATAGATGATGCTAAGGTAATCCGCGAATGAAGGATTATTAATCGAAAGGAAGTCATCTATACATCTATAAGCGAATTTGAAGCCAAGAGCCAATTGTTTTTTCCTTGCGAAAGCAAAGACTGAATGAATTCAGCTTCGTATGAGTAAAGGAATATGTCAGCCAGAAGCGGAGCATTGTTAGTGCCCATTGGAATGCCGACAATTTGTTGAAAAACATTTCCTCCAAACACCACAAAAATGTTATCGATAAGAAATGTAAAGATGATGGATAAATCCTAACCACAAGTCCAAAAATCATGAAACCATAGGACATACAAAATCAGTGAAAATGAAAAACAAATGGAAAATAACAAAATATGTCTACTTGAAGAGCATATGTGAACCCCTGTGATGGAGTGAGATCAGGTGCCCGGGGAGAGTGAGCATCTCCTGCTTGCTAGCAACACCCGTCACATATACGCCGTAGAAAGAGTCAAATCGTGTGAATTCCATATGTATTTATATATGGAGAAGTCGAAGTAGGTAACCTTCTAGTACAGAAGGTGTCAAATCTGTGTAAAATGATCGGAATCGGTCTCAGTCCAGAATATCATTAAAAAGTCTGGATAACGAGATATCATATGGAGTAATAAGAGTCTCGTAACGACCGTAGAACTTCCTCAGTGACGTTGCTAGTCTAGCACATATATAACCCTGGTTGAGCAGTTTAACTGAAAGTCGCCTAGCCCTCAGAACAAAGTCATTGTAATTTGAACATGCTCTGGAATAACGTAGTAACTGAGATATGAATACGCCGTATGCGGGCGAGGATGGAATGTTGCTACTTATGAAAGGAAAGTTTGTGATAGCGAAATTGAAATCGTCACGTTTGTCATAGAGTGAGGTGTTCAATTGACCATTAATGTCGAAAGACAACATAATATCTAAATACGAAGTAGAATTACTATTTTCTGTGGTTTCGTTGACCTCCAGTTCACTTGGATAGATGATGCTAAGGTAATCCGCGAATGAAGGATTATTAATTGAAAGCAAGTCATCTATATATCTGTAAGTAAAATTGAAGCCAAGAGCCAATTGTTTTTTACCTTGCGAAAGCAAAGACTGAATGAATTCAGCTTCGTTTCAACATCTGGATGACAGCTTTTTAGTGTATTTATTTTTGGAATCAGAATTTTCCATTACAAAGTAAGTTTTATCATGGTCTATAACTGTATATTTGAATTTGGGGCTTCCGTTTTTACTAGTAAATGCATTTTGAATAATTTCCGCCAATCTGTCTTAATTTCTGATGAGGGATCGTTGTGTAAAGAGTCGAAAAGTCAAAAGATTGGATGGAGTGAATTTTAGTATAACTTTTTAATTTTAGATGTTCTAACAACTCTTTTGAATTTTTAAGAATCCACATTTGATTTATTTTACTTCTGGAATATACTGTTTCGCAATGCCTATGAAGGCCAGATTTGATTTCTAATAACATTGAGTAGCATCGATACAGATTTTGTGGAACACTTCGAGGAACCAGCGATAAATCGTTGTTTGTAAGGATTTTTGTGCATTTTTGGAATGCAGTACAAATATGGAAGTTCTAAATTTAATCTGTTTGTGTCAAGGAAAAAAAAAGGAATTACTGGCTCAGTTAAGCGGCAGAAGTCACCATGGAGCTATATCAAACGTATTGAGGACAGATTTATTATTCTCAAGTACTTCCAAAACCGAAAATTTCGTAAGAGTATAAGTAGGATTTCCTGGAGCTGAATTTAATCCTAATTCTTTCACTAGGCTGTCAAAGTAATATTTCTTACCTCTGAATTTCAGGGGTCCGTGAATGTCCACGGTGGTACATTGTTGTTAGTGCCATAGTCATATGACATCAGATACTTTCGTATTTTACAAGTAAATGTATAATTATTAGACGCTTTATCTGCTGGTGTAATGATATAATGCTCATTGAGGAAGGTAAGTTCTTTGACAACATCAGGATCTTTAAAAATAGATTCGAATCTAGTGTTTACAGAGCTTTGTAATTTTTTAATTTTTTATCTCAGTAGTGCTGCAATAGATTTTATCCATTCCGAAAGAGTGTCGATCTGTACTTCCTCTCTTTTTGCCCATCGTGTAGCATATTCCTCACAGCAGTTCATAATATTCTCAAAGTTCTAAAATGTCCTTTTTCAACTCTGAAAAACAATCCTGTAACCTTAACCAAACTACCAACATCATCTGTTTTGTCAGAATTTGGGGATTTTGTTTTAGAACTAACAGCCTTCACAAAAGATGAATTTTCACCAAAATTATTGAAAACTGCCTCATACTCAATTACAAGACCAATAGCCGCTTCCAAAGTGGAGTGATGACTAAGACTTATGTGCTTTTTCATTTCCAAATCACTCAAAAATTTGATAAAAGCCTTAATGAGGTGAACATCAGCAGAACCTTCACAGGGAAATGCTAGATACCACAGACAACGTAAAGCATACCCTTATGCATCTATGGACTGATCAGATTTCTTAACTCTAGCATAGAACTCAGTTGCATGAGTAACGTTCCTCTCTGGAGGGCAAAACCTTTTCAATAGAAACTCTTTCAGAGCAAAAATAGTTAGTCAACTTGACCTTTCAATATGTCCCAACATCTTTCTTGCTTCACCATTAAGGCACATTGTAAGCTGTTGTGCCATTTGAACAACTGACCACTGATTTTCAATTAGCGATTTGCTCAAATTGCACAATATAGTCTCTGAAATTCACAGTTTGACTATCAAACTTGTCAGGATCTTTTTGTTTCTTGAATTAGGTGTGAATTGATTGGACTGCGATAGTATGTTTGTGAAATCTAATGCGTCTCTGTGAATTGACTACATGTTGTTTGTTTGAGTTTCTATATATATGCTTTTAAATGGATTGGTAGGTTCATACATATATGGATGATTCACAAGAGAATGTCTCTTCAGTGTTATTTTGATTAGGCTGAACAAATGAGGTGTTTTTAATTCTGTTGTAATTATTCGTTTTGTCACTTAGTCATTGTGCGAGCTCTACTACCTTATCTAACATACTCGGGTTTGGTGTAATTGTGAGATCTCCCATATTCTCAATATCTGATTCTGAAGTTTCTATCAAACATTCCTCACTAGATTAACAGTTTTAAGAAAAAATTACATGCTTAATAGTGCTTTCATTTCCAAAATTACCTAAAACAATTTTGTATTTCCTAGAAATGGTTTCACTTCAGATCCAGGTCACGGCACCAAAAATGTTTTCTTTGACAGACGGATACAAAAATGACAGACGGAACGGAGCGTTCCGCTAAACTTCCACTAGACAGAAGACAAATAAGAAACACTTGCGTTGTGTTTTAGTGTACCTTAGTTTCTATATCACTGGATCTGAAGTTACGCGTAGGAAATGAGACCCAATTGCAGAAAGTTAATAATTTATTAACAATTGTATATAGACTCAACAGCAAAACATGATGTATGTCAAATGCACTATCAAGTTGAAACAGTTAACAGTTTGTAAATAAATATCCAAAATAAAGTTCTATTCAAAAATGTAAATTATACAACATGCAACAAGAATGTAGATACGGACACGTGATAAGTAATTGAAAGAGTTGCGAAAGCCAAAAGTACGAACAGTAAGAGTACTGAAGAGTACTGGAAGCTTGACCTTCTTTCTTAGTAGCTTGTTTGTGCTTTAGCTGTAATCTTAATGCTACCTAATGTTTTATATGTAGTATAATAGAATCCTATTCACGTGTCAATATAGGTAGGTATTCTGCTTATTCTTATGTGCTTACATGTAGTTTTAGTTTTGCTTTTCTTAAATTTTGTCAGTGCTTGGAGAGTCAAACCGAGTAGCAAAACGCGAAAAGTGAACTCTTCAAGCACTGGCAAAAAAAAAAAAAAAATAATAATAATAATAATGATAATAAAAACTGAACCAACAGAGTATGATTTCAATGGGATTCGCCGCCTGTTATCATCCGTTAGGCGGCGCCTGTGTACTATGAGTTAGTAACGTCGATTTGAGTTATTAACCTTATGACGTCACAGTAACGTTCCATTGTTGTTTTTTGCGGGAATATGTAATATTTCTCCTTAAATATCAGGACCGCAGTTAATGGCGGCGAACCCCATTTACTTTTCCAACTTCGACTAACATTGCACTGATTGGCAGATTTAGAGGGGGAGGTTGCAATCCCCACTTTTGGTCAGAAAATGTAACTTTAGAGTTCATAAATATCATTTTCGACCATTTCTAGGGTGGCAACCCCACTTTCTGGACCGAAAAGTGCAAAAGCCAGCCCATCCCCTTTCAAAAGTTTTCAGATCCGCCTATGTATTGACTCATCACTTTTGGGGAATATTTATTGAATTTGTGACCTCACATTACATTTTCAATGTTTGTCCAACATATAACCGAGGTGTAAATGGGACTATTTCACTGTACGTATCCGTTTTGATTTTTACATATCGCAGCATTCTTTTATGAGTAAAGGCGGAAGAGATTTCGAATGCATGATGGGGTGTGACTTTGGTTTCATGCCTAAATCCTGTTGTAAATATTTTGAAATCCACATTTGAATTCAATGAAGAGGTATACATACATTAAATATATTTCATTATTTTCTCATTTAATAATCATGGTAAAACAGAAGAATAAAAAATAAGATTTTACTTAGAAATTGAAGATAAATCCCAAGGAGTATACCTCATAACAAACACGAATCTGGATCATCGAATGATTTGTGAAATTTCTCCATTATTGTTACGTCATCTGATTTAACAATTTTTCGCAGCTAAATGGAAGGGTCAGTGGGAGATAACGCCATAAACTTCGATCCTAGTATTTAGGGAGGAAATAAAACATATACCCGCAAAAAATGACGTAGGACAATGCTACTTTATTGTGACGTCATTAGGTTGATGCTACTAACTAATAGTACCCAAGCGCCGTCTAACGGACGGTACCTCCATTGCAATTTGTTCGTCAAACCGGTGAGAAAACAAAAGTACTCTTGTTTTCTTTGATATTTATTTTATCTATAAAAATCTTTTATAGAATTACATATTTATGATACTAAGAGATAATGTACGAGGAATAAATATCATTTCTTCGATAAATCTCAAGTACAGCATGATAAAATACTTGATGTCATTGTGATGTCTTATGACATGTCATAAAAGTAAATTATAACATCACAGATGTGATACTGCTTCTGCATATGTATAGTGTTAATACATAACGTGTAACGAAAAAAAACCCCAAAAAGTATGTAGTAGTTTTCCGACACCAATTAGCCTTTTACCTGACAAAGAATGCTATAATCTAACACCACCACGCGGTAGCAAGGACTTATAAACAAGAGGCATCGTCTTTCACTTTGGCTTACGTCTCGCTCATATCTCGTGAAACGCGAGAGTTCGCAATTATATTCAATGAGGGATACAGAGTTGCCTACCCGTCTTGTTTATAAGTCCTTTCAATGGGCGGTAGGGACTGGGAAATCTCAACCCGAGTGTTGAAAATTTGTAAGTCCATGACAAGGGTTGAGATTTTACCATCTTTCCTTCATGGTGGTGTTTGATTGTTTTCCCCCACTCAATGAATCCAAATACAAGTATGACATTTAGACATTGAAATACGTTTTTTCACGATTCGGACAAGAAAATCCTTATTTTCTTCTTGGCAAAGATGTTATCTCACCCTCCGTTATCTCACCTGGTGGGCGTGGCTAAAATTGGAAGTTGGCGAACTACTTGTAAAATCTTTGTGTTAGAAACAGTGAAAAGGGGGAAATGTGAGAAAAGGGATCAAAACACTGCCAGTCTCGTCATGGATACCTATAGGCATGGGCACTAGGATTGAAATATCTTTGTCCCTCCCGGAACATTGTGTTAGATCCCATTAGTCTTTTGTTGACGTCAGTATTGAGCGCAAATAATGACGTCATGAGAAGTGGACTTACCTATGATGTAGACGGATGTTAATGCAAGAGTATTATGGATAACGCATGAGATCCATTCGGAACTCCTCGCCCTTTACTTGTACCTTCCAAAATAGACCGGGATGCCAATAATGTCATAAAATCTATGAGAAATTTATTCAGTTGAGTGATACAGTGTGTTACGACGCGAAGAATAAAATAGATCTAGTGTTTTGTGATATACCAGGAATTTAAAAACTATTGAGATACAATACATTGTTGTATGACAAAAAAACTGTGTAAACATATACCAGGGATTACCGCATGTTATAAATGCAGGATCAGTTGACTTCGTTAACAACTATGCACTACTTTCAACATTGTCGAACAAGTGGATTGACATCCGAGTGTTTTTTTTTCTTTTTTGGTAGTTTGGAATGGGTGATATCGTGATAAAGAGTTCTCAGTTTCAAGTTGGAAAACCTCAAATCTTGCACAGGCTCGGAGATACTGAAACACACACTGACGTATGAAATCAAAATTCATTTTAGGCATAAAAAGTATACATGGAACCCTGCAGTGATGTAAATATTCGTCATTTGTATGCCACAACCACAGGGCATTCGGCTCGCTTCCCCCCCCCCCCCCCCACGCCCCTTTCAATTACACCAATACATATTACGTTAGGAAACAGTCTAAGATGCTGTCTAATAACTTTGATGTAATTGATTGCTTCAGGCATCATTTTCCTACATTAAAACAAAATGAAAACTTCATTGATATGAAGCGTCATGTAAGGCAATATCACATTTATGATAGCGTGAATTTTGTAGAACGCAATTCTATTGGCTGGGCAAAAGGTGACCCCTAATTGAGTTTCGCTAGATCTTTGCTGCTATGGGACAAATAGGGAAGCGGAGTAAAGATCTGGTTTTTACCGCTGTTGGACAGTTATTGCGTTGTCCGTGTTGATTTACTTTTTATATTTGAAATTTCAGAATAACTTTAATTTACTCCATCACAATTTATTTAACAAAATTTAACTGCACTTGTAAAAGAGTTATACATTTCAGTGCTCAAATGAAAGAAACAAAGGCATTAGCTCGGATAGAAAAGTAAATTCCTACAGTGCCACCACATACTATTGGAATTATGTAAAAAGTCCAGAGTTCAAAACATACGTCAGTTTCGAAATATAAATAAGGACTGTCGGTTTTTATGTGCTCCCTGAATCGCAAGTTGAAGTAAAGGTGGAACACTACTGGTCGTTATTGTAAATGCTATCTCGGTAATTGTGAATTATAACGAATTTTTCTGTGAAAATATCAACACTAGTTTTGTTGAGCACCGTAAAAATGAAGTATCCTAGATGCTCATGTATTATTTTTCCCAGAGAATTTTTATAATTTTTTGTACAAGCCAACTTTCCGCCGGGATCCGTTTGACTGAAGATCCAAACCGCCCAAGAAGATAAAGAAAGTTCACTCATGAAACCAATAGTTCTCAGTTTTATTAAAGATCAGTCTCGAGCTGGATGAATCAACATATCTCAACCTCGGCTAACGCCTCGGTGGAGATTTGTTGATTCATCCAACCCTCGACTGATCTTTTTCTATCTGGAACTCAAACTAGTGCTACATTCTATTAATCCTAAAGTCTTCACCAAAAGCTAACTTCATGACAAAATTTTACTGAAATGAATTACATGTACGTTGACATTTAAAAAAATCGATTTTCAAATTAATAGTCAAAATACAGGAGTAATGCTAACAGATATATCGGATATATCAAGATATACAAATGACATAGTATTCTAACACGCTAGCGCCGTGGCGCAACGTTTTATCTATGGCGTTAACGCTGGTTGACCTCACGTAAACTTCAAATCTGGCAATTACGTAATTCTGGCAGTGAAAGGGTTAACCAGTGGTTAAAGTTTAGAACAACTGGCCCCTGGTGTCCCTTGACAACGTAACGTTTATCCAGAGACATATTTTCGTCGAATGTCAAGCAGTTAGCGCAAAATACCACTTTGATGACGTCACGCAAGATTGGTAATCTAGAACATTTCATTACGACGTCATAAGCATAACAATCAAAACTCTGCCAAAGTCGCATTCTGTGCTGAAATATAGAATAAGTGTCTTATTTTGTGTTTTCATGCAGAAATAAATTACAATGGCTGATGCATTTATTAGATATAATGCGCTAACGCGCAAACATGTATATGCTGAGTAAGACCAAGATATCAAAAATGTATAAATCGACAAGAATTACTGTCCTTTTGATAATCTCCGGGTCATATTATTGTAAATCACGAAGGCCTTTTTGAACCCGACGAGATAAACTTATTGGAACCTTAGACCCTCTTAAGTTTGCACTTAAGATCACTGTAGAAATTGGGATGGGAAATTTGATTGAATACAAAGTGATGTTTCTGAATTTTGATATAATTTCTGAATAGGACCTAAAACAATTTCCGAAGTCTTTTCTAAGTTTATAAGACTTGTAACCCCGAGTTGAAATTTCGAACGTTATTTGTAAATACTTTGAATGAAAGTCCAAAACGTTAGTGCAGGCGCTGGCAAATCGAAGCAACTGAATTTTATAAACAGCATATGATGGGAGTCTAATCTAGGAACTATCATATCAACTCTGTAACTATCCAACTGAGGGAAATTTACAAAAGGAAATCTAAAATCGTCCTGTTTATCATAAATATTGGTATGAATTTTATTGTTAATTGTCTTAATGTATAGTAAAGTGTTTCTGTATCACAAATATTGTCTTTGTTTAACCGGGTATATGTTAGCTATATATCTTTCAAACTCAGGGTTATCAATAATTAAGATGTCGTCAAGATACATGTACATGTAATTTAGAGGTATCATTCAACATCTCAATAAAGTAGAATCGTTTAGATTGTTGAATAGAATACATGAAATCCCCAACATAACAATATCGAAGGAAATCTGCTTTAAGAGGTGCACAGTTAGTACCCATAGAAATCCCAACTATCTGCTAATAAATCTTGCTATTAAATTCAAGTAACAAATATAGTAGGTTTGCCCATAATTGAACTGATGAAGAACAAAAGATCATAGTAATATAAACTGTTGTGTTATGTATAATTCTGACGAGCAAAGCTTGCCAGGAAAAAAAATGAGTTTTAACAGCTATTTTTTTCCAAAGTATGATTTTAGATTTCGCTTGTCTATTGGAGACAGATTATTTTTTTTCGCTGTGTGACTGAGCAAGATTATTTGTTTTGTAGTCAAAATCAGGGCAAGAATGTTTTTTTTTTAAATCCCAGCCCCCCTCCCCAGAAAATGGACTGTGCCTAAATAAATATAATCATATCTGATCTTTTCTTATCTTATCTTATTTACTGTGAATGCGGAGTTCGACATTAGTCAGAGGAACGTCTGGAAAGCGGAACAACGTCAATATTGATTTTACACTTAGCAGGAACTAAAAGAGAGAGTCATTTTTAAAAAGTCTGTGTATACTATCAGCCGGTCTTCAGGAAAACGTTTTGAAGACAAGAGTGTGTCACCGCGCTATTCGGGATGCAGCTTGCAGGCAATCTCCAAAGCAGAGTTACGGTCCTTGCACTCCCTTTAATCTCTGCCAAATACTGAAAGTAGGGACCCTAGTCAGAAGGCAGAAAATATAGATTGTTTTTCGTGTTTTGGGAAAAAATATGTGACCGTAGTCAAGTTATCTGGGCAAAAATTAGACAATGAGGTGCAAATGATAGTGTTATTGACAAACTGTATTATATAAGTACGCTGATTTGTACGCTGAGAAAATATAGTGCGGTATAAGTTCGGGGTTTATTTCATGTAGAAGCCCGATTAAAACTCAATGTAACATGGTAAATGCTTGAAACTTAACTAATAAAGCCATTGAAGACCAGGTCATATCGTCTAGAGGCAAAGCTCTGATTTTACAAAAATCTTGTAAAACCTGAGACGTTGGCAGAGGTGTGTGTGGGTTGTAAAGGAACGACAACTCTGCTTTGGAGATTGGCTTGCAGGTGACAGCTGAACAAAGCGGAGTAACTCTTGTTACTCTAGCGGAATCTCTTGCTCGTTTAAATTCAGTTTATATGTAAATACCACCGTGCCACCCCTACCGTGACATGGGACATCGGTTCACATCCGAAAGACAAGACACATGTGTGCCCACGGCGGGAGTTGAATTCAGGACTTCTCAGTCATGAGCCGAGCACCTCATCGATTGAGCCACACCGGTTTCAATAAATATGCGGATCATGGGTAATCCTTACCGGGTCAAACTCATGACTTACATACTCAGGAAGAGAAGTTTATGATATTATATGGATGACAACTTGTCCTGTAAAATAAAACATAAGTCACTTTCAAAACAAAGCAATGCTAGAGACAAAACTGGAATCAAAGACATCCTCCGGGCCCCTGAAATAAGGAACCGGTCAAAATTTATCAAAACACGGGACAGGTGCAGAATGACAAGCTATTTAACCCCCCCCCCCCCCAAAAAAAAAAACAAAAACAAAAACAAAAACAAAAACAAAAAAAAAAAACCCCCAACAAATAAAACCCCTAAAACTCAGATCCCATAACAACCTCATGTATGTAAAATAAAAAAAAAAAAATTGGGTCCCATGCTCTCCAGCTTGCAAAAAAATTGGTTCCCCAGTCCCCATAGCCCCTAGCCCTATGACTATAAACTGACAGTACACTTAGGTATCACAGCTTTTCAAAACGTAATTATATTTAAAGATTTAAAAAAGTGGCATGGACTTTATACTGTATATTCTTACTGAAAACTGCAGCAATTTTACATGCGTATCAAACTACATACTCATAATAAATAAAATCAACCTTAAAGATTTGACTACTCAGTTAATGGTCAAGGGTCCAGGTCTATGATTCGTAATACTTGTGTTCTTTGTAAAACGGCCAATGGCCACTTCAAGTGAGGGAACACAGTCATGCCAAATGACCATTCCATGTCAGAGCCACAACTGCTGTATAAGATTTCTGTGATGTATTTCACCTTTGCTTTGGTTGGATTTGTTGTGGAGTTTCCTGATGTTGGAGTCAGAATTTCTTTCATCAATTGTGTAGCATAAACCTTTCTATGAGTAATAAAGTTCAAATTCTTACAATACATGTACTACTCAAAATGTCACAGTCCTGGTATTTTTTGGGTAGTCTGACTCGTTTAGATCTTGTTTGCGAGTTTAATTTGCTATTTCACTCTCACTTTCTGAGCTACACATGTTCACTTTCACTATCATGTTCACAATAATCTGCGACCGGATCAAATTCATCAATAATTCAATCTTCCTCAACTGACTGAGCAGTTGTCATATTTGGTCAGTCTCCATCTTCTTGTACAATGGATGACTGGATACTATAAATACTTATCTCATATACTATAAACTTGGTATATAAATTTTCCTAGATCCGTATTGAATATTCAGGTCAGTAATTCAAAGGTCAAAGCCATTCTAATATATTGGTGGAAGGGGCTGCATAAGTCTTTTTTATAAACATCTTGTTTTAGTTATTATACAGACTAGTCAGCATTTTGAAATATTGTTTTTTATTGTAACATTGTTTAATTTTATTTTTTATATACGGTATTTGAATTCAGTTTCACTTTTTATTATCCATATAAAATAGGTGCCAAATTATTTTCCTTTTACATTTTTATCATGTTTTTGTGTTTATTTATACACATTTTTGTGGCGCCAGCGAAGCAAAGTGCCACTTAGGGATCACTTTGTCTGTCGTCTGTCTGTCTGTCACGCTTTGCTGATGCCACACATGCTCCAGGGAACCCTCTATGATATATACATGCTATGCTATTTTAGTGGGACATTTTACATTTGTGTACTGATTATGTAAATGAGACTATTTCACAAACGCTTAGATGATCCAGACTGGTGACTTGTTATGAGTTATACTCCTCGGGATTTATCTTCAATTTCTAAGTAAAATCTTATTTTAGATGTTTTACCATGATTACTATCTTAAATGAAAAAAAAAATTAAATATATACCATCCATGTATGCTTCTTCATTGAATTCAAATGTGGATTTCAAAATATTTATAAAAGTATTTGTAAAAATTTTGCATTATGGCTTATGATAAAACCAAAGTCATAACCCATCATGCATTCGGAATCTCTCTCGCCTCTATTCATAAAAGAATGCTGCAATATTTAAAACTCAAAACGGATATGTACTGTGAAATATCTCCATTATTTTTCTTTAAAATCTTTTATTTGATTTTAACATATTTTTGTTATATATAATTATGTTATTGTAGTATGCCATATTACATTTCTGTACATAGGTACTGACTCTGCTACATAGATTATACGACTACACTAAGAGTAACTGTCCTTCCGCTATACATTGGTATATCCATCCATGTCTGCGTGTCTGTCCACACTGATGCTTTCATCAAGGTTACATCTCAGTGGTCCACAAGATCACTTATGTAAAATGAAAATTATTAAATTTCACAATTTGACATACTTCTGATCTTTTGGATATCAGATATAAATGTAAAATACTTTTATGAATATTGAAAGTTTGCATATTTATAGTATTAAGTTTAAATTACATCCAAGATATCAAACTATGTAATGTTACAAGTCAAATGACTGTATATAATATGAAGTTGGATGTGAATTGTTGTATATATGTTTAACACCTTTTTCAAGTTTGTTGCAGTATTGAATAAACTTTTTTGTTAGTGAATCTATTACTTTTTATTAAAAAAAAAGTTCATGTCCAATGCTCATTAATAGACCATTTTCATCGTTGCTGCGGGACCCGCGTGACGCGCACTTCCAGTTGGTAACGGGCCTTTGTTTACATAATAACGGAAGTAGAATACATTCATTGTTTACTATGAACAGAGATGATTTATGCAAGTTGAAACCTGCCCAGTTGAGGAAAATTCTATCGGAAAAGAGAACTGAATCTTCTAAATTATCTAAAAAGGCATTAATTGATAAAATAATTCAGCTTAACTTAAATTTTAGACTGGAGTTACCTGCTCTTGCTTGCTATCGCTGCAATCTAGACAGGCATTGCCAGTCTAACTTAAATTAAACCCCTGCATCTACAACTGTCGTTCATCAATCATCTTCTATCCAGTCTCTTGTTCCTGTTATCTCATCTTCCTCTTCATCTTCAGAAAATTTACCACCTTTTAATTCTGTTCATTATGAACCTATTTCTTCATCATCAAATTTACCAGTTATAGACTTTATTTCTGTATATAACTACCTCATCACTCGGAGGACTACCGACGACACGCCAGTGAAAAATTTCAAGGGGTTTGACAGAGCAGTCCAACATTTTGAGGCAGGCGATGTCCAATACATTGAACTTGCAAAGGTATGCTGACTTGGTGATAAAGTATTTGTGTTTATATATATTTACCAGTGGCGGATCCAGAATTTTTGAAAGAGGGGGGGGGGGGGGGCGGGGGCCACATGTGTATAAGCCAGACTACTGTTGTTTTATAATTCTCTTTTACTGTGATAGACATCATAAAACCAAACTCAAGTGGTATAACACCAAACTCAAGTGGTATAACCCCAAACTCCCGTAGCAAAACATCAAAATCCTTTGACATAACATCAAACTCTTGTGGTATGACACTAAACTCCTGTAATATAACACCAAACTAATGTGGCATAACACCAAGCTCCTGTGGTATAACACCAAGCTCCTGTGGTATAACACCAAACTCTTGTGGTATAACATCAAACTCCTGTGACAAAACACACTCCCGTGAGAGAACATCAATTTCCTGTGACATAACACCAAACTCCTGTGGAGCAACACCAAACCCCTGTGCTACAGCACCAAACACAAAACTCCTGCGGTATAACGCCGAACACCTGTGGTATAACACCAACCCCCTGTGGTATATCACCAAACTCCTTTGGTATAACACCAAACTCCTGCAGTATAGCACCAAACTCCTGTGATATAACACCAAACTCCTGCGGTATAACGCCGCACTCCTGTGGTATAACACCAATCTCCTGTGGTGCAACACCAAACTATTGTGGTATAACACCAAACTCCGGCGATATAACACCAAACTTCTATTTTATAACACCAAACTTCTGTAGTGTTACACCAAACTCCTGTGGTATAAGACCAAACTTCTGTGATATAACACCAAACTCCTGCAATATAACACCAAACTCCTGCAGTATAACACCAAACTCCTGTGGTATAAGATCAAACTCCTGTGGTATAACATCAAACTCCCGTGGTATAACACTAAACTACTGAGGCATCACAAAAGTTTCTACAGAGAATTTACTATGTGAGACAATGAATGTGTATTTAAAAAATCGCCAAAACCAAATGGAAGACACCTGAATTATTGAAATATGGATTTTGTTATATAAAAGCCAAAGTTGATGCGAATCCACACACTTATATAAGGATTGGATATTACCAATGTCATGCATAATAAAGGCTGTGAGTGTTGATGATTATCTAGACAGGTTAATTTGAAATGTTTGTTCAATGGAACACAATCTGACACAAATCAATATAGTGAGGTTGTTTACCTAACAACCGAATGGTGGTTCTTTAACAACCGAATGATGGTTCTTTAATAACCGAATGATGGTTTTTAACAACCGAATGTGTTTCAATAATTAAAGAATTTATACACTATGACATTTTGAAAATACATATACTTATATAATTATAAAAAAAAGACAATCATAATTTGAATAACATAGCATATCCCCAAATCCCCGATTTTCCTCAATGTATACGCACAGAAGTCCTGAATGAGGAGCAAACGGAAGTCTTAAACAATAAGCATGATTTCGCACACCCCCAACTTTCTCCGAACTACGTGAATTTCATCAAAAACGGGATATAAATAATTAGATAAATAAATAAATTGGTCAAGATAGAAAGGGTTTACGAACGGAAAAAAGGAAGAAAAGAAACATATTGGAGGCCATATAAATCGTTGAAATGATCTAAAAGAGGAACTTTGATTGCTTCTGAACCTGTCGGTCTTTTCTACTGCTGCAAAAATACTGCAGACATGGCATAAAAGGTATCTATTATTGGTACTACTGTACATGGGACATCCAAGGTATCTAGTACTGGTACTACTGTACACATGATATCTAAAGTATCTAGTACTGCAGGTACTACTGTACCCATGACATCCAAGGTATCTAGTACTGGTACTACTGTACACATGACAGCCAAAGTATCTAGTACTGCAGGTACTACTGTACACATGACATCCAAGGTATCTAGTACCGGTACTACTGTACACATGACCGCCAAGGTATCTAGTACTGCAGGTACTACTGTACACATGACATCCAAGGTCTCTAGTACTGCAGGTACTACTGTACACATGACAACCAAGGTATCTAGTACTGCAGGTACTACTGTACACTTGACATCCAAGGTATCTAGTACTGCAGGTACTACTGTACACATGACTTCCAAGGTATTTAGTACTGGTAATACTGTACACATGACAGCCAAGGTCTTTAGTACTGGTACTACTGTACACATGACTTCCAAGGTATTTAGTACTGGTACTACTGTACACATGACAGCCAAGGTATCTAGTACTGGTACTACTGTACACATGACTTCCAAGGTATCTAGTACTGGTACTACTGTACACATGACATCCAAGGTATCTAGTACTGGTACTACTGTACACATGACATCCAAGGTATCTAGTACTGGTACTACTGCACACATGACATCCAAGGTATCTATAGCTAGTACTGGTACTACTGTACACATGGCATCCTAGGTATCTAGTACTGCAGGTACTACTGAACACATGACATCCAACGTATCTAGTACTGGTACTACTGTACACATGACAGCCAAGGTATCTAGTACTGCAGGTACTACTGTACACATGACATCCAAGGTATCTAGTACTGGTACTACTGTACACATGACATCCAAGGTATCTAGTACTGGTACTACTGCACACATGACATCCAAGGTATCTAGTACTAGTACTACTGTACACTGTCTTCCAAGGTATCTAGCACTGGTACTACTGTACACATGACAGCCATGGTATCTAGTACTGGTACTACTGTACACATTACATCCAAGGTATCTAGTACTGCGGGTACTACTGTACACATGACATCCAAGGTATCTAGTACTGGTAGTACTGTACACATGACATCCTAGGTATCTAGTACTGGTACTACTGTACACATGACAGCCAAGGTATCTAGTACTGGTAGTACTGTACACATGACAGCCATGGTATCTAGTACTGCAGGTACTACTGTACACATGACATCCAAGGTATCTAGTACTGGTACTACTGTACACATGACAGCCAAGGTATCTAGTACTGCAGGTACTACTGTACACATGACAGCCAAGGTATCTAGTACTGGTAGTACTGTACACATGACAGCCAAGGTATCTAGTACTGGTACTACTGTACACATTACATCCAAGGTATCTAGTACTGTGGGTACTACTGTACACATGACAGCCAAGGTATCTAGTACTGGTACTACTGTACACATGACATCCAAGGTATCTAGTACTGGTACTACTGTACACATGATAGCCAAGGTATCTAGTACTGGTACTACTGTACACATGACAGCCAAGGTATCTAGTACTGGTACTACTGTACACATGACAGCCAAGGTATGTAGTACTGGTACTACTGTACACATGACTTCCAAGGTATCTAGTACTGGTACTACTGTACACATGACATCCAAGGTATCTAGTACTGGTACTACTGTACACATGATATCCAAGGTATCTAGTACTGGTACTACTGTATACATGACAGCCAAGGTATGTAGTACTGGTACTACTGTACACATGACATCCAAGGTATCTAGTACTGCAGGTACTACTGTACACATGACATCCAAGGTATCTAGTACTGCAGGTACTACTGTACACATGACAGCCAAGGTATCTAGTACTGCAGGTACTACTGTACACATGTCTTCCAAGGTATCTAGTACTGTTACTACTGTACACATGACAGCCAAGGTATCTAGTACTGGTACTACTGTACACATGACATCTAAGGTATCTAGTACCGGTACTACTGAACACATGACATCCAAGGTATCTAGTACTGGTACTACTGTACACATGGCATCTTAGGTATCTAGTACTGCAGGTACTACTGAACACATGACATCCAACGTATCTACTACTGGTACTACTGTACACATGACAGCCAAGGTATCTAGTACTGCAGGTACTACTGTACACATGACAGCCAAGGTGCCTCATGTTGATACTACAACAGAGATGACATACAAGGTGCCTTTTGTTGATACTACAGCAGAGATGACATACAAGGTGCCTTTTGTTGATACTTCAGCAGAGATGACATACAAGGTGCCTTCTATTGATACTACAGGAGACATGGCAAACAATGTGCCTTGTGTTGATACTACTGCAGACATGACATACAAGGTGCCTTGTGTTGATACTACAGCAGAGATGACATACAAGGTGCCTTCTATTGATACTACAGGAGACATGGCAAACAATGTGCCTTGTGTTGATACTACTGCAGACATGACATAAACGGTGTCTTGTGTTGATACTACAGCAGAGATGACATACAAGGTGCATTGTGTTGATAGTACTGCAGAGATGACATACAAGGTGCCTTGTGTTGATAGTACTGCAGACATGACATACAAGGTGCATTGTGTTGATAGTACTGCAGACATCGTCTGTTAAGCTATACTTTAATTACTCAGTCTTAATTACATAACGAACTGTTCCTCCCGATCAGATTGCGTGCTTTCTAGCAATGTTTACCTAACAAGGTGTACTAATTAGAGACAAAAGCAAATTAAAACCTGGCTATAACAAAAGTCACGATATAACTTGCTGTATACAGTATATATTTTCTATTATTCACAGTCTATCGAGCAGAACTGTATATCGAGCAGAACTATGTAACTGTAGTTCTTTAGAACTTTGTTTTCTAGAATTTAACACGCGCGATTGGAATAACATGAATTAGATATGTGATCATTACACATGATACGGTCGGAAAACAGAATCAATTATTGTCTCTTATCATTTCACGTTCTTCATCCATAATTAAAGTTTTTCTGCTTTTCAAATGCGCCGTCATAAACTGAAACCAAATCACCGAGAATCCCGTTACCATAGAACGGTAATGTTGGCGGCATGAAATATTCCTCGGTCCAGCGATCTAGGAAATTGATATCAACATGGGTATGATACGTGACAGGGGAAGCCGGCTGAGAGAAGTTTGATACGGGACATTTATATCTAATGAGCTTGATCCGGATGGTCATATCCGATAGAAATGAAAAATTAGTTAGCCTCTTGTAATCGAGTAGTATCGACAATGCAGCTTCAGTTTAAGAGGATCTGAACAATTTTTCCAATATAAAAGAAAATAGTTTCTTCTAATTTTGTGTCTTTCAAAATGAATGATATTTTAAACGTTAAACAAGCAGTGACGACTGGCGACAAAACTTATAGTGCAGTAGTTGATGACGATAATTCCTCGGATTCCCAATGCGACCGTGTAGATGACAGCTCTGGCAACACCTCTGATGACTATGATACGGAACTGGAATCGGACAGTCCGGCTCTCAAGAAACCAGGTTTGAAAATTATGTTATATTCATTTAAATTTGTATTTAAAAATGTTTTTAACAATTTCAAGCGACATTTTTCGTTTTATATTAGCACTTACAAACAGTCATGATAACTGATTACTATAGACCAATACCATAGTAGCTGTACGTACGGGGTTATACTAAATGACTGACTACTATAGACCATTACCATAGTAGTTATACGTACGGGGTTATACTAAATGACTGACTACTATAGACCATTCCCTTAGTAGTTATACGTACGGGGTTATACTAAATGACTGACTACTATAGACCATCACCTTAGTAGTTGTACGTGCGGGGTTATACTAAATGACTGACTACTACCGACCATTACCTTAGTAGTTATACGTACGGGGCTATACTAAATGACTGACTACTATAGACCATTACCTTAGTAGTTGTACGTACTTGGTTATACTAAATGACTGATTACTATAGACCATTACCTTAGTAGTTGTACGTACGGGGTTATACTAAATGACTGACTACTATAGACCATTACCTTAGTAGTTGTACGTACGGGGTTATACTAAATGACTGATTACTATAGACCATTACCTTAGTAGTTGTACGTACGGGGTTATACTAAATGACTGATTACTATAGACCATTACCTTAGTAGTTGTACGTACGGGATTATACTAAATGACTGATTACTATAGACCATTACCTTAGTAGTTGTACGTACGGGGTTATACTAAATGACTGATTACTATAGACCATTACCTTAGTAGTTGTACGTACGGGGTTCTATAGACCATTGCCTTAGTAGTTATACGTACGGAGTTCTACTAATTGACTGATTATTAAAGACCATTACCTTAGTTGGTTGGTTGTGATTGGTGTTTTTACGTCGCTTTCAAACAATTTAGTTCAGTTATATCGCGACATGGAAGCAGGAGGTAACCAAAACCTCTTAAACATAGTGGGCGCAACCCGGGAATCGAACCCGGATCGTCGGCGCCGCAAGCCAAGCGCTTATACTAAATGACTGACTGCTATAGACCATTACCTTAGTAGTTGTACGTACTGGGTTATGCTAAATGACTGATTACTATAAACCATTACCTTAGAGGTCATACGTACGGGGTTATACCCGGTACTAAATGACTGATTACTATAGACCATTACCGTAGTAGTTGTACGTACTGGGTTATACTAAATGACTGATTACTATAGACCATTACCTTAGTAGTTGTACGTACGGGGTTATACTGAATGACTGATTACTATAGACCATTGCCTTAGTAGTTGTACGTACGGGGTTATACTAAATGACTGATTACTATAGACCATTGCCTTAGTAGTTGTACGTACGGGGTTATACTAAATGACTGATTACTATAGACCATTACCTTAGTAGTTGTACGTACGGGGTTATACTAAATGACTGATTACTATATACCATTACCCTAGTAGTTGTACGTACTGGGTTATACTAAATGACTGATTACTATAGACCATTACCTTAGTAGTTGTACGTACGGGGTTATACTAAATGACTGATTACTATAGACCATTGCCTTAGTAGTTGTACGTACGGGGTTATACTAAATGACTGATTACTATAGACCATTACCCTAGTAGTTGTACGTACGGGGTTATACTAAATGACTGATTACTAAAGACCATTACCTTAGTAGTTGTACGTACGGAGTTCTACTAAATGGCTCATTACTATAGACCATTACCTTAGTAGTTGTACGTACGGGGTTATACTAAATGACTGATTACTATAGACCATTACCTTAGTAGTTGTACGTACGGGGTTATACTAAATGACTGATTACTATAGACCATTACCTTAGTAGTTGTACGTACTGGGTTATACTAAATGACTGATTACTAAAGACCATTACCTTAGTAGTTGTACGTACGGGGTTATACTAAATGACTGATTACTATAGACCATTACCTTAGTAGTTGTACGTACGGGGTTCTATAGACCATTGCCTTAGTAGTTATACGTACGGAGTTCTACTAATTGACTGATTATTAAAGACCATTACCTTAGTAGTTGTACGTACTGGGTTATACTAAATGACTGATTACTATAGACCATTACCTTAGTAGTTGTACGTACGGGGTTATACTAAATGACTGATTACTATAGACCATTGCCTTAGTAGTTGTACGTACGGGGTTATACTAAATGACTGACTACTATAGACCATTGCCTTAGTAGTTGTACGTACGGGGTTATACTAAATGACTGATTACTATAGACCATTACCCTAGTAGTTGTACCTACTGGGTTATACTAAATGACTGATTACTAAAGACCATTACCTTAGTAGTTGTACGTACGGAGTTCTACTAAATGGCTGATTACTATAGACCATTACCTTAGTAGCTGTACGTACGGGGTTATACTAAATGACTGATTACTATAGACCATTACCTTTGTAGTCATACGGACGGGGTTATACTAAATGAATGATTACTATAGACCATTACCCTAGTAGTTGTACGTACGGGGTTATACTAAATGACTGATTACTATAGACTATTGCCTTAGTAGTTGTACGTACGGGATTATACTAAATGACTGACTACTATAGACCATTACATTAGTAGTTGTACGTACGGGGTTATACTAAATGACTGACTACTATAGACCATTATCTTAGTAGTTGTACGTACGGGGTTATACTAAATGACTGACTACTATAGACCATTACCTTAGTAGTTGTACGTACGGGGTTATACTAAATGACTGATTATTATAGACCATTGCCTTAGTAGTTGTACGTACGGGGTTATACTAAATGACTGACTACTATAGACCATTACCTTAGTAGTTGTACGTACGGGGTTATACTAAATGACTGATTACTATACACCATTGCCTTAGTAGTTGTACGTACGGGGTTATACTAAATGACTGATTACTATAGACCATTACCTTACTAGTTGTACGTACGGGATTATACTAAATGACTGATTACTATAGACCATTACCTTAGTAGTTGTACGTACGGGGTTATACTAAATGACTGACTACTATAGACCATTACCTTAGTAGTTGTACGTACGGGGTTATACTAAATGACTGATTACTATACACCATTGCCTTAGTAGTTGTACGTACGGGGTTATACTAAATGACTGACTGCTATAGACCATTACCTTAGTTGGTTGGTTGGTTGATTGGTGTTTTACGTCGCTTTCAACAATTTTTCAGTTATATCGCGACATGGAAGCAGGAGGTAACCAACCTCTTAAACATAGTGGCGCAACCCGGGAATCGAACCCGGATCGTCGGCGCCGCAAGCCAAGCGCTTAACCACTACACCAAGCCTGCCCCTCATTACCTTAGTAGTTGTACGTACTGGGTTATGCTAAAGGACTGATTACTATAAAACATTACCTTAGAAGTCATACGTACGGGGTTATACCCGGTACTAAATGACTGATTACTATAGACCATTACCGTAGTAGTTGTACGTACTGGGTTATACTAAATGACTGATTACTATAGACCATTACCTTAGTAGTTGTACGTACGGGGTTATACTGAATGACTGATTACTATAGACCATTGCCTTAGTAGTTGTACGTACGGGGTTATACTAAATGACGGATTACTATAGACCATTGCCTTAGTAGTTGTACGTACGGGGTTATACTAAATGACTGATTACTATAGACCATTACCTTAGTAGTTGTACGTACGGGGTTATACTAAATGACTGATTACTATATACCATTACCCTAGTAGTTGTACGTACTGGGTTATACTAAATGACTGATTACTAAAGACCATTACCTTAGTAGTTGTACGTACGGGGTTATACTAAATGACTGATTACTATAGACCATTACCTTAGTAGTTGTATGTACGGGGTTATACTAAATGACTGATTACTATAGACCATTACCGTAGTAGTTGTACGTACTGGGTTATACTAAATGACTGATTACTAAAGACCATTACCTTAGTAGTTGTACGTACGGGGTAATACTAAATGCCTGATTACTATAGACCATTGCCTTAGTAGTTGTACGTACGGGGTTATACTAAATGACTGATTACTATAGACCATTACCCTAGTAGTTGTACCTACTGGGTTATACTAAATGACTGATTACTAAAGACCATTACCTTAGTAGTTGTACGTACGGAGTTCTACTAAATGGCTGATTACTATAGACCATTACCTTAGTAGCTGTACGTACGGGGTTATACTAAATGACTGATTTCTATAGACCATTACCTTTGTAGTCATACGGACGGGGTTATACTAAATGACTGACTACTATACACCATTGCCTTAGTAGTTGTACGTACGGGGTTATACTAAATGACTGACTGCTATAGACCATTACCTTAGTTGGTTGGTTGGTTGATTGGTGTTTTACGTCGCTTTCAACAATTTTTCAGTTATATCGCGACATGGAAGCAGGAGGTAACCAACCTCTTAAACATAGTGGCGCAACCCGGGAATCGAACCCGGATCGTCGGCGCCGCAAGCCAAGCGCTTAACCACTACACCAAGCCTGCCCCTCATTACCTTAGTAGTTGTACGTACTGGGTTATGCTAAAGGACTGATTACTATAAAACATTACCTTAGAAGTCATACGTACGGGGTTATACCCGGTACTAAATGACTGATTACTATAGACCATTACCGTAGTAGTTGTACGTACTGGGTTATACTAAATGACTGATTACTATAGACCATTACCTTAGTAGTTGTACGTACGGGGTTATACTGAATGACTGATTACTATAGACCATTGCCTTAGTAGTTGTACGTACGGGGTTATACTAAATGACGGATTACTATAGACCATTGCCTTAGTAGTTGTACGTACGGGGTTATACTAAATGACTGATTACTATAGACCATTACCTTAGTAGTTGTACGTACGGGGTTATACTAAATGACTGATTACTATATACCATTACCCTAGTAGTTGTACGTACTGGGTTATACTAAATGACTGATTACAAAAGACCATTACCTTAGTAGTTGTACGTACGGGGTTATACTAAATGCCTGATTACTATAGACCATTGCCTTAGTAGTTGTACGTACGGGGTTATACTAAATGACTGATTACTATAGACCATTACCCTAGTAGTTGTACGTACGGGGTTATACTAAAGGACTGATTACTAAAGACCATTATCTTAGTAGTTGTACGTACGGAGTTCTACTAAATGGCTCATTACTATAGACCATTACCTTAGTAGTTGTACGTACGGGGTTATACTAAATGACTGATTACTATAGACCATTACCTTAGTAGCTGTACGTACGGGGTTATACTAAATGACTGATTACTATAGACCATTACCCTAGTAGTTGTACGTACTGGGTTATACTAAATGACTGATTACTAAAGACCATTACCTTAGTAGTTGTATGTACGGGGTTATACTAAATGACTGATTACTATAGACCATTGCCTTAGTAGTTGTACCTACGGGGTTATACTAAATGACTGACTACTATAGAACATTACCTTAGTAGGTATACGTACGGGGTTATACTAAATGACTGATTACTAAAGACCATTACCTTAGTAGTTGTACGTACGGGGTTATACTAAATGCCTGATTACTATAGACCATCACCATAGTAGTTGTACGTACGGGGCTATACTAAATGCCTGATTACTATAGACCATTGCCTTAGTAGTTGTACGTACGGGGTTATACTAAATGACTGACTACTATAGACCATTGCCTTAGTAGTTGTACGTACGGGGTTATACTAAATGACTGACTACTATAGACCATTACCTTAGTAGTTGTAGGTTCGGGGTTATACTAAATGACTGATTACTATAGACCATTGCCTTAGTAGTTGTACGTACGGGGTTATACTAAATGACTGAGTACTATAGACCATTACCTTAGTAGTTGTACGTACGGGATTATACTAAATGACTGATTACTATAGACCATTACCTTAGTAGTTGTACGTACTGGGTTATACTAAATGACTGACTACTATAGACCATTACCTTAGTAGGTATACGTACGGGGTTATACTAAATGACTGATTACTATAGAGCATTACCTTAGTAGTTGTACGTACGGGGTTATACTAAATGGCTGATTACTATAGACGATTACCTTAGTAGTTGTACGTACGGGGTTATACTAAATGACTGATTACTATAGACCATTACCTTAGTAGTTGTACGTAGGGGGTTATACTAAATGGCTGATAACTATAGACGATTACCTTAGTAGTTGTACGTACGGGGTTATACTAAATGACTGATTACTATAGACCATTGCCTTAGTAGTTGTACGTACTGGGTTATACTAAATGACTGATTACTATAGACCATTACCTTAGTAGTTGTACGTACGGGGTTATACTAGATGACTGATTACTATAGACCATTACTTTAATAGTTGTACGTACGGGGTTATACTAAATGACTGATTACTATAGACCATTGCCTTAGTAGTTCTACGTACGGGGTTATACTAAATGACTGATTACTATAGACCATTACCTTAGTAGTTGTACGTACGGGGTTATACTAAATGACTGATTACTATAGACCATTACCGTAGTAGTTGTACGTACTGGGTTATACTAAATGACTGATTGCTAAAGACCATTACCTTAGTAGTTGTACGTACGGGGTTATACTAAATGCCTGATTATTATAGACCATTGCCTTAGTAGTTGTACGTACGGGGTTATAGTAAATGACTGATTACTATAGACCATTACCCTAGTAGTTGTACCTACTGGGTTATACTAAATGACTGATTACTAAAGACCATTACCTTAGTAGTTGTACGTACGGAGTTCTACTAAATGGCTGATTACTATAGACCATTACCTTAGTAGTTGTACGTACGGGGTTATACTAAATGACTGATTACTATAGATCATTACCTTAGTAGCTGTACGTACGGGGTTATACTAAATGACTGATTACTATAGACCATTACCTTTGTAGTCATACGGACGGGGTTATACTAAATGAATGATTACTATAGACCATTACCCTAGTAGTTGTACGTACGGGGTTATACTAAATGACTGATTACTATAGACTATTGCCTTAGTAGTTGTACGTACGGGATTATACTAAATGACTGACTACTATAGACCATTACATTAGTAGTTGTACGTACGGGGTTATACTAAATGACTGACTACTATAGACCATTATCTTAGTAGTTGTACGTACGGGGTTATACTAAATGACTGACTACTATAGACCATTACCTTAGTAGTTGTACGTACGGGGTTATACTAAATGACTGATTATTATAGACCATTGCCTTAGTAGTTGTACGTACGGGGTTATACTAAATGACTGACTACTATAGACCATTACCTTAGTAGTTGTACGTACGGGGTTATACTAAATGACTGATTACTATACACCATTGCCTTAGTAGTTGTACGTACGGGGTTATACTAAATGACTGATTACTATAGACCATTACCTTACTAGTTGTACGTACGGGATTATACTAAATGACTGATTACTATAGACCATTACCTTAGTAGTTGTACGTACGGGGTTATACTAAATGACTGACTACTATAGACCATTACCTTAGTAGTTGTACGTACGGGGTTATACTAAATGACTGATTACTATAGACCATTGCCTTAGTAGTTGTACGTACGGGGTTATACTAAATGACTGACTGCTATAGACCATTACCTTAGTTGGTTGGTTGGTTGATTGGTGTTTTACGTCGCTTTCAACAATTTTTCAGTTATATCGCGACATGGAAGCAGGAGGTAACCAACCTCTTAAACATAGTGGCGCAACCAGGGAATCGAACCCGGATCGTCGGCGCCGCAAGCCAAGCGCTTAACCACTACACCAAGCCTGCCCCTCATTACCTTAGTAGTTGTACGTACGGGGTTATGCTAAAGGACTGATTACTATAAACCATTACCTTAGAAGTCATACGTACGGGGTTATACCCGGTACTAAATGACTGATTACTATAGACCATTACCGTAGTAGTTGTACGTACTGGGTTATACTAAATGACTGATTACTGTAGACCATTACCTTAGTAGTTGTACGTACGGGGTTATACTAAATGCCTGATTACTATAGACCATTGCCTTAGTAGTTGTACGTACGGGGTTATACTAAATGACTGATTACTATAGACCATTACCCTAGTAGTTGTACCTACTGGGTTATACTAAAGGACTGATTACTAAAGACCATTACCCTAGTAGTTGTACCTACTGGGTTATACTAAATGACTGATTACTAAAGACCATTACCTTAGTAGTTGTACGTACGGAGTTCTACTAAATGGCTGATTACTATAGACCATTACCTTAGTAGTTGTACGTACTGGGTTATACTAAATGACTGATTACTATAGACCATTGCCTTAGTAGTTCTACGTACGGGGTTATACTAAATGACTGATTACTATAGACCATTACCTTTGTAGTCATACGTACGGGGTTATACTAAATGACTGATTACTATAGACCATTACCCTAGTAGTTGTACGTACGGGGTTATACTAAATGACTGATTACTATAGACTATTGCCTTAGTAGTTGTACGTACGGGATTATACTAAATGACTGACTACTATAGACCATTACATTAGTAGTTGTACGTACGGGGTTATACTAAATGACTGACTACTATAGACCATTATCTTAGTAGTTGTACGTACGGGGTTATACTAAATGACTGATTACTATAGACCATTACCTTAGTAGTTGTACGTACGGGGTTATACTAAATGACTGATTATTATAGACCATTGCCTTAGTAGTTGTACGTACGGGGTTATACTAAATGACTGACTACTATAGACCATTACCTTAGTAGTTGTACGTACGGGGTTATACTAAATGACTGATTACTATACACCATTGCCTTAGTAGTTGTACGTACGGGGTTATACTAAATGACTGATTACTATAGACCATTACCTTACTAGTTGTACGTACGGGATTATACTAAATGACTGATTACTATAGACCATTACCTTAGTAGTTGTACGTACGGGGTTATACTAAATGACTGACTACTATAGACCATTACCTTAGTAGTTGTACGTACGGGGTTATACTAAATGACTGATTACTATACACCATTGCCTTAGTAGTTGTACGTACGGGGTTATACTAAATGACTGACTGCTATAGACCATTACCTTAGTTGGTTGGTTGGTTGATTGGTGTTTTACGTCGCTTTCAACAATTTTTCAGTTATATCGCGACATGGAAGCAGGAGGTAACCAACCTCTTAAACATAGTGGCGCAACCAGGGAATCGAACCCGGATCGTCGGCGCCGCAAGCCAAGCGCTTAACCACTACACCAAGCCTGCCCCTCATTACCTTAGTAGTTGTACGTACGGGGTTATGCTAAAGGACTGATTACTATAAACCATTACCTTAGAAGTCATACGTACGGGTTATACCCGGTACTAAATGACTGATTACTATAGACCATTACCGTAGTAGTTGTACGTACTGGGTTATACTAAATGACTGATTACTGTAGACCATTACCTTAGTAGTTGTACGTACGGGGTTATACTAAATGCCTGATTACTATAGACCATTGCCTTAGTAGTTGTACGTACGGGGTTATACTAAATGACTGATTACTATAGACCATTACCCTAGTAGTTGTACCTACTGGGTTATACTAAAGGACTGATTACTAAAGACCATTACCTTAGTAGTTGTACGTACGGAGTTCTACTAAATGGCTCATTACTATAGACCATTACCTTAGTAGTTGTACGTACGGGGTTATACTAAATGACTGATTACTATAGACCATTACCTTAGTAGCTGTACGTACGGGGTTATACTAAATGACTGATTACTATAGACCATTACCTTAGTAGTTGTACGTACGGGGTTATACTAAATGACTGATTACTAAAGACCATTACCTTAGTAGTTGTATGTACGGGGTTATACTAAATGACTGATTACTATAGACCATTGCCTTAGTAGTTGTACCTACGGGGTTATACTAAATGACTGACTACTATAGAACATTACCTTAGTAGGTATACGTACGGGGTTATACTAAATGACTGATTACTAAAGACCATTACCTTAGTAGTTGTATGTACGGGGTTATACTAAATGCCTGATTACTATAGACCATCACCATAGTAGTTGTACGTACGGGGCTATACTAAATGCCTGATTACTATAGACCATTGCCTTAGTAGTTGTACGTACGGGGTTATACTAAATGACTGAGTACTATAGACCATTACCTTAGTAGTTGTACGTACGGGATTATACTAAATGACTGATTACTATAGACCATTACCTTAGTAGTTGTACGTACTGGGTTATACTAAATGACTGACTACTATAGACCATTACCTTAGTAGGTATACGTACGGGGTTATACTAAATGACTGATTACTATAGAGCATTACCTTAGTAGTTGTACGTACGGGGTTATACTAAATGGCTGATTACTATAGACGATTACCTTAGTAGTTGTACGTACGGGGTTATACTAAATGACTGATTACTATAGACCATTACCTTAGTAGTTGTACGTAGGGGGTTATACTAAATGACTGATTACTATAGACCATTACCTTAGTAGTTGTACGTACGGGGTTATACTAAATGACTGATTACTATAGACCATTGCCTTAGTAGTTGTACGTACTGGGTTATACTAAATGACTGATTACTATAGACCATTACCTTAGTAGTTGTACGTACGGGGTTATACTAGATGACTGATTACTATAGACCATTACTTTAATAGTTGTACGTACGGGGTTATACTAAATGACTGATTACTATAGACCATTACCTTAGTAGTTGTACGTGCGGGGTTATACTAAATGACTGATTACTATAGACCATTACCTTAGTAGTTGTACGTACGGGGTTATACTAAATGACTGATTACTATAGACCATTACCTTAATAGTCATACGGACGGGGTTATACGAAATTACTGATTACTATAGACCATTGCCTTAGTAGTTGTACGGACGGGGTTATACTAAATGACTGATTACTATAGACCATTGCCTTAGTAGGTATACGTACGGGGTTATACTAAATGACTGATTACTATAGACCATTACCTTAATAGTCATACGGACGGGGTTATACGAAATTACTGATTACTATAGACCATTGCCTTAGTAGTTGTACGGACGGGGTTATACTAAATGACTGATTACTATAGACCATTGCCTTAGTAGGTATACGTACGGGGTTATACTAAATGACTGATTACTATAGACCATTACCCTAGTAGTTGTACGTACTGGGTTATACTAAATGACCGATTACTATGGACCATTACCTTAGTAGTCATACGTACGGGATTTAACTAAACGGCGGATTACTATAAACTATTACCTTAGTAGTTGTACGTACGGGGTTATACTAAATGACTGATTACTATAGACTATTACCTTAGTAGTTGTACGTACGGGGTTATACTAAATGGCTGATTACTATAGACTATTACCTTAGTAGTTGTACGTACGGGGTTATACTAAATGGCTGATTACTATAGACTATTACCTTAGTAGTTGTTGTACTAAACGTCAAGAATAAGTAAATAAATTGTATTTTTAACGAAATTTCAAAGATGACGACTACCCCAGGAAAGAATTATGATGAATTTGATATGAAATACCACACATATAAATGAAAATATCCCCCCCCCCAAAAAAAAGAAAGAAAAAAAAATAAAAAGAAAATTGAAAACAAACCTATCTCAAAATACTTCGATTACTCAAATGAAATATGATGAAAAAGGAAATGGCTTATTTTGGTTACCGTATATGGTAAATCTGTACACAAAGTTAAATTGAAAAATTAAGCTCGTCTCTCTCGCATTTTCATGAATATGAAAAATTATGGTTCGCAATGAAAATAAATACAGAGATAAATAAATAATTAAATAAAAAACAAATGAAGCACATCCTTGGGAAACACAAACTGCACATCATTGTTGTACCATGACCTAACCACAATACAAAATGAGGTATTTAAATCAATTCTGTTGTAAAGTATATATTACCATTAGACGTATTATCATATACTTTTTGGGGAAGGTCAAGGTAAAAGGTCGCTCTTCTTTAGATGTACATCTTAATAAAAGACTAAGTAAAGTGTATCTACTTATCTTCTCAGCATGCATCATCACCCCCACTTTCCTTCTACTACATGTACAGGTATGTATACCCACACTGGTAATGAACTCCGTGAACTGTTGTGATGACGTGAATTATTACTCCGAAATTGTTTGATATCTCAACTTGAATACTTTAATTCCTTTTATGGTATAGTCTTAGGTAAAACTTGAGCTTAGAAGATGTGCTTTTATCCTGAGCTTATAAAGTACAAATAATGTCATTCAAAATAGGAAAGATTCGGCAATAAATAATAATGCGACATGGGAATATGGTATGGGTTACAGCGACATGGGAATATGTAATGAGTTCCAGCGACGCACTAACATCTGTAACGTATTGTGTGAGTTACAGGGGCATCTTATGAGGCCTGACATACCAAGACCTGTAACATTGTGTGGGTTACCGAAATATCTGACAAGGATAAACATACCAAGACTTGTAACATGTTGTGTGGGTTACCGGAACATCTGACGAGGCCTGACATAGTAAGACCTGTGACATACTGTGCGGGATATCGGAATATCTGACGAGGCCTGATATACCAAGACCTTAACATTGTGTGGGTTACCGAAACATCTGACAAGGATCGACATACCAACACTTTTGTAACATGCTGTGTGAGTTACCGGAACATCTAACGAGGCCTGACATAGTAAGACCTGTGGCATTGTATGGGTTACCGAAACATCTGACAAGGATCGACATACCAATACTTGTAACATGCTGTGTGGGTTAGAGGAACATCTGACGAGGCCTGACATAGTAAGACCTGTGACATACTGTGCAGGACATCGGAATATCTGACGAGACCTGACATACCAAGACCTGCAACATTGTGTGGGTTACCGAAACATCTGACAAGGATCAACATGCTGTGTGGGTTACAGGAACATCTGACGAGGCCTGACATAGTAAGTTCTGTGACATACTGTGCGGGATATCGGAATATCTGACGAGGCCTGACATACCACAGGGGCGGATCCAGAACTTCGTGTGCCGGGGGGGGGGGCACCTCACGATTGAGGCCCGAAGGGCCGAATGGGGGGGGGATGGGAGGGGTCTGCCCCTCCCATAGGTGGGGGTTCGGGGGGCCTCCCCCGAGAAAATTTAGCAAAAATGAGGCAAAATGGTGCAATCTGGCGTTCTTTTTTGCATTATTCATCAACATTTTCTTGACTTCAAATATTCCACAAAAACTCTGAAATCGGAAGAAAACTGTCGTAATATTTTAGGTCAAAAATTATCATGTTCACCCCTCCCATAGGTGGGGATGGGGTTGCTTTGAGAAGATATGACAAAAATCTTGCAAAATCGTGTGTGCCATATTAGGCCCCTTTTGTTCTAATTCACGGAAATTTTATCAGACATGGATCCAGATTTTCAGTTGGAGGAGGCGTAAAACTCGGTGCAGGTTCTAGGGACTGCCTATAGGCCCCCGGTGGATACAGGGTAGATCCTTGGTAGGGGGAACAAGGTGCAAAGTCCCCCTCCACGGAAGCTCCTGTATTTGAGACTTTTGGAGATACAAAATACGTTGTGAAAATAAACTATTCTAGGAATGCCTTTAAGTGAAATCCATCTTGTACATCGCGTAGCTTCAGTACAAGCGTTTCAAAAATTTGTACTGAAGCTACACGATGTTCAAGACGTATTTGAGTAAAATTGTATGGATAAGTTAAATCCATCTTGTACAGCTTCAAACATTTGTAACATTTGCTACACGATGTACACGAAGTAGCCATACAATTTTACTTCGGCGGGCACTGCCGGGGGGCACATGCCCCCGTGCCCCCCCTCCGGCTGGATCCGCGCCTGTACCAAGATCTTAACATTGTGTGGGTTACCTGTGACATACTGTGCGGGATATCGGAACCTCTGACGAGGATCGACATACCAAGACCTGTGACATACTGTGTGGGTTACCCGGTACTTGAATTTCTGACGAAATCTGACATAGTAAGACCTGTAACATATTGTGTGGTTTACCGGAACATCCGAAGAAGACTGACATACCAAGACGTTTAACACACTGGGTTACGACCTGTAACATTTTGTATGGGTTACCAGTGACATATAGTAACATTTCGCATAGTTAACTTCCCCGGAAGGTTTTCTATAAAGAGAACCTCCCCCTGAAGGTTAATGATAATTATAGAAAACCTTCTCCCCCGGAAGGTTTACTACATAGTAGACCTTCTCCCGGGAAAGATTTACCATATAGGAAACCCTCACCTTGCATGGAAAATCTTCCCTTCGAAAAGCAAACTTTCCCCCTGAATCCGGATTCACGTTCGAATTTGTTAAACCGAAAACAATTTATATTATCATTATCATTTCTATTTCCTTTCACGCTTTAAGTTTTACAATAGTCTACTTTCACGATCAACCGGATCACCGGTATCGGTTTCGTACATTTAACCAGAACGAGGCTTAACCTACTTCCGTTTCTACCGACGCATTTGAAAGTATGTCCGAGCGAGTGAATTTAAATGCCCAAAAATGAACAAGTGACGTACGATGTATTACTAACAACTGCAAAAGGTAGAGTTTGGAGCTCTGATTTAAGGGACATGGTAGAATGCAACTTCCATCAACTTTACGATTACCTGGTATTAAAAACTCAAAAATATGACGATGCATCAATGAAAGGTTCATGCTACAAAAAGATGAAATCTTATACTTTCTTTATGGAAGGGCACGTTTCAAATATAGAAGTGGCAAAAGGGAACTCTTACGTGTGGATCAGGGCAAAAGTCATGGCTTCTATGAAAAAAACAAGATACAGAGTCATGGTGATTTTCAGTGAAGCAGGAGATGTGAAATTTGCAGCATGTGACTGTCCTGCTGGGTAAGATTATTTTCAAAATGGACGTATCAAGTGATGTTTGAAAGGGTGTTCTGAAGCCCAAAGTGGGCTAACAGTAAGCATGTCAGACTCATGATCGGAAGGTCTTGAGTTCAAACCCCACTGTCCTTCACAATGGGAGGATGTACCTTGGCAAGCAGGTAAATTAAAGACATATTAAAGACATATTCAGACATCAAGTGTTCCCATGTCAAGGTAGGCTCGGCATCCCTAGCTGCCCATGGTGTAATTAAATGCCAATCATTGTATCAAATAAAACATTTAGCAAAAATGTTTGGCCCTATTCTAAACTACCTAAGAGATTAATCGTATCAAACTGAATCTGAAGCGGTCAACCGGAGTCTGATACGGCAGCCCAGAAGTGTCAAATATAAATCGTTATATATGTATCAGACAGTCCTTTTACCTCCGCGCATATTATTAGATCTAGTAGATTTAATTTCTCTTGCCGCCGGAGATCTCTGAGGTGTGATGTAGCTGAGCAGGTTAGAGCAACGTTCGTAAATTCGGAATTACACTGTTGACAATTACCTTAAAAGTATCATTTGTGACAGCGATCAGTTTGCATATGAATCTGAAAATTTGTATATGTTGTAAATTTAAACCATGCGGCGGCTTCGCCTAGCCTACAAAGCATGCCGCATATAACGTCACGCCACGGAGACATGATGCTTAGCAGACACCGGAAGTGAAGGTGTGATTTGAAATTGGATGCTCGTGGTTCGGTTCTGAGGTGGGGATATCACATCCTCGACACCAGCGGACGTCCATGTAGGTGCATATGTGATAAATGTAAATTTAAACCGTGCGGCAGCTTCGCCTAGCCTACAAAGCATGCCGCATATAACATCACGCCACGAAGAGTTGTTCCAATGACGTACATATATCACGGCATGCTTAGCAGACACCGGAAGTGAAGTTATGATTTGAAATTGCTTGCACGTGAAATTGGTTTTTTTGGGGTTGTCTCCGTGTTTTTATTTCCTTTCAGGCTTTAAGTTTTATAATCCATTGTATTAAACAAAAAATTTGGCAAAAAATGTTTGGCTCTACTCTAAACTACAGAAGAGATGAATCGTATCAAACTTGGAGTGACAAAAATGATTAAGAAAAAAAAGAGAAATAAGATCATTGCTTTCGAAATGACGCATTATTTTGGATGAATTAATAAATAAATAAATAAATAAATTATAGATAAATAAATAATTAAATAAAAGTCATAAACGAATAGATAAATAAATAAATAAATGATAATTAGGATAATAATATCAATATTAATATTAATAATAATGATTATAATAATAATAATGATGATAATAATAATAATAATAATAAAATTAGTAATAAATAATAATAATAATAATAATAATAATAATAATAATAATAATAATAATAATAATAATAATAATAATAATAATAATAATGATGATGATGATGATGATGATGATGATGATGATGATGATAAAAAAGACCCGAGGGCATACAAGACCTGTAACGTAATGTGTGGGGTATGGGGAAATGTGACAAGGTCTGACATACTATGAGCCGTAACGTACTTTGTGGAGTATGGGAACATCTGACAAAATCTGACATACAAAGATCTGTAACGTATTGTGTGGGGTAAGGTCGGACACACTAACACCTGTAACAATTTGGGGTATGGGAACATCTGACGAAGACTGAGATACTAAGACATGTACCACATTGTGTGGGGTATGGGAACATCTGACGAAGACTGACATACTAAATCTTGTACCATATTGTGTGGGGTATGGGAACATCTGACGAGGACTGACATACTAAGACCTGTAACGTATTATGTGGGATATGGGAACATCTGACGAGGACTGACAAACTAAGACCTGTAACGTATTGTGTGGGGTATGGGGAAATGTGACAAGGTCTGACATACTATGACCCGTAACGTACTGTGTGGAGTATGGGAACATCTGACATACAAAGATCTGTAACTTATTGTGTGAAGTAAGGTCGGACATACTAACACCTGTAACAATTTGGATTATGGGAACATCTGACGAAGACTGACATACTAAGACCTGTACCACATTGTGTGGGGTATGGGAACATCTGAGGAGGACTGATGTACTAAAACCAGTAATGTATAGTGTGGAGTATGGGAACATCTGACGAAGACTGACATACTAAATCCTGTATCATATTGTGTGGAGTATGGGAACATCTGACGAAGACTGACATACTAAGACTTGTAACATATTGTGTGGGGTATGGGAACATCTGACGAAGACTGACATGCTAAGACCTGTACAATATTGTGAGGGGTATGGGAACATCTGGCGAGGACAGACATACTAAGACCTGTAACGTATTGTGTGGAATATGGGAGCATCTGACGAAGACTGACATACTAAGACCTGTAACATATAATGTGGGGTATGGGAACATCTGACGAAGACTGACATACTAAGACCTGTAACATATAGTGTGGGGTATGGGAAAATTTGACGAGGACTGACATACTAAGACCTGTAACGTATTGTGTGGGGTAATTGACCATCTGACATATTGTTAATTTTGTTGTAATAAAACTTTATGGCCTTCTGTATACCTTACCATGCTTTAGGTAGCTCACCCGAGTCAAAGTGAGATATTGTCATAGCGCTTCGTCCGTTGTCCATCCAACGTCCATAAACTGAAATATTTTGTTGGAATTTTTGCAGATTTATTAAGATTATTTTTAAAAAGGGCTTGGGGTTGAAAAGGTTGATAAACTGAAAGTTTATTATGATAATTTTTGATGGACGTCTTCTTCAGAACTGATGAAACGTTTTTAATGAAACTTGGTAGGGATGAAGAACTTGAGGTCCCCTACAAATATTGCTGTTTTCGACCAGATCTGAGAAGGGGTGAATCCAGGGTGGAAAAACACAGGCACTAGAGGGTTCCCTCCTATGACAAACTTTTCTTCAAACCAGCTGCCGAATGCATGAGTGATCTGAAACGGTGTCTTAAGAAGTGATTTTGGATCCACAATTTTTCTCTGGTGAATTTCGTGGACAAAATCAAACATGTGGTTGGAGAATTCAAATTATATATAAACAAACCGACAAATATGACGCATTCTGTAGAAAAAGAAACTAAGTATGACCTTGTGACAGGTTGGAGATAACTCAATTATCTTTCATCATATTCAAACCATATTCGGATTAATGATTAAATATCAAGAGAAAATGAACCCTATTGATTTTGGACTTTCTGAGGAAAGTAGACCATGATTATTGGTTTGCGGATAATAACTCAAGAACCTTTCATCATAATCAAACCAAATCTGGGTATATGCTTAGTTATCAAGAGAGGAAGAATCCAATCGATTTTGGGGTCAAACTATATATTTTAAACAGAGTTAATCTAAAATCTTATCAAAAGGGACGGATTCCCATAAATTTGATGTCAAAAGTCCAGGTTACTACTGGCAATACATGTACATGTATATATAATACGGAAAAAAGAATTTTGACTTTCTCTTTTTCACATATTTTTGTATTAACGTCTTGATTTATTCAATGTAGAGAGGTAAGTTTAACGTCTTACTTAATTTTTTTCCACATATTTTTGTATTAACGTCTTGATTTATTCAATGTACAGAAGTAGGTTTACAGTCTTACTTAATCTTTTCACATATTTTTGTAATTGTTTTGAGGAGCAAGGTGAACGTCATTTGCCAATTTTCAAAAGTCACATTAAGCAAGAGAATATATGTATCTGCGATTCTCTTCAAACAGGCAATTATTTGGGAATAAGCAAATTGTTCTCAGGTGAGCGATGTAGGCCCACATTGGCCTCTTGTCTAAGCTTTAATTTCGATTCTCTCTACATGTAGGATGATGTATACACGACATGTGCAGCTCATTTGTTTATGGCAGATTATATTCTATTTTAGAAAATCCATTCGGGGAAACGGATGCCTTTATTGGACGAAATGTTTACATTGAGGCCTGCGAGAAATTTGGTCACGTGGTCCCACAGAGACGGATTCTAGAGGAGTTGGAGAAGAAGACGCTAAATCTGGCACACCGCTCTATGGGCTCTGTGGCTATTCGCCCTCTTTGTGTGGCTCTAGTTGTATGGCGTAGTATTTATTTTACTGAGACCTTGGCTATCCGCCCTCTTTGTGTGGCTCTAGTTGTATGTCGTAGTATTTATTTTATTGAGACCTTGGCTATCCGCCCTCTTTGTGTGGCTCTAGTTGTATGGCGTAGTATTTATTTTATTGAGACCTTGGCTATCCGCCCTCTTTGTGTGGCTCTAGTTGTATGTCGTATTATTTATTTTATTGAGACCTTGGCTATCCACCCTTTTTGTGTGGCTCTAGTTGTATGGCGTAGTATTTATTTTATTGAGACCTTGGCTATCCGCCCTCTTTGTGTGGCTCTAGTTGTATGTCGTATTATTTATTTTATTGAGACCTTGGCTATCCGCCCTCTTTGTGTGGCTCTAGTTGTATGTCGTAGTATTTATTTTACTTAGACCTTGGCTATCCGCCCTCTTTGTGTGGCTCTAGTTGTATGTCGTAGTATATATTTTATTAAGACCTTGGCTATCCGCTATCTCTGTGTGCTCTAGTGGTATATCGTAATGCTTATTTTATACCACTCTATTTACTGTACAATGTGTCATAGGAAAGGCTCCTTAGTTTTACCAGCTCTGGCACCTCGTTCTATAGGTGCCTTGACTATTCGCTCTCTCTGTGGCTCTAGAGGTATATCGTGGTACTTATTTTATACCACAATATTTACAATAGGTTTCTCAGTGTCTCCAGCTCTTCACTTTGTTTTCATATATATTCATTTGGTTATTGTGTTAGGACACACCAACATTATTTCACGTACTGAAGTCGGTATCAGTGTGATGCATTACTTGATAATTTTACCTAAGTGACCATCCCATCTGAGGAATAGGAGAACGTATACCTCGTCACGGGACCTTAACTGAGGGATAGATTGTGAGGCAGTGAGGGAGCGACCGTGTACCTCGACACGGGACCTCAACTGAGGGATAGATTGTGAGGCAGTGAGGGAGCGACAGTGTACCTCGTCACGGGACCTTAACTGAGGGATAGATTGTGAGGCAGTGAGGGAGCGAGCATATACCTCGTCACAGGAACTCATCTGAGGGATAGATTGTGAGGCAGTGAATGAGCGACCGTGTACCTCGACACGGGACCTCAACTGAGGGATAGATTGTGAGGCAGTGAATGAGCGACCGTGTACCTCGACACGGGACCTCAACTGAGGGATAGATTGTGAGGCAGTTAGGGAGTGAGCGTATACCTCGACACGGGACCTCATCTGAGGGATAGATTGTGAGGCAATGAAGGAGCGACCGTGTACCTCGACACGGGACCTCAACTGAGGGATAGATCGTGAGGCAGTTAGGGATCCGGAGTGAGCGTGTACCTCGACACTGGACCTCATCTGAGGGATAGATTGTGAGGCAGTGAGGGAGAGAGCGTATACCTCAACACGGTACCTCATCTGAGAAATAGATTGTGAGGCAATGAAGGATCGAGAGTTTACCTCAACACTGGACCTCATCTGATGGATAGATTGTGAGGCAGTGAGGGAGCGACCGTGTACCTCGACACGGGACCTCAACTGAGGGATAGATTGTGAGGGAGCGAGCGTACATGTATACCTCAACACGGGACCTCATTTGAGGGATAGATTGTGAGGCAGTGAGGGAGCTAGTGTGTACCTCGACACGGGACCTCAACTGAGGGAAAGATTGTGAGGCAGTTAGGGAGTAAGCGTATACCTCGACACGGGACCTCATCTGAGGGATAGATTGTGAGGCAGTGAGGGAGCGAGCGTATACCTCAATACGGGACCTCATCTGAGAGATAGATTGTGAGGCAGTGAGGGAGCGAGTGTATACCTCGACAAAGAACCCCATTTGAGGGATAGATTGTAAGGCAGTGAGGGAGCGAGTGTATACCTCGACACGGGACCGCTTCCGAGGTATGGATTGTGAGGCAGTTAGGGAGCGATCGTGTACCTGAACACGGGACCTCATCCGAGGGATGGTAATCGTACAGTGTTATAATTGGTTCCGACAAATACATACTTGTGGTTGTTTTGTTGGAAACTGCCCGCTAAGCTTGTTAATCAGTTATAAATGATATAACAACAGTAGCGAATTTGAATTTTGATTCTCAGTGTAGGTTAGGAGAGAACGTATCAAAGTTTAAATAATTTACCGAGACAAATATTCAGTCTTTGTTTTCATGAATTCTTCACGACCCATATCTAACTATCCTAAGTATAGATTGATCACACTACCAAACATGTACATGTATTACAATTACGAGGGCTTATTGATATGTTGTGAGCCTCGTACTGAAGGGTTAGAATTTTGTCGGACATACTGCATTATTTTTCAACATAATCCTTTTTAGTATCTATACACTTTTGACAGCGGGGTTTAAGGGCCTCATTGCTACTTTTAAAGAATTCCTTTTCTTGGTTGTTCAGAAAGTCATCCACTGCATGTTGGTGGGTGTCGGAAATAGCTGTTTTAGTTTTGGAAATAGATGAAAGTCTGATGGAGCGAGATCAGGTAAATGAGGCGGATGCTCAATCAATTTAAAGCCACAATCGTGAATGCCAAGCCATGGCAATGACAGACTTGTAAACAGGAGCATTGTCCTGTTGGAATAACACACATTTAGTGAGCTTTCCACAGCGCTTAAGTTTAATATTTACCCATAATTGCGTCAGAAGTGAAGCATAGTATCTGCCATTGGTTGTTTGTCACTTTTGTAGATAATATATCAGCAGAATACCATCTGCATCCCAGAAAACCCGAGGCTATATCCATCCCAGCTGATGGAACAATCTTTGCCTTCTTTGGCAGGAGTGAGCCAGGGTGCTTCCATTGTTTCGATTGTTGTTTGGGCTTTGTGGTAAAATGATGGTCCCATGTTTCATCCATAGTGACAAATCTCAAAAGAAAGTTGGCAGGATCTTCCTCAAAAAGGTTAAGATTAGCACGCGATAATGTGCGCCTGGTGTGCTTAGAACTGATCAACCGTCAGAAGTCTTGGCACCCAACGGACCAAAAGCTTTCTCGTTGCAAGATCCTCTGTGAGAATGGCACGCACTCTTTCCTGTGAAATGCCAACTGTACTGGATATGTATCTTTCTGTAACTCGTCTGTCAATCATAACTATATCATAGACTTTATTGACCATTTCTGGGGTTGCAACAGTAACAGGCCTTCCAGGACGGGGGTCATCCTCAAGGCTCTGTCTGTCGCGCTTAAATTCCGTCACCCACATTTTCACTGTATCATATGAAGGGTCATCTTTCCCTAGTGTTGCTACCATATCATTATGGATATCCTTAGGTGTTAAACCTTTTTAGTTTTTTATGCAAATACTGCTCTTTTACCGATTTTGTCCATTTGAGTGGACTTAAAAAGAACACCCCTGCGTACCTTTTTTAATACGAGGCTCACAACATATCAATCAGTCCTCGTGTATCATTATCTGCGGTTTAATAGGGACCGGTCAAAATTTATCAAAACATGGGACCGGTGTAAAATGCATGGGGACAAGGACTTTTTTAAGCTTTTCGGGTAATGGGTCCATGATTATTTTGTTGTATTTAAAATGAGTATGGGGCATGACCTTTTTTTTTTTTTAACAAGCGGCCTAAGTGGGCATATATCGCTCACCCGAGTACCTAGATGATTAGTCGTGCAGGAAGAAAGAAGTCATTTATTTTTGCATTACTGTGACTAAGTCAACACAAATGTTGAAAATATGTCTAATTTTATTTCAGACCAGAATAAGAAACAACAACACTTTTTTGCAAAATATCATAAAAACTATTCTTCTTTTAATTATTACACATTCAAATAAACATACATATGCAGTCATGAAAAATAACAAATCAAAGTTTAAATGTATGTAAGTGCTGAAAAATTGAGACATTGATAAAATTCTTTCACAGTAATACTCCATATCATAATTATGATCAATATAGCCCATAAGAAATCATCGTTATCAATTAACTGAGAAATACGACACTTTCCTGCATTGAAATTACTAAGTCCCAAAACATGTTGCAAAAACGTCAGAAATTTGATTTCGGAACAGAACCAAAAATGACAAAAATTATTCACACATTCCTCTAGATCATTCTAATGCATTCAGTTTGTCTCTGTATGAGCCCGGTCTGAAGAAGAAGTTTGTCAAATGAGGATACCCTCTGTGACCTACTTTTGCCTGTGGTCAACCCAATCTGTTGACAGATTGGGACAAACACAAAAGCACCTGTAAGGGACTATGAGTACTTTATTCCTATCAAGTTTCATAGAAACCTGTTAAGTGGTTCCTGAGAAGAAGCCAAAAATGTGAAAAGTTTATGAGGGACAGACTGACAGCGCACTATGATTATAGCTCACTTGAGCCTATGGATCAAGTGAGATAATAAAAGGTAATGTATTCACTAACAAAAAGGTTAATTCAATACTGCAGCAAACTCGAGAAAGGTATCAAACATGTATAAAACAATTCACAACCAACATCATATTATATACAGGCATAGACCTGGACTCTCGACCATTAACTGAGCAGTCAAATCTTTAAGGTTGATTTTATTTATTATGAATATATAGTTTGATACGCATGTAAAATTGTTGCAATTTTCAGTAAAAATATTCTGTATAAAGTCCATGCCACTTTTTCCATTCTTAAATATTATGTATTGAAAAGTTGTGATACTTAAGTGTACTTTCAGTTTATGGTCATATAGGGTTAGTGTCTAGCATGGGACATACACTTTTTGCAAGTTGGAGAGCATGGGACCCGATTTTATTTTTACATACATGAGGGCATGGGGTCTGAGGATTTTTAAAATTAATATGCCATCCTGCACCGGTCCCTTGTTTTGATAAATTTTGACCAGTCCCTTACAATCTATTGACGTCAAATACGGAGTATCGCAACTACTAATCTCCCGTCACGGTTTGCATTTCGTCACTTACCAAATCCATTTTTCTCGGTGTAGGCACTTTTATGTGGGCAACTTATGTCATAATTATATGACGTCATTATAACAATCACAAAGTGCGCGTGTATGTTGACATTATTTTAGTTGCGATATTCCGTATTATGTGACTGGATCATACGTCGATATAATAATGTTGTTGACGGCCGAGTATATTTCACTGTAATAAATTATGTGTTACAAATGTATACATGTTTAATTCATTTTACTTTTGTAATAATGTATGTACTATTCAGGACAATCTCCGTATAGAAAACCTGATCTTAGAGGACTGTGACATAGGAGACGATGGCGCTGTGTACGTGGCCCAGCTCCTCCTCGATAACTTAGTCCTGTCCAGACTGGTAAGGCGATACATATAATATAGTAACTATCAACAGCATCACCCAATGTCCTGTCCAGACTAGTAAAACTATACATATGATATAGTAACTATCCACAGCATCACTGAATGTAGTACATCTAATTTAGTACAGTATCCACAAAACTCAGCGAATGCCCTGTCCATACTGGTGAGGAGATTCATGTAGTATAGTAACTGTCCACAATATTACGAAATGTCCTGTCCAGACCGGTAAGACCGTATCTGTAATATAGTTACTATCCGAAATAGTCAATAACTTTAGGATAGTAAGTGTACAAAGTATTACCCACTGTCGTATGGTAATCATGGCAGGTGTTTTATAGAATGTGGGCATCTTGATACACACCTTATCAGAGGTTGGTGTGTTGATGTAGTTTTCCACTGTATCTCAGTGGCATTCATTGTGGAAGACCAGGTAAACAGCCAACTTGATATCACGATCTAGAGAGTGCAGTAGTGTAGAGACTTGATGAACGTGAGTACATTCCTTTATATCACGATCTAGAGAGTGCAGTAGTGTAGAGACTTGATGAATGTGAGCACATTCCTTTATATCACGATCTAGAGAGTGCAGTAGGTGTGTAGAGACTTGATGAAAGTGAGCACATTCCTTTATATTACGATCTAGAGAGTGCAGTAGTGTAGAGACTTGATGAACGTGAGCACATTCCTTTATATCACGATCTAGAGAGTGCAGTAGTGTAGAGACGTGATGAACGTGAGCACATTCCTTTATATCACGATCTAGAGAGTGCAGTAGTGTAGAGACTTGATGAACGTGAGCACATTCCTTTATATCACGATCTAGAGAGTGCTGTAAAGTAGAGACTTGATGAACGTGGGCACATTCCTTTATATCACGATCTAGAGAGTGCAGTAGTGTAGAGACTTGATGAACGTGAGCACATTCCTTTATATCACGATCTAGAGAGTGCAGTAGTGTAGAGACTTGATGAACGTGAGCACATTCCTTTATATCACGATCTAGAGAGTGCAGTAGTGTAGAGACGTGATGAACGTGAGCACATTCCTTTATATCACGATCTAGAGAGTGCAGTAGTGTAGAGACTTGATGAACGTGAGCACATTCCTTTATATCACGATCTAGAGAGTGCTGTAAAGTAGAGACTTGATGAACGTGGGCACATTCCTTTATATCACGATCTAGAGAGTGCAGTAGTGTAGAGACTTGATGAACGTGAGCACATTCCTTTATATCACGATCTAGAGAGTGCAGTAGTGTAGAGACTTGATGAACGTGGGCACATTCCTTTATATCACGATCTAGAGAGTGCAGTAGTGTAGAGACTTGATGAACATGAGCACATTCCTTTATATCACGATCTAGAGAGTGCTGTGGTGTAGAGACTTGATGAATGTAAGCACATTCCTTTATATCACGATCTAGAGAGTGCAGTAGTGTAGAGACTTGATGAATGGGAGCACATTCCTTTATATCACGATCTAGAGAGTGCTGTAGTGTAGAGACTTGATGAATGTGAGCACAATCCTTTATATCACGATCTAGAGAGTGCAGTAGTGTAGAGACCTCATGAATGTGAGCACATTCCTTTATATTACGATCTAGAGAGTGCAGTAGTGTAGAGACTTGATGAACGTGAGCACATTCCTTTATATCACGATCTAGAGAGTGCAGTAGTGTAGAGACTTGATGAACGTGAGCACATTCCTTTATATCACGATCTAAAGAGTGCAGTAGTGTAGAGACTTGATGAACGTGAGCACATTCCTTTATATCACGATCTAGAGAGTGCTGTAGTGTAGAGACTTGATGAACGTGGGCACATTCCTTTATATCACGATCTAGAGAGTGTAGTAGTGTAGAGACTTGATGAATGTGAGCACATTCCTTTATATCACGATCTAGAGAGTGCTGTAGTGTAGAGACTTGATGAACGTGGGCACATTCCTTTATATCACGATCTAGAGAGTGCTGTAGTGTAGAGACTTGATGAACGTGAGCACATTCCTTTATATCACGATCTAGAGAGTGCAGTAGTGTAGAGACTTGATGAACGTGAGCACATTCCTTTATATCACGATCTAGTGAGTGCAGTAGTGTAGAGACTTGATGAACATGAGCACATTCCTTTATATCACGATCTAGAGAGTGCAGTAGTGTAGGGACTTGATGAATGTGAGCACATTCCTTTATATCACGATCTAGAGAGTGCTGTGGTGTAGAGACTTGATGAACGTGAGTACATTCCTTTATATCACGATCTAGTGAGTGCTGTAGTGTAGAGACTTGATGAACATGAGCACATTCCTTTATATCACGATCTAGAGAGTGCAGTAGTGTAGAGACTTGATGAATGTGAGCACATTCCTTTATATCACGATCTAGAGAGTGCTGTGGTGTAGAGACTTGATGAACATGAGCACATTCCTTTATATCACGATATAGAGAGTGCAGTAATGTAGAGACTTGATGAACGTGGGCACATTCCTTTATATCACGATCTAGTGAGTGCTGTAGTGTAGAGACTTGATGAACATGAGCACATTCCTTTATATCACGATCTAGAGAGTGCAGTAGTGTAGAGACTTGATGAATGTGAGCACATTCCTTTATATCACGATCTAGAGAGTGCAGTAGTGTAGAGACTTGAAGAATGGGAGCACATTCCTTTATATTACGATCTAGAGAGTGCAGTAGTGTAAAGACTTGATGAACGTGAGCACATTCCTTTATATCACGATCTAGAGAGTGCAGTAGTGTAGAGACTTGATGAATGTGAGTAGATTCCTTTACATCAAATATATATATTACTATAAATCATATTTACTGTTTGAATCCATTATATAAATTATCAGACATTGCATGAAGATAACCTAAGTCTTTAATGTTCACATTCAACCATCTGCGTAAACATGTAGATTTACGTGACTGTGTCTATGTTTTCCAGAATTTATCCAGTAACAGCATTGGTGAAGATTCCTCTAGGGCACTGTCATTAGCATTGGCTAACAACAAAACCTTGCTCCATCTAAATCTGTCTGGTGAGTTACCATTACCTCTACAAGGCTATGTTGTATTCAGGATTCCTCTGAGGCACTGTCATTAGCACTGGCTAACAACAAAACCTTGCTCCATCTAAATCTGTCTGGTGAGTTACCATTACCTCTACAAGGCTATGTTGTATTCAGGATTCCTCTGAGGCACTGTCATTAGCATTGGCTAACAACAAAACCTTGCTCCATCTAAATCTGTCTGGTGAGTTACCATTACCTCTACAAGGCTATGTTGTATTCAGGATTCCTCTGAGGCACTGTCATTAGCATTGGCTAACAACAAAACCTTGCTCCATCTAAATCTGTCTGGTGAGTTACCATTACCTCTACAAGGCTATGTTGTATTCAGGATTCCTCTGAGGCACTGTCATTAGCATTGGCTAACAACAAAACCTTGCTCCATCTAAATCTGTCTGGTGAGTTACCATTACCTCTACAAGGCTATGTTGTATTCAGGATTCCTCTGAGGCACTGTCATTAGCATTGGCTAACAACAAAACCTTGCTCCATCTAAATCTGTCTGGTGAGTTACCATTACCTCTACAAGGCTATGTTGTATTCAGGATTCCTCTGAGGCACTGTCATTAGCACTGGCTGACAACAAAACCTTGTTACAATTGTTCAGCTTCTACAATGCTATGTTCTATGTTTTGTTCGTGACGGGTATTATTCTGCCCTTGAATTATGCAGTAAACTAATCCCTCCTCAAGTTCAAAATCTTCATTCCTTGAGTATACATGTCAGTATGTGTGTGGAAAATAGCTGTAAATTAATAAAAGCCATTCTTACAATAATGTTCAAATGATTGACTAGAAAATATCAGATAAGTTCAAAATTATCATAAGAATATAAGAATTATAAAATGATGTAAAAATTCAACTTCAAAAATTATGACTCGAATGATTCACCATACACAAACACAAACACCAAATAGAAGACCCAAACAGCTTTCCATAGTTACAAATTTGAACAAAAACATTACTTATGTCATAATAAAATTACAAAATTGATGAAATGACAAAACTTAACGCATATGATATGATATAGATATATATAAAGGATAAACACATATTAACCGAATGTCAATTACATTCAAAACAGAAAGTAGAAAAGATATGACTGGTCTATGCATGGCTGTTTTAACAAAACACGAAATCAATGCAATGACTAAAATCACATGACAAAAAATGATGATAATAAATTAATTGTATTACTTACACTGTGATTGACCTCGAAGTAAATATCCAATGGCAAGAAACACGTGTGTTTGGAATGATAACATGGCTCATTGCTTTACCAATAAATCAAGAAAGATAACTTTAGTAATTGAACTGGTGATATAAAATTACGACAAATACATGAAAATAATAACATAATAAAGAAAATTACTGTAAGAGACAGCACAGGTATGTTCTACATTGTTTCGGAAATGGAGTCATTATTGGGAAGTTGCGGATTCGAAAGCCCTTGTATACGTCCAATGGACACGATGTAGGACATAGGCCTTTAAATAGCACGGATCAATGGCAAAGTAAGAACTGACAAAATATAGGCCCCTAATAAGCTATAGCCAGGGCAGTAACCGATTGAAAATATATGCAGCAAGAATCTGCCAGATGAAGTACAACGAAGACAAAGAAAGATGTCTCTAATTCTGTAACTGCCCTGCGTAATCATTTGTTTGGTTTTTCTTTGCAGATAATAAGATCAATGACCATGCAGCATTTACATTGGTTCCTGGTTTAGCGGTAAGTAGTTTGCTTTCTACAGCATTTTTGCAGCATTAACAGTGGTTCCTGCTTAAGCGGTAAGTAATTTGCTTCTGCAGCATTTACAGTGGTTCCTTGTTTAGCAGGATGTAGTTTGCTTTTTGCAGCATTTACATTGGTTCCTGGTTTAGCGGTAAGAAATTTGCTTCTGCAGCATATATATTGGTTCCTAGTTTAGCGGTAAGAAGTTTGAATCTGCAGCATTTACATTGGTTCCTAGTTTAGCGGTAAGTAGTTTGCTTTCTGCAGCATTTACATTGGTTCCTGGTTTAGCAGTGAGTCGTTTGTTTTCTGTAGCATTTACATTGGTTCCTGGTTTAGCGGTAAGTAGTTTGCTTACTACAGCATTTACAGTGGTTCCTTGTTTAGCGGTAAGTAATTTGCTTCTGCAGCATTTACATTGGTTCCTGGTTTAGCGGTAAGTAGTTTGCTTCCTGTAGCATTTACATTGGTTCCTGGTTTAGCGGTAAGTAGTTTGCTTAGTACGAGGAATAACCATACACATAAGAATATTAACAGTTCTAGTTAAGTATACGGATATGTAAATAAGTAGCTTCCAATATAGAGTAGAAATAACATTATAGTAAATATATATTAAGTTGTATAAAGTATTGGTTGATTGCACTTCTGCATACACCTTTTTACCTTGTATTCGTCATATTATAAGCCGGTGTGGCCCAGTGGATGAGGTGCTCGGCTTGTGAATGAAAGGTCCCGGGTTCGATTCCCGCCATCGGCACACCAGTGCCCTGTCTTTCGAATGAGATTGTAAAATTTGAGGTCCCTTGTCACGGTAGGCATGGCACGTAAAAATCCTTCATTGCTTCGGGTGGGGCAGTTGCAAAGATAATAATTTCTGTGCGATGCAACATGCATCACCATATACGTGAAATAATCGTGGAGTGACGTAAAACAATATTTATTTAATCAATCAATCAATCGTTATATTACATGTTATTTGCCTATACATATGTACCTTGTATTCATTATAATACATGTGATCTGCCGATACCTGTGTACCTTGTATTCGTTATATTGCATGTGATCTGCCTATATCTGTGTACCTTGTATACGTTATATTACATGTGATCTGACGATACCTGTATACTTTGTTTTCGTTATATTATATGTGATCTTCCTATACATATGTACCTTGTATTCCCTATATTGCATGTGATCTGCCAGTACCTCTGTACCTTGTATACGTTATATTACACGTGATCTGCCAATACCTCTGTACCTTGCATTCATTATATTACATGTGATCTGCCTATACCTATGTACCTTGTATTCGTTATATTACACGTGAACTGCCTATACCTATGTACCTTGCATTAGTTATATTACATGTGATCTGCCTATACCTATGTACCTTGTATTCGTTATATTAGATGTGATCTGCCTATAACTCTGTACCTTGTATTCGTTATATTACATATGATCTGCCTATACCTATGTACCTTGTATTCGTTATATTACATGTGATCTGCCTATAACTCTGTACCTTGTATTCGTTATATTACATATGATCTGCCTATACCTATGTACCTTGTATTCGTTATATTACATATGATCTGCCTATACCTATGTACCTTGCATCAGTTATATTACATATGATCTGCCTATATATGTACCTATGTACCTTGCATTAGTTATATTACATGTGATCTGCCTATACCTATGTACCTTGTATTCGTTATATTACATATGATCTGCCTATACATGTACCTATGTACCTTGCATTAGTTATATTACATGTGATCTGCCTATACCTATATAACTTGTATTCGTGATATGACATGAGATTAGCCTATACCTATATAAGTTGTACAGTCTGCATTCTCTTGTTTGTGTTCGTTATATGACTTGAGATTCGCCTAGACCTATATAAGTTGTACACTCTGCATTCTGTTGCTTGTATTCGTTATATGGCATGAGATTCGTCTAGACCTATATCAGATGTACACTATGCATTCTGTTGCTTGTATTCGTCATATGACATTAGATTCGCTGACATGTAATTTGTATTCGTTTTATGCATTAGGTATTTATCTTTGACAGAAAAACTGCGGAATCTTCACACTGAACTTAAGTAAAAATAAACTTGGGGAAATCGCAGGGAAAGCCATTGGAACAGCCTTACGTAAGTAGAAGTACGATTTTCCTTCACGTGCGAAGTAAGCTTTTTATCTTGACGTATTTTTATAAACACACTTTCTGTGATTTGAAATGTCTTGAAGGTGAAATAAAAAGAGATGTATTTTTTTTCAGGTGAGAATGACCGCCTAGACGAGTTAAATGTCAGCTGGAATGAATTAAGAGGACCTGGTACAGTCGGGTTACTGAAAGCCTTAGATGTAAGGATATGTGTCCATTGCATGCGTGTTAATACGTGTTAATCTATCATATCTCACTTTGTATGTGTGTTAAATTACAATATCTAATTTTGTATGTGTATTAATACGTGTTAATCTGGCATATCTCACTTTGTATGTATGGTAATACGTGTAAATTTACAATATCTCACTTTGTATGTGTGATAATACGTGTAAATTTACAATATATTTTACTTTATATGTGTGTTAATACGTGTTAATCTACCATATCTCACTTTGTATGTGTGTTAATAATGATACAAATGTCACATGATATACGTATGTAGTATTGAAGTGCTGGGCGGTTGATTGCGATAAAGGAAATTATTAGTAAAACTGTAATTGATTATCGTATATCATACTGAATTGTTACATACATAAGATAGGTAGACATCGTAATTACCAAACTGGATTGTTACACACATAAGATAGGTAGACATCGTAATTACCATAGTGAATTGTTACATATATAAGGTAGGTAGACATCGTAATTACCTTACTGGATTGTTACATACATAAGATAGGCAGACATCGTAATTACCATACTGGATTGTTACATACATAAGATAGGCAGACATCGTAATTACCATACTGGATTGTTACATACATTAGATAGGTAGACATCATAATTACCAAACTGGATTGTTACATATATAAGATAGGTGAACATCGTAATTACCATGCTGGATTGTTACATACATAAGATAGGTAGACATCGTAATTACCATACTGGATTGTTACATACATAAGATAGGTAGACATCGTAATTACCATACTGGATTGTTACATACATAAGATAGGCAGACATCGTAATTACCAAACTGGATTGTTACATAAGATAGTTAGACATCGTAATTACCATACTGGATTGCTACATACATAAGACAGGTAGACATCGTAATTACCATACTGAATTGTTACATACATAAGATAGGCAGACATCGTAATTACCATGCTGGATTGTTACATACATAAGACAGGTAGACATCGTAATTACCATACTGGATTGTTACATACATAAGATAGGTAGACATCGTAATTACCATACTGGATTGTTACATACATTAGATAGGTGGACATCGTAATTACCATACTGGATTGTTACATACATAAGACAGGTAGACATCGTAATTACCATACTGGTTTGTTATATACATAAGATAGATAGAAATCGTAATTACCATACTGAATTTTTACATATATAAGATAGGTACACATCGTAATTACCATACTGAATTGTTACATATATAAGATAGGTGAACATCGTAATTACCATACTGGATTGTTATATACATAATATAGGTTGACATCGTAATTACCATACTGAATTGTTACATATATAAGATAGGTAGATATCGTAATTACCATACAGTATACCAATCTATAAGTTTGACATATGCACATAGAGTAACCTAAGCTGAATTCCCATACATTTTAATCTTTATTGTAGAAAAACACCACATTATCTAGGATAGATAAGCTAAGCTGAATTCCCATACATTTTAATCTTTATTGTAGAAAAACACCACATTATCTAGGATAGATATTTCTTGGAATGGACTCGGATATGCGGGGTCTGTGGCTGTTGCTAACGCATTGAAGAAATGTAAGACCTTGGCATATCTGGACATATCTCACAACAGAATCGATTGGGAGGGGGCCTTGGTCATCTCCAAAAGTCTTAGCAGCAACGTCTCCCTGGAAGTGTTGAAGGTAAGTCTTAGCAGCAACGTCTCCCTGGAAGTGTTGAAGGTAAGTCTTAGCAGCAATGTCTCCCTGGAAGTGTTGAAGGTAAGTCTTAGCAGCAATGTCTCCCTGGAAGTGTTGAAGGTAAGTCTTAGCAGCAATGTCTTCCTGGAAGTGTTGAAGGTAAGTCATCGCTTTGCGTACCGATATTATAAGTACTCGTGTGGATATAACTGAAAAAATGTTGAAAGCGACGTAAAACACCAATCAACCAACCAATCTCTCGTCTGGTTTTATTCTTTACATATGCCAGATTTCCGGTGGTATATGCGTTTATTAGTACTTGTGTAGTATATCCTGCAGTACATAGGATTGTCCTCTCTCCCGTCTCGTTTTATTCTTTACATATGCCAGATTTCCTTAGTATGTGCCTTTATTAGGGATCTAACCGTTAAGCCGTATCCTTAGTGTAGCATTCTGTTTTCTGGAAGTTTAGTAGGACTTTCATCACGCTATGATTAACCAAAGGTCACTTCCACAACCGAATAATAATTTTGCTTAATTATGAAGAAAGAACGTCAAATATTCTTAAATTGTATTCGAAAATATTCCAACAAATTTAATACTCCTCTACTGTAACGTAAATCAGCGAAAGTCTCGAAGATACTACGCTTACATAAATCTATCAAACTGGGTCAGCGAAGTGACACGTGCTCTCTTCGCAGTGAATAAAATCCTGGGGGTGTGGCTATACTGTACCGCAGAAACGCATGCAACTTCCCCAAACTTATATCAATAGATGGGCCGGCTAGTGCCTCCCTTTCAGTTTTCCTCAAAGAGAGCATTTTCACAAGTCAAGGGGACGCGCTAAAGAAATTTCTCTTTACTTAGCGCATCACATTGACTTATGGAGATGTTAAAGGAACTACCATTTAGTATTCATGAGACGAACAGAAAAATAAGCAAGAACTGACCATAACTGGGCTAAACACCCCCTTTGGCAACAAAGTCAAATGTCAGACTAGGTGAAAAGGGGAACACGTGATAGACCGGAAAACATTTACCTTTTCCAATGTCCAGTACATTTGAACTTTGACCTTTTGACCCTATAATTATTATGACTCTTCTCCCATGGGGAGTCTGTATGTATAGTATCTTGATAATATGTGAAAAGGTAAACACTTCAGAGTCCGGAAAGCCGGTGTGGCCTAGTGGTATCGCGCCGGACTCCTAATCGGGAGACCGGAGTTCGAGTCCTGCTCTGGTCATGCCGGTGTCCTGTCTTTCGGATGAGACAGTAAAACCGAGGTCCCGTGTCGTGGTATGCATGGCACGTTAAAGATCCCTCACTGCTTCGGTTGGGTCCGTTGCAAAGGTCAAAATTTGTGTGCCCTGCATCAGGCAGATGCCGTCACCATATACGTGAAATATTCGTGGTGTGAGGTTAAACAAAAATCAATCAATCAATCAATCAATCAATCAATCAATCAGAGCCCGGAAACCATTGCAGGTACAGAAGGAGAGACAGACGGATAAGCCGAGTCCAATAGAAGAGAGAATCAATGTGTGGTAACCAAGTTCTATAAACACCGACGTCAAAATACGGTAAATAGAGAAATAAATCATTCGCATACACAATGAAATATATATACATCGTCAATAACTGTGACGTCAGGTAATGAGATATCATCCCACATAGGAAATAATGTTGGTTGGTTGGTTGGTGTTTTACGTCGTTTTCAACCATTTTTCAGTCATATCGCAACATGGAAGCAGGAGGTAACCAACCTCTTAAACACAGTGGCGCAACCCGGGAATCAGATATGGAATGAACTCGGTCAGAATCCTGAATAAATCATCTTACGATTTAATGCCCAATATAGTGCATTCTCTCTGAAAACCACATACACATATATTCCTAATATCTATGTTGCAACAATTTGTTTTAATGCCCGCGGTCATATAGATCAAGGGGGTCTACTAGGACAGGAAAAAACTTCAGACCTTGACCGTTATGTTTGACCTACATTTTAAAAACTTATACATTTCTGAAATATTTAACATTGACCATAACTTTCAAACCAGTAAAAGTAGGGCTTTCATATTTAAGTTGTCTATTCCTTATGATAAACCCTTTCAGTTGATACCAGAATTTTGACATAGTGACCTCGACCGTGGCTTCTGACCTACATTTCTGATTGCATATAACTTTCCCATCATCCTTTGACGACGCCTTATAGAAGGAATCAAATTAACAAACAGCCCCGCAATATAAGGAGGCAACGAAAAAAAGTGAATAGAATTATTTGAAAATATAGAGTATACATATAAAATGTTCTAAGCGATCATATAGTTTATAGAATTCTTAGTAGTGTTAATCGTCATAACCGAAGATATTTGGCTCTGGTCGTTACATTATGTGCACATCTTTTAGTGCGAAGATCGCGCATTTTGTTCTAGAAAATATTTCAGTAAACCCTGATAAAAAGTTAATATTACCCTTTTCAGTATTAGATCTTGCATGTATTTTCTGTTCCTCTCATCAAGCATTATTAAAAATCAATGTTAACGCACAAAATCGAACACTCCTGTTGACCTACATTCGTTTTTCATGCTGAAATGACCATACAAACGTTTGCTGCACGTGCTCAGATTGGTTTATATGTTTTATACAACTAAATCGAATATTAACTATTAACAATTCACAATTTGAGAAATCCAATACAGTTAAAATAATAAAATCTTTCAAATGATTGATTGATTGATTAATTTTTGTTTAACCTCACACCACGAATATTTCACGTATATGGTGACGGTCCTTTCAAATGACCGATTCGGAGTTCAACATTCAATATAGTTTGAATTTTACTCACAGATACGTGAACGGATTCGTTTTACTATGCGATACGGCGTAAGTTAGATCCCTATTAGCACTCGTGTAGTATATCATACAGTACATGTACATAGGATTGTCCTCTCTCTTGTCTGGTTTTATTCTTATATACGTCAGATTTCCTCAGTATATACTTTTTACCAGCAGGGATACCAAGGAATGCCAAGGAGTTTCTTTTTAATCTGAACTTTTAAATTTCATTGTATTTTAGGATAAAATTCTAATTATCCTTTGTACTATAGGATATAATCCTAAATATCCTTTGTATTTCAGGATAATATTCTAATTATTTTTTGTATTTACAAAATTATTCTGAATATTGTACAGTGTTTATCTAAGTTACTATAGTTTCCATACGCATTTCCATACATTGTTTTCCTTACAGTGTTTTCCATATCATGTGTTCGATACAAATTTTCAGATACTATGTTATTGAATGTTCTACATACATTTTTTCTATGTATGTTTTCCATAGTTTTTTTTTCTATACAATGTTTACTATACAATACGGTCTACATAATGTTTTCCATATAATGTGTTCTATACACTATTTTCCATACCAGATTTTCTTTACAATGTTTACTTTACAATATTTTCTATACAGTGTCATCCATACATTGTTTTCCTTGCAATGATCTCTTTACAAACGTTACCATGCAATGTTTTTATACCACGTCCCTTATTAATTTTTAGAAAGTTGATTCTGTGTGTTGTGTCTTTCAGATGGGAGATAACCCTGTTAGTACCACAGGAGCTAATGATATTCTTCAAGCCGTGGCGTCAGAGAAAAGTCAAATAAGGAAACTGGACTTAATGGTTAGATCTTACTGCTTTCCTGATCACATAGATCTTACTGCTTTCCTGATCACATAGATCTTACTGCTTTCCTGATCAGATAGCACTTACTGCTTTCCTGATCAGATAGAACTTACTGCTTTCCTGATCAGATAGATCTTACTGCTTTCTTGATCAAATAGATCTTATTGCTTTCTTGATCAGATAGATCTTACTGCTTTCCTCATCACATAAATCTTACTGCCTTCCTGATCACATAGATCTTACTGCTTTCCTGATTTCATAGATCTTACTGCTTTCCTCATCACATAAATCTTACTGCCTTCCTGATCACATAATTCTTACTGCTTTCCTTATCACATAGATCTTACTGCCTTCCTGATCACATAGATCTTACTGCTTTCCTGATTTCATAGATCTTACTGCTTTCCTCATCACATAAATCTTACTGCCTTCCTGATCACATAATTCTTACTGCTTTCCTTATCACATAGATCTTACTGCCTTACTGATCACATGGATCTTACTGCCTTTCTGATCACATAATTCTTACTGCTTTCCTCATCACATAGATCTTACTGCCTTCCTGATCACATAGATCTTACTGCTTTCCTGATTTCATAGATCTTACTGCTTTCCTCATCACATAAATCTTACTGCCTTCCTGATCACATAATTCTTACTGCTTTCCTTATCACATAGATCTTACTGCCTTCCTGATCACATGGATCTTACTGCCTTACTGATCACATGGATCTTACTGCCTTCCTGATCACATAATTCTTACTGCTTTCCTCATCACATAGATCTTACTGCCTTCCTGATCACATAGATCTTGCTGATTTCCTGATCGCATTGATATTGCTGCTTTCCTAATCACAATAGATATTTCTGCTTTCATGATCATATAAGTATGTCAGAGTGGATGTTTGTCTGCAAACTTATGAAACGCATTTGTGTAGTTACAAATTGGTGAAGTTTGAATAGTATTTCAACGATGTGATGTAAATGAATATGAAAAGGGAGAGGAGTTATATATACTATATAGTTTAAAGTTAAATATTAGATAGTAAAAATACTACTTCTAATCGAAGGATGTATAATTCTCTTTTCAATTCATGCAGAATGTGGCAATTCTGGGAGAAACAGAGTTACTAGCAATAGTTATTCAACGAAGGCGGAAGTTTTCCATTATTCATGGTGGTATTGTCCATACACATGATGTTCTGGGACAACGAAAAGGTAAAACATAAAACTACATATGATGTCATAGGACAATGAAAAGGTAAAACATAAAACTACGTATGATGTCATAGGACAACGAAAGGGTAAAACATAAAACTACATATGATGTCATAGGACAATGAAAAGGTAAAACATAAAACTACATATGATGTCATAGGACAACGAAAAGGTAAAACATAAAACTACATATGATGTCATAGGACAACAAAAAGGTAAAATATAAAACTACATATGATGTCATAGGACAACGAAAAGGTAAAATATAAAACTACATATGATGTCATATGGCAACCAAAAGGTAAAATATAAAACTACATATGATGTCATAGGACAACGAAAAGGTAAAACATAAAACTACATATGATGTCATAGGACAACGAAAAGGTAAAAAATAAAACTACATATGATGTCATAGGACAACGAAAAGGCAAAATATAAAACTACATATGATGTCATAGGACAACGAAAAGGTAAAACATAAAACTACATGTGATGTCATGGGACCACAGAAAGTTAAAACAAAGAAAATACACATGAAGTCCTGGGACAACAAAAAGATAAGACATAGAAAAACTCATGTTATCCTGGACAACAGAAAAGTAAAACACAGAAATACACATGATGTCGTCGGACAACAAAAAGGTAAGGTATAGAAATACACATGATGCCATGAGAAAACAGAAAGTTAAAAAAACCCATAAAACTATCACGGTCAAACGGCACTTCTTGGTTCTACAACAAGATGTTCATTTTGTGTTAGTCAGCATCCGATAGCTGCAGATTGAACCGTTTTGTGATCTTTGTAACTTAAGGGACTGTATTGAGTGGTTGTGAGGATCTGATAACATCAACTCGTGCTTTTCCGTTGAAAGTTTCCTACATACCTGTGTACTTCATTTCACGGCTATTGGCTTGCTTTTGTGTCTCTCAGAACCTTCAGTCCTTTGATTCAAAGTCTCGACTTAATAAGCTTTCATATAACAAAGATTCGATAGCCTACTATATAACAAAGATTCGATAGCCTACTATATAACAAAGGAATTCGATTTTAAGCCGAATTTTGATGGTTTTGACTTAATTTTCAGAGCGCGAGGTGACGGCCATGGAGAGGGTGATAGAGTACATGAGGAGATTGGGTATAAGACCAGTAGAGTTACTCCGAGCTTTCGATAAATCAGTGTCATTCAATGTCTCCAAAAAGGAATTTATTGGTAGACTTAAGGTATTTGTAAGTTTCGTGTTTGATTACTAAGCATCTGTTTGATGTTTGTGGCACAGATATGGCGCACCTTGCTTGGTTATACATCCCTACTCGGTAAGACTGTATAGGCATCGTATGAAAAATAGAAGAATTAAACTGATTAGTTTTAACGGACAGGTTGTAACGACAAGATCTTTAAATGTACAGTGCAACGATTAAAGCTGAGCTCTGATTATTTAAACATGGGTGACGTAATAAAAAAGTTTGGGGAACGGAAATTGCCAGAAACAGATCTGGCAATCTCCGTTCCCAACTAAATATAAACTATAGAGACATTGTGACGTATGTGTGGTCAATCAGCCGAGCCGAGTGACCCAATATCCATGTACATCGCTGTCATCGGGGGTGTTAAAGGAAATCTCGATATTTGACACTATAGAGAAATCAGCTGAAGATATGAATTCGGTGATGGAGGATATGTTTCATGAACTAATTGATCATTTATACATAATTCAAACGAAGAACAGAAAGCCAATTTGGCCATTATATTCCATATTTGTAGAAAACAGATAAAATCTTTCGTTTACATTCCTATCAAATAAGCCCATATTCCAGATAAATTTCATTTTACCAGACATTTTCGTAGTAAATGTATTTCACTGAAGGATTTCACGAACGAGTTAATATTAGTAAATTTATTACTTACACAGTTTGCCTTTTGTCCTGTATGTCAATCAAAATATAACAGTATTATTCCCATGTTCAACTCATTCAATACACGATGTGTTCGATAAAACTAAGTAATATAAACATGTATCACTAAATCTGAATTAAATTAATTCGTACACATGTATGGCAAAAGAATTGTATTTGTTTATTTAAATATTTTGAAATATTTTCAATTATAAAAGACACTATAAATAGAATTAATATATATACAAATATATATACTTTTTGTATATATATTCAATTGACAGAAATGTTGTGGATGTAATAGACGTAGCATATGTCTAAAATGTATTGTAGTTCGACAGGACGTACTAATTGTATAAGTCCATTATGCTAATTCAACAAAGAATAGGTACTAATCATCATCATATCATGTGTTGATCTTTGTATATATTTATCGTTTTTTAAACTGATTGTAATCTAAAGATGATAAAGATCTTCTTGTTTATGAGTGTGCATCTATAAAAACTTTTATTTTATTTTATTCTATTTTTTATGCAAATCTTACTAGAAGTATCGTCATTGTCAAACTCAAACGTATTAAAAATCCTTTCTACAAAACAAAACATTTTTTTTATTGTAGAGTTTATAGACATTCACAAGTGCAACTTTTAAAAGTATCACCAGATAAATTGTTTCTGAATGAATAAAACAATGTGTGTGTGTGTGTGTGTGTGTGTGTGTGTGTGTGTGTGTGTGTTTGTAGGTGTGTGTGTGTTATACATGTTTACTTAGTTTTATCGAACACTCCTTTTGACAACCGGAAATGAAATCATCGTATATTGAATGAGTTGAACATGAGAATATTACTGTTACATGTTGATTGACATACTGGACAAAAGACAAAATATGTAAGTAATAAATTTACTCATATTAAGCCGGTAAATCCTTCATTTCTTTTGTTTTATTTAAAGACATTTACTGTGAAAATGTTAAATCTATCTGGAATATGGGGATATTTGATAGGAATGTAAACAATAGATTTATTTTGTTTTCTACAGATATGGAAAATAATGGCTAACAGTGGGAGCCCACATTTGTATTAGCCAAACTACTCGATTTTAACTTGTAAATATGTAGCGAAAGGGGGGCCCTCTCTAAATCCGCCACTGGCTAAATTGGCTTTCTGTTCTTCGTTATTATATATTTACTCTATGAGCTTTATTCATTTGAATTATGTATGACTGATCAATTTATTCATGAAACATTTCTTCCATTACCGAGTTCATATCTTCGGCTTCTATCTTTCAACTGTCACGGTGTATGCACACCGAGATTTCTTTATATACCCCCGATGACAGCGATGTACATGGATATTGGGTCACTCGGCTCGGCTGATTGACCATACATACGTCACCATGTCCCTATAGTTTATATTTAGTTGGGAACGGAGATTGCCAGATCTATTTCTGGCAATTTCCGTTCCCCAAAAATTTTTACTACGTCACCCATGTTTAAATAATCAGAGCTCAGCTTTAAGGGACACCGTAAGATCGTATAGTACATGAAGAATGTGAACTTTGTAGATAAATAGCGCGGTGTAGCATGAAAAACAGTCAAAGCTACAAAGGTACAATGCATTGGAAGGGTGAACATTCTAATTAACTTTCGAATGAAGAACTTAAATTCAATATCAGTCAGTGACCTGTTTGCTTTGAGGCTGAGGGTTTTGGACTCAACCTGTGACCAGCCTAGTTTGAGATCGAGGGTTTAGACCTCTCTTGTATCTCGTCGGTCACCATCTTAGTTTGAGACCGAAGGTTCAGACATCACTGGTATCTCGTCTGTGTCCTGCTTCGTTTGAGACCAATGGTACAGACCTCGCTGGTATCTCGTCTGTGTTCTGTTCAGTTTGAGACCGAGGGTTCAGACCTCACTGGTATCTCATCTGTGTCCCGCTCAGTTTGAGGCCGAGAGATTTGGACCCAATTGGTGTTTTTTTTTTAGTCCTACATGGTATGAGACCAATGGATGGGCGATGGCTTGTCAGTCCTGCATGGTAAGAGGCCGATGGGTGGGTGATGGCTCGTCAGTCCTTCATGCCTCATGGTATGGGCCGTTGAGTGGACGGTTGCTCGTCTGTCATGCTTGATTTAAGGTTGATGGATGGGCGATGGCTCGTCAACTGGTTCTGCTTGATTTAAGGTCGATTAATGGGCGATGGCTCGTCAGTCTTGCTTGATTTAAGGTTGATGAGTGGGCGATGGCTGGTCAGTCCTGCTTGATTTAAGGTTGATGGATGGGCAATGGCTTGTCAACTGGTTCTGGTAGATTTAAGGTTGATGGATGGGCGATGGCTCGTCATCTGATTCTGTTTGATTTAAGGTTGATTGGTGGGCGATGGATCGTCAACTGGTTCTGCTTGATTAAAGGTTGATGGGTGGGCGATGGCTGGTCAATCCTGCTTGATTTAAGGTTGATGGATGGGCGATAGTTTGTCAACTGGTTCTGCTTGATTTAAGGTTGATGGGTGGGCGATGGCTCGTCAACTCATTGTGCTTGATTTAAGGTTGATGGGTGGATAGTGGCTCGTCAGTCTTGCTTGATTTAAGGTTGATGGGTGGGCAATGGCTCGTCAGCTGGTCCTGCTTTATTTAAGGTTGATGTGTGGGCGATGGCTTGTAAATTGGTTCTGCTTGATATATGGTTGATGGGTGGGCGATGGCTTGTCAACTGGTTCTGCTTGATTCAAGGTTGATGTGTGGGCGATGGCTTGTCAACTGCTTCTCCTTGATTTAAGGTTGATAAGTGGGCGATAGCTTGTCAACTGGTTCTGTTTGATTTAAGGTTGATAGATGGGCGATGGCTTGTCAACTGGTTCTGCTTTATTTAGGGTTGATGGGTGGGTGATATCTTGTCAACTGGTTCTGCTTGATTTAAGGTTGATGGGTGGGCGATGGCTCGCCAGTCTTGCTTGATTTATGGTTTATGGGTTGGCGATGGCTTGTCAGTCCTGCTTGATTTAAGTTTGTAAAGGGGCGATGGCTCGTCAGTTCTGCTTGATTTAAGGTTGATTGGTGGGTGATGGCTCGTCAGCAGGTTCTGCTTGCTTTAAGGTTGATTGATGGGCGATGGATCGTAAGCTGGTTCTGCTTGATTTAAAGGTTGATGGGTGGGTGATGGCTGGTCATTCTTGCTTGATTTAAGGTTGAATGGTGGGCGACGGCTCGTCAGTGCTGCTTGATTTAAGGTTGATGAGTGGGTGGTGGTTCGTCAGTCCTGCTTGATTTAAAAAGGCAATACATTATTGACGCTTATTACCCAGTTTTTACAATTAGGCATAAGTAATCGTACATGTACATTGAACCCGTAACTTGATTTCAAAATACAATTATCAATAGAATGAAAATATACTGTTTCAAAATTTGTAATTTACGAACACATTCTAAGGGTATTCTGTCAAGTTAGCAATAGACAACTATATCAGGAGTTGCTCCTTAACACGAAATAAGTTCTTAATGAATTAACGTGAACTTTTTATCTATCTGTACATAGTCTAATGAAAGGGCTAGTTATAAATGGCGCGATGCGCAACGCAGAACTTTTCCCAACTTTAAATTTATCGGTTATAAACTACGGGCGTACTTAGACGTCCGCGTTAATAATTCATTGTGCCTTTGTGTGTCAGAAAAAAGGGAGGGGGGGGCCTCACTAAGCAAAGGAGATTTAGTTATCACGATGGGTCAAATTATCCAGTTCACTTTAGGCGAAACAAATATCTCCCCCTTTTTCTTTTTTGGGTATTTGTCGGTCAAATGAGTAAGCACTCTATATTAAATTAAACTATCAGAGTACACTTTCGGCCGATTCCTGTGTATACATGTATGTCTATGCCTATTCCCCGTTCTTTTTCAATCTAAAACTTCTATATTCACGCCCATTCGCGAGTGAAGGCAACAGACAGTCTAAGGGTGTTATTTTGAAAAATAAAACGTTGATTTTCCCTCTGACTGCTTCAAAAAGGACTTGATAGGTAGGTCACTGTAATTTTGGTTTCAATTTTAAGAAGTGTTTTGACACTTTAGATTTTCCATAGAAAAAGTACAGATTTAATTTGATGATCCTTTGACTATTTTGCGTACTTCGTAGAAGACATATGTAGATAACGTGATCCAAAGCCCGCAATATATAGCCGATAAATTTCATGTTGCGAATTGCCCGTTGCGCCGTTTACAACAAGCCAATGAAAGCCTCCAAGTATGCAATACTGCCAACAGTATAAAAAACGATAAAAGATAAAAGTGTAGCAAATTCTGAAATCATGTCAGTACATTTTCTTTTCAGCATTCTGATTCACAATACAACTAGTTACAACACAAGTAAAAATAATTTGATTCCGAAGTGTGCCTTGCATACTGGCATCAAGGTGGTACGGGTTGTCGTCCCTGTAGAAGGATGACAATTTAAATGGATGCTTGATATTGTTAAAACAGCACTTATATCACTGCATGTGGAAATTTCAAATGCTTTGATGCATGCTGTATTTTCTGTATGTTAATGTGATGTGTAGATGTAATTTGTCATTTTCTTATCTTTTCTTATACATTGAATTCTGCTTTGGACAGAGACATATTTTTGGTTTAAACGTTTGTGCTTTTGATCTAATACTTTTAAATCCAATCGCTGATTTCATCATTAAAACGTTTGTTTATAAATTTTATTATTTTGTAATAGAAAACAGGGGTAGGATTACACAACTTTGAGATGGAAGCGTTGGCGAATGCCGTTGCATCAAGAGGAATGGAAAACAACGCTATCAATTATAGGTATACCATTAACCTTCCTACCAACAGGGTTTTCTTGCCGCATGATGACTGTACATTGCCCCAAAACAAAATCTATATGAAAGCAAATCATGCATTACTCTCAGGCATCAGCTCATTTTGTATGTTCATTGAATTACGTTACACCGGTATGATTCCACGTATATGGTGGTAGAGGATGACGTAAACCGGGGATGATTCCACCTATATGGTGGTAGCCACTACATAGAGGTGGTGGATAACGTTATACCAGGATGATTCCACCTACATGGTGGTAGCCACTACATAGAGGTGGTGGATAACGTTATACCAGGATGATTCCACCTATATGGTGGTAGCCACTACATAGAGGTGGAAGATAACGTTATACCAGGATGATTCCACCTACATGGTGGTAGCCACTACAAAGAGGTGGAGGATAACGTTATAGCAGGATGATTCCACCTATATGATGGTAGTCACTACATAGAGGTGGTGGATAACGTTATAGCAGGATGATTCCACCTATATGGTGGTAGCCACTACATAGACGTGGGGGATAACGTTATACCAGGATGATTCCACCTACATGGTGGTAGCCACTACAAAGAGGTGGAGGATAACGTTATACCAGGATGATTCCACCTACATGGTGGTAGCCACTACAAAGAGGTGGAGGATAACGTTATAGCAGGATGATTCCACGTATATGGTGGTAGCCACTACATAGAGGTGGAGGATAACGTTATACCAGGATGATTCCACCTACATGGTGGTAGCCACTACAAAGAGGTGGTGGATAACGTTATAGCAGGATGATTCCACGTATATGGTGGTAGCCACTACATAGAGGTGGAGGATAACGTTACACCAGGATGATTCCACCTATATGGTGGTAGCCACTACATGGAGGTGGGGGATAACGTTACACCAGGATGATTCCACCTATATGGTGGTAGCCACTACATAGAGGTGGGGGATAACGTTATAGCAGGATGATTCCACCTATATGGTGGTAGCCACTACATAGAGGTGGAGGATAACGTTATAGCAGGATGATTCCACCTATATGATGGTAGCCACTACATAGAGGTGGAAGATAACGTTATACCAGGATGATTCCACCTATATGGTGGTAGCCACTACATAGACGTGGGGGATAACGTTATACCAGGATGATTCCACCTACATGGTGGTAGCCACTACAAAGAGGTGGAGGATAACGTTATAGCAGGATGATTCCACCTATATGATGGTAGCCACTACATAGAGGTGGAGGATAACGTTACACCAGAATGATTCCACCTATATGGTGGTAGCCACTACATAGAGGTGGAGGATAACGTTATACCAGGATGATTCCACCTATATGGTGGTAGCCACTACATAGAGGTGGAGGATAACGTTACACCAGGATGATTCCACCTATATGGTGGTAGCCACTACATGGAGGTGGGGGATAACGTTACACCAGGATGATTCCACCTATATGATGGTAGCCACTACATGGAGGTGGGGGATAACGTTACACCAGGATGATTCCACCTATATGGTAGTAGCCACTACATAGAGGTGGTGGATAACGTTATACCAGGATGATTCCACCTATATGGTGGTAGCCACTACATAGAGGTGGAAGATAACGTTATACCAGGATGATTCCACCTATATGGTGGTAGCCACTACATAGAGGTGGAGGATAACGTTATACGAGGATGATTCCACCTACATGGTGGTAGCCACTACATAGAGGTGGGGATAACGTTATACCAGGATGGTTCAATGTATATAGTGGTAGAGGATGACGTTACACGAGGATGATTCCACCTATATGGTGGTAACCACTACATAGAGGTGGAGGATAACGTTATACCAGGATGATTCCACGTATATGGTGGTAGCCACAACAATGTGGCGGATAACGTTACACCAGGATGATTCCACCTATATGGTGGTAACCACTACATAGAGGTGGAGGATAACGTTATACCAGGATAATTCCACGTATATGGTGGTAGCCACAACAAGGTGGCGGATAACGTTACACCAGGATGATTCCACCTATATGGTGGTAACCACTACATAGAGGTGGAGGATAACGTTATACCAGGATAATTCCACGTATATGGTGGTAGCCACAACAAGGTGGCGGATAACGTTACACCAGAATGATTCCACCTATATGGTGGTAGCCACTACATAGTGGTGGTGGATAAGACAACACCAGGATGATTTCACCTATATGGTGGTAGGATAATATGCCACTAGGATGAATTCACCTGTTTGTAGACTGCAAGTATTTAGAAATGGAAGATAACATCACAACAGGATGATTCCACTTATAAGGGTGGCGGCCATTGTTAAGGGTTGGGGTATAGCACCACAACAAGATGATTTTACATATATAGTAAGTGTTTACTTGTGGAGTATGACACCAACGCAAGGAGATTCCATGGCATCCAGTGTTGAAGGGTGGAGGTAATATTAGGAGGAAAAACGATTTTGACAGGTATGCTGACAGATTTTTGACAGGTACACTGACCGTCCTTTGGCAGGTACACTGACAGAACGTTTATAGAAACACTGATAAACCTTTTGCAGGGACGCTGACAGACATTTGACAAGTACACTGACAGATCTTTGGAAGGTACACTGATAAAGCTTTGGCAGTTATACTGACAGACCTTTGACAAGTGTACTGATAGACATTGAACAGATACACTGACAGACCTTTGACAAGTGTACTGATAGACATTGAACAGATACACTGACAGATCTTTGACAAGTGAACTGACAGACCTTGAGCAGATACACTGACAGATCTTTGAGAGGTACATTCAAAGACCTGTGGGAGGTACACTGACAGATCTTTGACAAGTGTAGTGATAGACTTTGAGCAGATACACTGACAGATCTTTGACAAGTACATTCATAGACATTTTGGGACGTACACTGATAGACCTTTAGCAAGTTAAACCGGTGTTACTCAGTGGATGAGGTGCAGGGCTCGTGACCGAGAGTTTCTGGGTTCGATTCTCGCCGTGTTCAAACCAGTGTCATATCTTCTGTCTTTCGGATGAGACATTAAAATCGAGGTCCCGTGTTTAGGTAGGCGTGTTACGTAAATGACCCGTTACTACTTCGGGAGGGTCTGTTGCTAATGAATAAATTGCTATGCAATGCGTCAAAAAGATGTCGTCATTATGTACATGTATGTAAAATAACCGTGGAGAGGGGTTAAACAAAAATCAATCAATCAATTAAGCATAGGTACTTTCTTATGAGAAGACAAGAGTTAGAATGTGTGTGTAATATCTTCTTTCTCACACTTCAGCAAATTAGTTGATGCTGTCCAAGCAGAAATCTTACTGGAAAGAAATAGGAAAATTGCCGAACGGAAACGGAGAGAGCGGAGGTTAGCTTACCACAAACGCATTCTTGATGTGAGGCTTCCGGTAGAGGCTTTATCAGAGGCAGAAGAAGAATTATCTGAGCAGCAGACGACACTGGAGGGACAGTCCTCTGTCGGATTCAGATCTGGAAGCAGTATGAGTAACATGTCCTCTCATTCCATGTCGACTTTGTATACCATTAAAGAAAAGCCATCTCTGTTAAGAAAGGCCACCATCAATTCTAGTATGACGCAGTCAATGGGTAAACTTCCCGCTCTAAATGCATCACCAAAGACAGACGAACGTATACATAAACAGACACAGAAATCAACATTCTCAATGTGTGCTCCTTTGGGATTATCGACAAAAAAAGAGAAAAAGGTCAAGAAAAAGCGTGTGAAAAAGAAGAAATGCGTTCAGGTGACATCATGGATGTCAAGTCACAACACTTAATAAGAGTTGTCTTTCTTTGTTCATTGTTACGGTACTCTGCTGAAAAATGTCTGTGATAAAAATAATTTATCTGTAGTTTAAATGAAATTAAATAAATAGGGTTTTCTTGTTTACTATTTCTTTCTTAATTTTACACATATCTTTTATTACAATGTACTACACGTAAAATGCTTGATCTAACAAAAGTGCACCATTTTTTTTTAAAAATAAGTCGAATTATTTCTCCACCTTCTACTCTCTCATTGTATTCTAATAAACTTAAATTTTAATTAAATATTTATCGATTAAAGCGTACAGTGAAAAATGATTCTTCTAAGGTGATTTATTAAGTGTATTAAGTGATCATGAGACAGTATAAACTAAGGCCCGTGTCATCGTGTACATTTGATGAGACAGTATAACCAAGGTCCGTGTCATCGTGTACATTTAATGAGACAGTATGGGCCAAGGCCCGTGTCATCGTGTACATTTAATGAGACAGTATGGACCATGGCCCGTGTCATCGTGTACATTTGATGAGACAGTATAACCAAGGTCCGTGTCATCGTGTACATTTGATGAGACAGTATGGACCAAGGTCCGTGTCATCGTGTACATTTGATGAGTCAGTATAGACCAAGACCCGTGTCATCGTGTACATTTAATGAGACAGTATGGGCCAAGGCCCGTGTCATCGTGTACATTAAATGAGACAGTATGGGCCAAGGCCCATGTCATCGTGTACATTTAATGAGACAGTATGGGCCAAGGCCCGTGTCATCGTGTACTTTTGATGAGACAGTATGGACCATGGCCCGTGTCATCGTGTACATTTGATGAGATAGTATAAACCAAGGCCCCCTGTCATCTTGTACATTGTATGAGACAGTAATTACCAAGGCCCCATGTCATTTTGTACATTGGATAAAACAGTACAAACCAAGGTCCCCTGTCATCGTGTACATGTACATTGGGTGAGACAGTAATAACCAAAGCCCCATGTCATTTTGTACATTGAATAAACCAGTATAAACCAAGGCCCCTGTCATCGTGTACATGTACATTGGGTGAGACAGTAATAACCAAGGCCCCATGTCATTTTGTACATTGGATAAAACAGTATAAACCAAGGCCTCCTGTCATCGTGTACATGTACATTGGGTGAGACAGTAATAACCAAGGCCCCATGTCATCTTGTACATTGGATGAACCAGTATAAACCAAGACCCCCTGTCATCGTGTACATGTACATTGGGTGAGACAGTAATAACCAAGGCCCCATGTCATTTTGTACATTGGATAAAACAGTGTAAACCAAGGCCCCCTGTCATCTTGTACATTGGGTGAGACAATAATAACCAAGGCCCCATGTCATTTTGTACATTGGATAAACCAGTATAAACCAAGGCCCCCTGTCATCGTGTACATGTACATTGGGTGAGACGGTAATAACCAAGGTCCCATGTCATTTTATACATTGGATGAGACAATAAACCAAGGCCAGTCATTGTGTACATTTGATAAGTCAGTATAAATCAAGGCTAACAGTATCTTACGAAGAGGTTCAGTTAACAGTATCTTACGAAGGGATTCAGTTAACAGTATCTTACGAAGGGATTCAGTTAACAGTATCTTACGAAGGGTTTAAGTTAACAGTATCTTACGAAGGGATTCAGTTAACAGTATCTTACGAAGGGATTCAGTTAACAGTATCTTACGAAGGGATTCAGATAACAGTATCTTACGAAGGGATTCAGTTAACAGTATCTTACGAAGGGATTCAGTTAACAGTATCTTACGAAGGGTTTAAGTTAACAGTATCTTACGAAGGGATTCAGTTAACAGTATCTTACGAAGGGATTCAGTTAACAGTGTCTTACGAAGGTATTCAGATAACAGTATCTTACGAAGGGATTCAGTTAACAGTATCTTACGAAGGGTTTAAGTTAACAGTATCTTACGAAGGGATTCAGTTAACAGTATCTTACGAAGGGATTCAGTTAACAGTGTCTTACGAAGGGATTCAGATAACAGTATCTTACGAAGGGATTCAGTTAACTGTACCTTACGATGGGATTCAGTTAACAGTATCTTACGAAGGGATTCAGTTAACAGTGTCTTACAAAGGGATTCAGTTAACAGTATCTTACGAAGGGATTCAGTTAACAGTATTTTACGTAGGGATTCAGTTAACAGTATTGTACGAAGGGATTCAGTTAACATTACCTTACTTAAGAATTCAGATAACAGTATCTTACGAAGTGATTCAGTTAACTGTATCTGACAAAGGGATTCAGTTAACAGTACCTGACAAAGGCATTCAGTTAACAGTATCTTACGAAGGGATTCAGTTTACAGTACCTTACCAAGGGATTCAGATAACAGTATCTCCCATTTGGGTAAATAAACTCGGTGTTGAGTTCTATTTCTGCAAATATTTTGTTATATCTATGTCACCCATAAAGCTGTTTCATCTCCAGAACGTAACTAACCATGACTTCTTTAACGATATAGACTTTGAGCTGCCATATACCCCTGTCCCCCCCCCCCCCCCCCCAGGAGGAATTTTCGAGGGTATATTTTTCTGAAAGCTTATTAAAAATGCTACAAAATGAGCCATGTTTGCACTCTGGCCGTTGGGGCTTTACCGAGTTATGGGGCAAAAACATCAGATTTTTATCAAAAATCGCTGAAAATTGGAAATTTTGAATAAAATGTAAACAACTCGATAAATTAAAAAATAAAAACATGTAATCTGATAGATCTTGATATGATCTATCAAATAAAAAAGGTTTCAGTACCATATCATGTATCAAATATGTGATTTTTTGGGTAAAATGTGCTATTTTTGCAAAATTAATAGATATTTTTCTTATTTTATTCCACTTCGTCTATCCGGCTTAGTGTAGGTCCAAATATTTGTTTTGATGATTATGAAATGATAAAACAATGTCTAATCTATTTAATGATATTCCATTTACCCAATCATGAATTATCGAAAAGGGATAATTTAAAATATTTTCCATTAAAGTGATGGCGATTATGAAAATAGCTGAAAATTGGAAATTTTGAATAAAATGTAAACAACTCAATAAATTCATGAAAAAAAAACATGTAATCTTATAGATTTTTATACGATAATTCCAATAAAAGAGGTTTCAGTACCATATCATGCATGAAAAATGTGATTGTTTTTGGTTAAATGTGCTATTTTTGCAAAATTAATAGATTTTCCCCCTTATTTTATTCCATTTCGTCTATTCGGCTTAGTGTAGATCCAAATATTTGTTTTAATGGTTATAGAATGATAAAACAATGTTTAATCTATCCATTGATATGCCATTTACCCAATCATAAAGTTTTGAAAAGGAATATTTAAAAATATTTTCCATTAAAGTGATGCCGATTATGAAAATCGCTGAAAATGGGAAAATCTTTATAAATCATTTATGCTTTATCATTTATGAGTTTTAAATGCATCATGTTATAGGAATTTCTATGCACTTTGCAAATACACAATTTGAAAGACACACCATCCATCCCCTACCGTTAAGTAAGGTAGGACTTGCATTGTTCATTTTAATAATACATTGCATTAAGAGGTGGGTAGTCTTACAGAAGCTGGTTTTGAAAAGATAAAATGTGTGGCAAGCAAAAGACTGAAGTATGATTCCGTTAAAGATAGATTAAAGCATATTTCTTTAAATATTTCAGACAAATGAGACCCTACAAAACATGGTACTCATAGGAAATGCTGTCAAAACTTTAAAACATGATACTCATAGGAAATACTTCACAAATATAAGCAGGGTAGAAAAATATCAACTTCTTCTTCATATGATGAGAGCACTCCTAGTACTTCAGAGCCACAAAGACCCTCATCACCCTCATCTCCTGCCACTTTGTTATTTCCAGCTAACAAATGCCTCTTCTGTGACAAGGAAACAATAAAGGAGAAGGGTACTAAACAGAAACTTACCAAATGTGTAACAAAATGCGCTAAAGAGTCTATCAAAGCCGCAGTTGCCAATAAATATGACGATCAGCTTTTGTGTAAAGTTTTGAACTAAGATCTTCTTGCAAGGGAAGCATTATATCACAATGCTTGTCGACAAAAGCATACATGAAGTGATACTAGCCATGTGTATCACACAGATTCTGAAGCATATAAGTCTGATGCTGCCCACAGAAACGCATTTGGTTTAATATGTAATTACATTAGGGAGCATGTGACATGGTTTAAAACTTTACACAAAAGCTGATCGTCATATTTATTGGCAACTGTGGCTTTGATAGACGCATTTTGTTACCCATTTGGTAAGTGTTTGTTTAGTACCCTTTACCTTTATTGTTTCCTTGTCACAGAAAAGGCATTTGTTAGCTTGAAATAACAAAGTGGCAGGAGATGAGGGTCTTTGTGGCTTTGAGGTATTAGGAGTGCTCTCATGCATCATATGAAGAAGAAGTTGATTTTTTTTCTACCCTGCTTATATTTGTGAAGTATTTCATATTGTGTCTAGAATATTTAAGGAAATATTTTCTAATCTATCTTTAACGGAATCATACTTCAGTCTTTTGCTTGCCACGTCCTTTATCTTTTCAAAACCAGCTTCTGTAAGACTACCCACCTCTTAATGTATTATTAAAATGAACAATTCAAGTCCTACCTTACTTAACGGTAGAGGAACATCAGAATTTTCATTTTTGCCTTAATTTCACTGGTTGTTCCATTCTAAGGGAACACGATTAAGTAAAAGTCGTATAAAATATCTAATACAGGTATGTATTCAATAAAAATAGCTTTCCTTGCCTCTGCATTGATTAAAGATCTTTGCATTTAATGATCATTTAACAGACTGTGTGCTGAAATATCTGAGTTTTAACCATAGATGTTGCCGTCGTTTCAGTTAATTCCAAAACAAGTGTACATCTATAACCCCATCTGCAATGGATATAAAGACAAAGATTAACAAAATTCTTGCACCTTAGTAAAATTGGTTATTTCTCAGATGATTTTCCTGTTTTCTATGTTTTCTGTTTTTTGTTTGGGTTCTTTTTGGGGGGGGGGGGGTGTGGATGGGGTGTCTTTCAAATTGTGTATTTGCAAAGTGCATAGAAATTCCTATAACATGATGCATTTAAAACTCATAAATGATAAAGCATAAATGATTTATAAAGATTTTCCCATTTTCAGCGATTTTCATAATCGGCATCACTTTAATGGAAATTATTTTTGAATATCCCTTTTCGATGATTCATGATTGGGTAAATGGCATATCATTAGATAGATTAAACATTGTTTTATCATTCCATAACTATTAAAACAAATATTTGGATCTACACTAAACCGGACACACGAAATGGAATAAAACAAGGAAAAAATCTATTAATTTTGCAAAAATAGCACATTTAACCCAAAAAAACACATTTTTCATGCATGATATGGTACTGAAAACTCTTTTATTGGAAATATCATATAAAAATCTATAAGGTTACATTTTTTTCATGAATTTATTGCGTTGTTTACATTTTATTCAAAATTTACAATTTTCAGTGATTTTCATAACTGGCATCACTTTAATAGAAAATATTTTTAAATATCCCTTTTTGATGATTCATGATTGGGTAAATGGCATATCATTAAATAGATTAGACATTGTTTTATCATTCCATAACCATTAAAACAAATATTTGGACCTACACTGAGACGAAATGGAATAAAATGAGGGGAAAATCTATTAATTTTGCAAAAATAGCACATTTTACCCCAAAATTCACATATTTGATACATGATATGGTACTGAAACCTTTTTAGTTAGATAGATCATATAAAGATCTATCAGATTACATTTTTATTCATGAATTTATCGAGTTGTTGACATTTTATTCAAAATTTCCAATTTTCAGCGATTTTTGATAAAAATCTGAAGTTTTTGCCCCATAACTCAGTAAAGCCCCAGCGGCCAGAGTGCAAACATTGCTTAAAATGTTTCCCAGAGAATGTACTTTAACATGAGGTATGTCTGCAAAATTCCCCCCGGGGGGGGGGGGGGGGGGCAAAAGTGTTTCTGGATCATGGACTAATATACCTATCA
>CM068581.1:4421429-4623929 GCA_035048485.1 Pteria penguin
CTGATGTAGACAAAATACTATAGACAGCATAAATAAGCTGAAAATCTGATGGAAATAGAATGCTATAGACAGGATAAATAAACTGAATTGCCTGATGTAGATAAAATACTATAGACAGCATAAATAAACTGAATTGTCTGATGTAGATAGAATACTATAGACAGCATAAATAAACTGAAATGTCTATTGTAGAGAGCGTCTACAGACTTGCAAAACAACAGCAAGATGTAAGGTAAGCTTAACTGTTTGCAAGCAATTTCCAAACTAAACGCTGGCATGCTGATCGAAAAAAATATTTGACTTATACCAATTGCATTGAATCGTGAATTATGCATAAAAGAATGCATGTGTTATACATAGATATAAATTCCATCTTCCATACACATGACTAATACAACGTTTAATGCTATCAGTAACCATCAGTAAAGGCAGTTTGCATGAAAGGTTGAATGACCCCAACATATCTGATGATAATCTGCCTAAATATTGAATATTTCCCTGTATCTCTTCTAACATAATAGTGTCCTTCACATATTTAGGTTGAAAATTTGTTATCGTCCGCATAAGAAGCTGGCAAATTGTTATCATCCACATTAGAGGCTGACAATGTGTTATCGTTCGCATTAAAGACTGACAATTTTTAGCGTCCACATTAGAGGGTGAAAATTTGTTATCGTCCACTTTAGAGGCTGAAAATCCATCGTCCGCATTAGAGACTGAAAATTTGTGATCGTCCGAATTAGAAGCTGACAATTTGTTATCGTCCGTATAAGAGGCTGACAATTTGTAATCGTCCGCATTGGAAGCTGACAATTTGTGATTGTCCGCATTAGAGTCTGACAATTCGTTATCCTCCACAATTTGTGTTCGTCTGCATTAGAAGCTGACAATTTGTATTCGTCCACATTAGAGTGCATGTATATTGGTTAATTAGTATTTTGTGATTTTAATGGCTTCAGACCATTATTTGTTGTTGTTTTTTTTATTTTCAAAGAAACTTTGTAAATTTGTTAAATATTTGAACGACAATGTGCTCTTCGTCGTATAATATCTATTATTTCTAATTGGTTAATGTTGCTTTTAAATATTTTTATTTTGACATTACAGTACCTGTAATAGTGATATATTTGTATACATGTTATTGTTTAATGTGTTTCATGTTTCTGATTTTGATTCTGTTTATATCAGATAAAGTTCCAAGCATTGCTATCATGTCTAACTATTGTGTAGCTCCATGCCATGTTATCATGTCTAGCTATGGTGTAGCTCCATGGCATGATATCATGTCTTGCTATCGTGTAGCTCCATGTCTTGCTATCAATGTACACCATGCCATGCTGCCATATCTTGCTATCTTGTACTCCATGCTATGATATCATGTCTTGCTAGTGTGTAGATCTATGCCATGCTATCATGTCTTGCTTTCGTGTAGTTCCATGCCATGCTATCATGTTTTGCTATCGTGTAGCTCCATGCCATGCTATTATATCTTGCTATCGTGTAGCTCCATGCCATGCTATCATGTCTTGCTATTGTGTAGATCTATGCCATGCTATCATGTCTTGCTTTCGTGTAGCTCCATGCTATGCTATGATGTCTTGCTATCGTGTAACTCCATTGCATGCTATTACATTTTGCTATCGTATAGCTCCATGCCTGCTATCATGTCTTGCTGTTGTGTAGATCTATGCCATGCTATCATGTCTAGCTATCGTGTAGCTCCATGTTATGATATCATGTCTGGCTATCGTGTAGCTCCATGTTATGATATCATGTCTAGCTATCGTGTAGCTCCATGGCATCTTATTATATCTTGCTATCGTATAGCTCCATGCCATGATATCATGTCTAGCTATGGTGTAGCTCCATGGCATGATATCATGTCTAGCTATCGTGTAGCTCCATGCCATGCTATCATGTCTTGCTATCGTGTAGCTTCATGCTATGCTATCGTGTAGCTCCATGTCATGCTATCATATCTTGCTACTGTATAGCTCCATGCCATGCTATCATGTCTTGCTATCATGTAGCTCCATGCAATGCTATCATGTCTTGCTATTGTGTAGTTCCAAGCCATGTTATCACGTCTAGCTGTCGTGTAACTTCTTGCCAATGTACCATTTCATGCTGTTGTGTAGTTCAATGCCATGTTATCATGTCTTGCTATTGTGTAGCTTCATGGTATGCTGTCATGTCTTGTTATCGTGTAGCTCCATGCCATGCTATTATCTCTTCTTATCGTGTAGCTTGTAGCTCCATGCCATGCTATCATGTCTTGCTATCGTGTACCATGCTATCATGTCTTCCTGTCGTGTAGCTCCATGCTATTCAATCATGTCTAGCTATCGTGTAGCTTTATGCCATGCTATTATGTCTAGCTATCGTGTAGCTCCATGCCATGCTATTATATCTAGCTATGGTGAAGCTCCATGCCATGCTATTATGTCTTGCTATCGTGTAGCTCCATGTCGTGCAACCATGTTTAACTATCGTGTAGTTCCCTGCCCTGTTATCATGTCTTGCTATCGTGTAGCTCCATGTCATGCTATCATGTCTTGCTTTTGTGTAGATTAATGCCATGCTTTCATGTCATGCTATCATGTCTATCTATCGTGTAGCTCAATGCCATGCTTTCATGTCTTGCTATCGTGTAGCTCCATGCCATGCTATCATGACTTGGTATCGTGTAGTTTCACGCCATGCAATCATATCTAGCTATCGTGTAGTTCCCTGCCATGCTTTCATGTCTTACTATCGTGTAGATCCATGTCATGCTATCATGTCTAGCTATCATGTTGTTCCCTGCCATGCTATCATGTCTTGCTATCGTGTGCCATGCTACCATGTCTTCCTGTCGTGTAGCTCCATGCTATGCTATCATGTCTAGCTATCGTGTAGCTCCATGTCATGCTATCATGTCTAGCGATCGTGTGGCTCCGTGCCATGCTTTTATGTCTTGCTGTCGTTTACACTGTAGCTCCATGCCATGCTATCATGTCTTGGTATCGTGTAGCTTCACGCCATGTAATCATATCTAGCTATCGTGTAGTTCCCTGCCATGCTATCATGTCTTGCTATCGTGTGCCATGCTGTCATATATTCCTGTCGTGTAGCTCCATGCTATGCTATCATGTCTAGCTATCATGTAGTTCCATGTCATGCTATCATGTCTAGCTATTTAATTTTATTTAATTTAGAGTTCAAGATAAATACAAGCACTTAAAAATTCCAGTTTAGGTAATGTTGATTAAATTATACAATTAAAAGAGGGTAAATGTACTGCACAGTTAAGAACTTTCTAATATTTATTATATCAACAAGACAATGTGTCGCTTTTGGTACCATACGATTAATATTGGAACATATGTTCTTAGTTATTATTTCATTTAACTTCAATAAGAAAGTACATTCTTCCTATCATGGCGGTTTCTTCGTAGGGGTATAAATGACGACAACGTTGTTTCTTATTGAGGGTGAGAGTATAAATGACGACAACGTTGTTCCTTATTGAGGGTGAGAGTATAAATGACGACAACATTGTTTCCTATTGCAGGTGAAGTATAAATGACGACAACGTTGTTTCCTATTGAGGGTGAAAGTATAAATGAAGACAAAATTGTTCCTTATTGAGGGTGAGAGTATAAATGACGACAACATAGTTTCCTTATTGAGGGTGAGAGTAAAAATGACGACAACATTGTTTCCTATTGAGGTTGAAAGTATAATTGACGACAACGTTGTTCCTTATTGAGGGTGAGAGTATAAATGACAACATTATTTCTTATTGAGGGTGAGAGTATAAATGACGACAACGTTGTTTCCTATTGAGGGTGAGAGTATAAATGACGACAACGTTGTTTCTTATTGAGGGTGAGAGTATAAATGACGACAACGTTGTTTCTTATTGAGGGTGAGAGTATAAATGACGACAACGTTGTTTCTTATTGAAAGTGAGAGTATAAATGACGACAACGTTGTTTCTTATTGAGGGTGAGAGTATAAATGACGACAACGTTGTTCCTTATTGAGGGTGAGAGTATAAATGACGACAACATTGTTTCCTATTGAGGGTGAAAGTATAAATGACGACAACGTTGTTTCTTATTGAGGGTGAGAGTATAAATGACGACAACGTTGTTTCCTATTGAGGGTGAGAGTATAAATGACGACAACGTTGTTTCTTATTGAGGGTGAGAGTATAAATGACGACAACGTTGTTTCTTATTGAGGGTGAGAGTATAAATGACGACAACGTTGTTTCTTATTGAGGGTGAGAGTATAAATGACGACAACGTTGTTTCTTATTGAGGGTGAGAGTATAAATGACGACAACATTGTTTCCTATTGAGGGTGAAAGTATAAATGACGACAACGTTGTTTCTTATTGAGGGTGAGAGTATAAATGACGACAACGTTGTTTCCTATTGAGGGTGAGAGTATAAATGACGACAACGTTGTTTCTTATTGAGGGTGAGAGTATAAATGACGACAACGTTGTTCCTTATTGAGGGTGAGAGTATAAATGACGACAACATTGTTTCCTATTGAGGGTGAAAGTATAAATGACGACAACGTTGTTTCTTATTGAGGGTGAGAGTATAAATGACGACAACATTGTTTCCTATTGAGGGGGAAAGTATAAATGACGACAACGTTGTTTCTTATTGAGGGTGAGAGTATAAATGACGACAACGTTGTTTCCTATTGAGGGTGAGAGTATAAATGACGACAACATTGTTTCTTATTGAAGGTGAGAGTGTAATTGACGGCAACGTTGTTGCTTATTGATGGTGAGAATATAATTGACGACAACGTTGTTTCCTATTGAGGGTGAGAGTATAAATGACGACAACGTTGTTTCTTATTGAGGGTGAGAGTATAAATGACGACAACATTGTTTCTTATTGAGGGTGAGAGTATAAATGACGACAACGTTGTTTCTTATTAAGGGTGAGAATATAATTGACGACAACGTTGTTTCTTATTGAGGGTGAGAGTGTAATTGACGACAACGTTGTTTCTTATTGAGGGTGAGAGTATAAATGACGACAACATTGTTTCCTATTTAGGGTGAGAGTATAAATGACGACAACGTTGTTTCTTATTGAGGGTGAGAATATAATTGACGACAACGTTGTTTCTTATTGAGGGTGAGAGTGTAATTGACGACAACGTTGTTTCTTATTGAGGGTGAGAGTATAAATGACGACAGCATTGTTTCCTATTGAGGGTGAAAGTATAAATGACTACAACATTGTTTTGACGAGAATAACATTGCTTCCATGAGCAAATACATTTGTACATATATAAACATGAAGCAAACAATCGTCAATTAAACATTACCCTCGATCTGTCGTCTGAAGGCTCAACACATAAGTATAAATGACGACAACGTTGTTTCTTATTGAGGGTGAGAATATAAATGACGACAACATTGTTTCCTATTGATGGTGAGAATATAATTGACGACAACGTTGTTTCCTATTGAGGGTGAGAGTATAAATGACGACAACGTTGTTTCTTATTGAGGGTGAGAGTATAAATGACGACAACATTGTTTCTTATTGAGGGTGAGAGTATAAATGACGACAACGTTGTTTCTTATTGAGGGTGAGAATATAATTGACGACAACGTTGTTTCTTATTGAGGGTGAGAGTGTAATTGACGACAACGTTGTTTCTTATTGAGGGTGAGAGTATAAATGACGACAACATTGTTTCCTATTTAGGGTGAGAGTATAAATGACGACAACGTTGTTTCTTATTGAGGGTTAGAGTATAAATGACGATAACGTTGTTTCTTATTGAGGGTGAGAATATAATTGACGACAACGTTGTTTCTTATTGAGGGTGAGAGTGTAATTGACGACAACGTTGTTTCTTATTGAGGGTGAGAGTATAAATGACGACAACATTGTTTCCTATTGAGGGTGAAAGTATAAATGACTACAACATTGTTTTGACGACAATAACATTGCTTCCATGAGCAAATACATTTGTACATATATAAACATGAAGCAAACAATCGTCAATTAAACATTACCCTCGATCTGTCGTCTGAAGGCTCAACACATATTTTTACCCAACCATGGTTAAATTTGCCGGTTTGCTTATGTAGTTTGAATCATCCACACGTTTGATCTGCTACCTAGATGCTATTATGCAAACGTGTAGATGATTCAGATTACAAATAAACAAACGTGTAGATGATTCAAACTATATATTAGCAAACGTGTAGATGATTCAGACTACATCGTACATACAAACAAACCGGCAAATTTGTTTACTGTTTATAAATGTTTGATATTTGCTCCATCTGATGTGGAAATACGTAGAATCGTGCAGTAGGCATGGCACGTAAACGATCCCTCACTGCTTCGGGTGGGTCCGTTTCAATGCAATGCATCACCCCGATGCCGTCACCGTATACGTGAATAATCGTGAAGTGACGTAAAACAGTAATGAATGGATCAATCAATTGGTAGCATATACTCAAGTAGGGACAAATCCGCCATCTTTGTTTTCTATATATGTTAGCTTTAGCGGTCCTTAAAAATTATTGCCGGTCATTATTTGAACACGTGATAATTACGACTATCACTCAACGTCACATAATTTTAAGCCATAAGTTGACTTTGACGGCTATCAACCATCAAACTGCAAAGATCTCACTGAAAATGTATTAATCTTTTTCTCCGGACAAAGTTTGTCTGATCGATGTTATGTACAATTTGGAAAAAGGTGTGTTCAATATGTCCTAAGATTATTATTACAAAGTCAGTACTAATCTAAAGAGTTAAAACGTAAACTATGAATAAGATGGTCGATCTATAAATAAATAAATGAATGAATAAACAAATAAATAAAAGAAAATAGATAAATTAAATTAAATTAAATTAAATTAAATTAAATTAAATTAAATTAAATTAAATTAAATTAAATTAAATTAAATAATTAATTAGTCAATAGAAAGAGAAGATAATATGATTATGTACTTTGTAATTATCATGATAAAAAATGAAATGTAGATAATGTAGATAATGTAGATAATGATGTAGATAATGATGTTTTCGTTTTATCAACATAACTGTTAATACGGTTCCACACTGAATAACCATGGTAACTGGAGATTTGAGGAAGAAAATTATTTGACAATATTTGTTGTTTGTTGTGCGACTGTTATATTTGTGTAGAGAACGTTTTGGAAGCTAGCGTGTTGTGTTTCGGGTTATGATATTTCTCCAGATGCGTCTAAGTAATCAATAACACTAAATTAATATATGTGACGTAAGTAAAGTCATGGTCACTCGTAACTATCCATGTACTGGAGTTTGGTATCTGGAACTCGGAACATTAGAATAATAATACCATTTCAAATCTATCAAACAATCTAGAATACACATGAACAGTATTTAAATTAAACAATAAAAGAATTAGTAAAGATACGATAAGAAGTAAGTATATAAATTAGATTAGTAATCATACAATTACTTCCACGATTTATTTAAATTGCAAAGATCGGTATTTGGTAGTGGATAACAGTTCTATTCATTTTAAACAAACTATCATTATCTCAACTTACAACAAGGTATACAGTCAGTCGATAAATTACAGTTATATGTTAAATACAGAGCTCTCGGTTTTAAAAACATATACCACATGTACCACCAATATGGTTGAGTGATAATAAATCAATAGAGAATGTGAACCAACCCCTCCCCCCAAAAAAAACCAAAAAAAAAAAAAAAAAAACAAAAAAAAAAAAAAAAAAAACAAACAAACAAACAAACAAAAAAACTTATACGCACCAAGTCAGAAGGCGATTTCATTTGTCAGCATATATATTAATAATTTCTTATTCATTTGTTTTTATTTTCATTGTTATTCATCGTTAATATTATTTGGGATGGGGTAGGGAGTAAGAATTTCCCTGCAGAGGGATCCGATGAGGATTGGAATAAATAATAGATTTCTATATTCAATAGAAATACAAACATAAAAAGTTAACTGAAAATTGTGTGTAGTATTTATATTCTCTCCTCTTTCAAGTAAATACTAGATTCAGGAAGGGGGGGGGGGGGTCTTAATATTTATCGGGAACTCTAACCAGTGTTATATAATCATATATAAATGATGCCGGAATATTCAGGTAATCCGACGCACTGATGAATTTTTTTTATAAAAATTTGTCCATTTGTTTTGTTTCCATTTCGGGTTTTTTTTCTTTCGTGATTGTTTTGTTTGTCCGGAGGGATTTAGTAAAATATTGACCACTACATCACCTCAGAGATGTATACAAACAAATCACCTAAAAGCTTACATGAAGATCTCGAGATAATTTCTGTTTGACAGATGAAGTAGCATACGGGAGATTCCAAACAATTAAACCAAGTCAATCGTGAAACATTCATCTGCATCTTTCATTTTCGGTAGAATACAATTTTAAAAAGTTCGGTAAGTATTTATCATCTCCTACATCAAATAAACGTAAATAGAAATAGATAGATAAGATATAGACAAGGAGATTCCTTCCCATATTATGACGGTTTGATACTATTTTTTTTTTTGTGTGGTTTTTTTCTTTTTGTTGTTGTTACTGTTGTTTGTTTGCTTATTTATTGAATTTTGTTTTGTTTGTTTGGTTTTCTTTTAATTTCATGAAAAATGTTCGAAATTTGTGACAAGTATGATGTAAGATACATATATGCTTCACTTAAAAATGTCAAAAACTTCAAATTATATTCGACCAGAGACATTATTAATAATAGTATCTTTTTCTTACCACCAGTCAAGTCACACTTTGTCAAGATTTTATAAGACAATAGTATGAATGAGTGTCTGATTCGTTTTTACCAGAATTTACAAATCAATCAATCAATCAATATGAAATAAAGATAATAGTAGAGATATAAGATAACTGAGAAGTTGACATACCGTGATTAGTATAAACGTAAAGGTGATGACAAGATTTCGGAGGATTACGTCATCACTAGAGCAGACGACATAATACGTTAATCCTTATTATGTTGCTTAGTCCCATAGGGACAACAGTAGACACCATCCATTGTTATAATTCAACACTGAAATTTAAAGAAGGCGTGAACTTCAACAGATTAAAATCTGAAATGAATCGCCATTTTTGGGTGATCTCTCCCATGCTGATCGGGAATGAGAGGGGTCCGGATTTGACGCGTTATTATTTCACATGGTCTTTTTACTGAAAATAAACTTTACAACTTACTTGTTTAAATCCGATGAGAAATTGGAATCCACTGAATGAAATAAGAACGAACATGTCCGTATGATTTAGACAACTTTATCGTAATCATTAGAGACGATAAGTATTATAAAGTATGTAATGTAAATTGCGTATAATGGAATGTATTTATAATACGTGAATATCTACATAAGACTTGGACATACATGTAACATACTATTGACAGTAGCACTAAGATCCCCTTCTGAAGGGAAACAAATATCAGTTAAGGCAAGATAATGCTTCAAAATAAAAAAAACCCCAAAATTACCGGGTAAGTCTATCCCACAAATTTAAATAAATTCTCGTCTACAATGTTGAATTTGATTGTATACATCATTTAATCTCTGTTTTAAAATGTCTGTATGCTTTTTAGGAATTTTCGGAACAAAATGATGATATTCCTCGTTCGCGCGGAGAAGATGCGTAACTTCCTCTCCTATATTACCACTTCTATGTAATTTTTCTACGGCATCAGACGTACTCTTCCTAAACACACAGAGCGATTCTAACAAACGTTTGTGGTAACTTGCGTATTTATCTAGCAGTCTGTATCCGTGGAATAGACCAGATTCGTTATCTAGGAACACGAGCTGACCATTCTTACTGGTCTCTAAGTTATGAGCTGGACTGTCCATCATCTGGTCATTCCATTGTTTGTTAAACATATTATTGACCACACGATCTAAGTTTGCTGTCAGATAATCAAATATAATCAGGTCTGACCATTGCAATAAGTTACATAAATCTGTTTTTGCTGTACCTTCTAACGTCTGGGAAGTCGGGTGTAATTTTCTATTATTTTCTCTAAATTCTAGAGGGATATAAGAAGGCTCTAATCCTGGGATATATTGTGTTAATATCACTACTTTATTGTCACCCCACTGCGAATTAGCGATTTCACTGTGTACGGAATTCCATTGTTCTGATTCCGAGTTTATAACGTGTAAAGATGTAGGAGGAACGTTGTCGATTCCTAACAGTTTGGCAAGATAAAATGAGAATATTTCCCCTTGAATTTGGTCCGTGTTAAGTCGGTACCTAGCACATGCATGCGTCGCATCTCGGAAGGTGATAAAGCGATTCTGCATTCGACCGCATCCCTCCTGTATTTTGACAATTTTCATGCTTTTGACTTTCTTTTTCCACATGTCTTGTACATCCTTACTAAAGCCTTTTGGACATTCACTTTCTATTTGGTTCGTCCAGAATACGCCATTAACGATATCGGCGATAGATTCGGGTAGAACTGCGCGATCCGCCGCAATCCGTGTATTGTTATGCTTTACAGGTGATTTGCCGACGGTTACGTCTGTGTCACTATTATCCTTTACGGTTCCAGATATATCCTTATAATTCGCTCTAACACTGGGATTAGTTTGCGTTTTCTTGGCCAGATAAGAGTTAGTGCCATTGTTCTGTGGATACACAATCCCGTATAAAGAGGGTTTTAGCGCTCTCAGCTGATTTAGGCGAGGTAAATTTGCGTTAATGCTCTTCAGTGAATGTGATCGTGCAGTTTGTTGGTCGGCTGCACCACCATCCACACTCCGAATTTGGCGGAGCTGTGGCGCATCTCTTATAGAAAACGTCAACTCATCGGCTGGAAACGTTATCACTGGTAATTGAATAACAAGTCCCAGAAATATTCCAAAGGTAAATGCTAGTCCTGTCATGATAGCTACATTTGCTTTCCGCATAACACAATAACGTCCCGTTGAAAAATAAAACACTTGATTTCTAATTTTTCCCTTAAATACTACTGTAGAGAGAGTCCATCTCCCTGCGTTAATTAGCAACTCGAACAAAAATGGAGAATTTCCTGTAAGCAATTGAATGTAATTATCAATCCAGTGCCGGTCTTGTTGGTTAATTATCACTCAATTGTCACTTTGGGTATTCAGAGATTTCTGTTCTCTACATACGCTAATGGTCTCATTGGTCCAGGTCAGTCTTGTCCCACTGTGTATCACGTCACACCCTATTATCCTCGGACAAAATCCTGTGGTCGACGATATAAAGCTGTCGAAACTGTTAATATGGAATAAAGAATAATTTCATTTTCTGTGGACATTTCACAGGTATAAATGAGAGACGCATGGTAAAGGTGCAACAAACTGCGAGCATGAAGGTTTAGCTGTTCCCCTGTCACTTGTCATTAGTCGTATCCCACAGGTATTCCTCTGCACTCGCTCCACGGGGAGTCCTGAAAGTAAATATTGCCAGAATAAAGGTCGCTATCATAGCTTATGTCGTAGGCTACAATAATAACAGCCAACTGTGATTTTCAACAAATCCTCAAACAACAATAGAACTAATACTATTAATGCGCCAAATACTTTATTGCGCATGCTCGACCGACTATGAAAGACAGCCCACCATGGACATTAAATCGATTTTGGCGCATAAACGGAGATTAAATAGCAATTGGTTGACCATTATACTTCATACCTGTATAGCCAACAAGGAAAATGTCCTCTCTCACAACTCATAAAATATATATACGTGATGTAAATCACCTGGCCATGTCGTACATGTGTGTAATTGACTGTCATACATGTGTAAAACATGTTTATGTATGTGTTAGTATTGTAACCTAATTCATCAAATTGTAAAGGTTTATGTAATGTATGACAGGCTTAACACAATCAATAAAGGCTGACTTAATATGCATTTATTATAATAAACCCCGGAATGACACTAATGCTAAGACTTGTAATTATTTAAATATATGCGACCTATCTCATTTAAACATTAAATTCAATTTATCACTTCATAATCTATATGGATATATCAAGGCATACATTGAAGATTTTGATGTATGTACAAATTACACAAGTAATTGTTGTCTAAATTATTGCGAGGAGAAATTATCGTAATCGCTAAAATAAATATAACATACAGAATATTATACTGCTTAGTAAACAATATAAATGATGACTAAATGAAAATAAATAAAAGTGAATAAATAAATAAATACGTAGATAATAATAATAATATATATAAATTGATAAATCAAACGCATGAAATTCAATAAATGAAAGAAAGAAAGAATATACTTAAAGAGATAAAAATTTCAGAGAAAAGTCGGATTTTCTTGTTCGATTTCTTTTGATTATATTTCTAATAAGACCAAAACATTTTTTTTTTGGTTACCACGTTTGTTACCAACAGAAAGCCAATTTGCTCTCAGGTTTTGTTTATCATTTTCAAAGCATTTCTTCAAGTTAGAAGGCAATTTCTAAAATATCGATGTATCATAGACATAGACTACTTTCTGAAAGACTATTACTGACAATAGTGTATGTCTTTGTATGACTACTACTGACAATAGTGTATGTCTCTGTATGTAGATACATGGAGATCAGATCATTCAAAGATAGTAGCGGATACATCCAGGTCACCGGGTCACAGAATCGGTTCTTAGCATTATGTTACAATAATTATAAATGTTGAGTAATTATACATGTAGATAAAAAAGGAATAAAAACAAAACAAAACATTTATCATTTTATGTTATTTAATATTTTGCGTCATGCTATACTTTAATTTCATAATTAATATATGATTAATATTTCGCCCCCCCCCCCCCCACCCCACCCCGAGTCCTCGGCCACAGATTCTCACGTCCGAGTCTGGTGACTGAGGGGTACGAAGAAACAACTCGATATTCAGTTATTACGGATCAATCACGCGTCGAGTCTGTATCGTATTTATTATATTTTTACGAATGAATGAGGGAGAGCACTGAGTGGATTTACAGACAGAATCATGTTTAATCTGTATTACATAGCTTTTAAGAACTGCCGACACTTCAGCAAACACTCCAGCATTTGAAGTTTATGTTAAATTACGCCAACAAATAGCACACGATAAAAAGATTTACTGGATAATAATGTTTGCTATTATGCTAAATTTATTTACAGTCTTCTATTTAAGTTGTTATTACATCAATTGGCATACTTTTGTAAAATAAATAAGTCAACAGAAAGTAACAAAATTATAGAGGAGTGTGTTAAATTTTGATTGATAAATTTCTTGTATAATTTGAGATAAGAATAGTTATAAGTGACAATGCGACGATACAAAAGTTTCACAGGAATACAAATTCTGCAGATATTCAGTCTGTGGTGGGCGATAATGGCACTTGATTTCACTGGTGCTATGCGCAGCAGTACCTGAGTGTACTCCACGCAGTATCTACGTTATAATGCGAACCTCCATCACGCAATCTGACCACGGCTCACAGATGCTCAGCTATCTGATTTCAATATCATGACGAAGAGATCCTTTATTAAATAGAATGTCATCTTACGTATACAATAAAATGAAAAAGAGTCGATCATTGCAGAAATATGATCTCGAACGTCAATATATCAACACGCTATGAACGCCCAATCATGTTCCAAACTCTAGGTTCTCCCAGGGGTGTGACCACAAGAACCCATCGTTATTGATATACCAATACCTCTGTGTGGAAACTTAATGTACACTGTCTGAACCGGAATGTGTGTTCAGTTTATGTGAGAGATGAGAATGGCTTGAATTGCATTATTGCATATAAATTGAAATTTAATGCAAATCTGAAATAAAATTCAAGCTTTTCAAAAATTTATTAGACATAGAAGTACATAGAATTGACACTGGACCCACTCAGGTTTAAAGTTAAAAATATTTATTAGTAGTTTCTTATTCTAAACTATTGTCAGAAATAATTTAGAGTTTGTGGGATTAAAGAGTCGGATGACAATTTCAGAGAGAATTCGAATACTCCCGAGTCGAGATTTAAATTGGATGGTCACGGGAGCGTGAAATAGTCATCTTCACAAAGGAAATGGGCAAAACCGTTTCATCTTCACCAGGCTTGCAGTCTATAATTTCTTCGTCGACTTAAGGATATAAATGACGTAACAATGACCGTTATGGTAGAATAAGGTGAAAATAATGACAATATTGAGGTCACAAATGACCCATGTACAACACAGACTACAAACATGTTCGAGGACATTAATAAGGACAAGAGCACACCCTTAAACAACAGAAAAGTATTACATGCGCATGATAATGAAAACAGTCCACCTGCACTCAATGTCTTATGCTTACTTCCAAATTTTACTAATTTAAAAGTGTGCTTCTTATTAGTACGAAAGTCACTGATGCTACAATGGCACTTAAAACAATGGACCAAACACCTAGAAATGAGAGGTGAAACCAGATGCCTGGGTGAAACGAGAAGCCCGGGAAATTAGAGGTGAGATCAGTGCCCGGGAAATCAGACAACAAACAAAATGTCTGCATGGAAAACATGGTGGATGTAGAGTGGCATTGTGTAGAAGCGTCACATAGCATGAGATGGATGTAGAGTGACATTGCATAGAGGCGTCACATAGCATGAGATGGATGTAGAGTAACATTGTATAGAAGTGTCACATTGCATGAGATGGATGAGGAGTGACATTGTATAGAAGCGTCACATTGCATGAGGTGGATGTGGAGTGACCTTGTATAGAAGCGTCACATTGCATGAGATGGATGTAGAGTGACATTGTATAGAAGCGTCACATTGCATGAGATGGATGTAGAGTGACATTGTATAGAAGCGTCACATTGCATGAGATGGATGTAGAGTGACATTGTATAGAAGCGTCACATTGCATGAGATGGATGTGGAGTGACATTGTATAGAAGCGTCACATTGCATGAGATGGATGTGGAGTGACATTGTATAGAAGCGCCACATTGCATGAGGTGGATGTGGAGTGACCTTGTATAGAAGCGTCACATTGCATGAGATGGATGTAGAGTGACATTGTATAGAAGCGTCACATTGCATGAGATGGATGTGGAGTGACATTGTATAGAAGCGTCACATTGCATGAGATGGATGTGGAGTGACATTGTATAGAAGTGTCACATTGCATGAGATGGATGTGGAGTGACATTGTATAGAAGCGTCACATTGCATGAGATGGATGTAGAGTGACATTGTATAGAAGCGTCACATTGCATGAGATGGATGTGGAGTGACATTGTATAGAAGCGTCACATTGCATGAGATGGATGTAGAGTGACATTGTATAGAAGCGTCACATTGCATGAGATGGATGTGGAGTGACATTGTATAGAAGTGTCACATTGCATGAGATGGATGTGGAGTGACATTGTATAGAAGTGTCACATTGCATGAGATGGATGTGGAGTGACATTGTATAGAAGTGTCACATTGCATGAGATGGATGTGGAGTGACATTGTATAGAAGTGTCACATTGCATGAGATGGATGTAGAGTGACATTGTATAGAAGCGTCACATTGCATGAGATGGATGTGGAGTGACATTGTATAGAAGCGTCACATTGCATGAGATGGATGTGGAGTGACATTGTATAGAAGCGTCACATAGCATGAGATGGATGTAGAGTGACATTGTATAGAAGCGTCACATTGCATGAGATGGATGTGGAGTGACATTGTATAGAAGCGTCACATTGCATGAGATGGATGTGGAGTGACATTGTATAGAAGCGTCACATTGCATGAGATGGATGTGGAGTGACATTGTATAGAAGCGTCACATTGCATGAGATGGATGTAGAGTGACATTGTATAGAAGCGTCACATTGCATGAGATGGATGTGGAGTGACATTGTATAGAAGTGTCACATTGCATGAGATGGATGTAGAGTGACATTGTATAGAAGCGTCACATAGCATGAGATGGATGTGGAGTGACATTGTATAGAAGTGTCACATTGCATGAGATGGATGTAGAGTGACATTGTATAGAAGCGTCACATAGCATGAGATGGATGTGGAGTGGCATTGTATAGAAGCGTCACATAGCATGAGATGGATGTGGAGTGACATTGTATAGAAGTGTCACATTGCATGAGATGGATGTAGAGTGACATTGTATAGAAGCGTCACATTGCATGAGATGGTTGTGGAGTGACATTGCATAGAAGCGTCACATAGCATGAGATGGATGTAGAGTGACATTGTATAGAAGCGTCACATTGCATGAGATGGATGTAGAGTGACATTGTATAGAAGCGTCACATAGCATGAGATGGATGTGGAGTGACATTGTATAGAAGTGTCACAATGCATGAGATGGATGTAGAGTGACATTGTATAGAAGCGTCACATAGCATGAGATGGATGTAGAGTGACATTGTATAGAAGTGTCACATTGCATGAGATGGATGTGGAGTGACATTGTATAGAAGTGTCACATTGCATGAGATGGATGTGGAGTGACATTGTATAGAAGTGTCACATTGCATGAGATGGATGTAGAGTGACATTGTATAGAAGTGTCACATTGCATGAGATGGATGTAGAGTGACATTGTATAGAAGCGTCACATAGCATGAGATGGATGTGGAGTGACATTGTATAGAAGCGTCACATAGCATGAGGTGGATGTGGAGTGACCTTGTATAGAAGCGTCACATTGCATGAGATGGATGTGGAGTGACATTGTATAGAAGTGTCACATTGCATGAGATGGATGTGGAGTGACATTGTATAGAAGCGTCACATAGCATGAGATGGATGTAGAGTGACATTGTATAGAAGTGTCACATTGCATGAGATGGATGTAGAGTGACATTGTATAGAAGTGTCACATTGCATGAGATGGATGTAGAGTGACATTGTATAGAAGCGTCACATAGCATGAGATGGATGTAGAGTGACATTGTATAGAAGTGTCACATTGCATGAGGTGGATGTGGAGTGACCTTGTATAGAAGCGTCACATTGCATGAGATGGATGTGGAGTGGCATTGTGTAGAAGCGTCACATTGCATGAGATGGATGTAGAGTGACATTGTATAGAAGCGTCACATAGCATGAGATGGATGTAGAGTGACATTGTATAGAAGCGTCACATTGCATGAGATGGATGTGGAGTGACATTGTATAGAAGTGTCACATTGCATGAGATGGATGTGGAGTGACATTGTATAGAAGCGTCACATAGCATGAGATGGATGTAGAGTGACATTGTATAGAAGTGTCACATTGCATGAGATGGATGTAGAGTGACATTGTATAGAAGTGTCACATTGCATGAGATGGATGTGGAGTGACATTGTATAGAAGCGTCACATAGCATGAGATGGATGTAGAGTGACATTGTATAGAAGTGTCACATTGCATGAGATGGATGTAGAGTGACATTGTATAGAAGCGTCACATTGCATGAGATGGATGTAGAGTGACATTGTATAGAAGCGTCACATAGCATGAGATGGATGTAGAGTGACATTGTATAGAAGCGTCACATAGCATGAGATGGATGTAGAGTGACATTGTATAGAAGTGTCACATTGCATGAGGTGGATGTGGAGTGACCTTGTATAGAAGCGTCACATTGCATGAGATGGATGTGGAGTGACATTGTATAGAAGCGTCACATTGCATGAGATGGATGTAGAGTGACATTGTATAGAAGTGTCACATTGCATGAGATGGATGTAGAGTGACATTGTATAGAAGCGTCACATTGCATGAGATGGATGTAGAGTGACATTGTATAGAAGTGTCACATTGCATGAGATGGATGTAGAGTGACATTGTATAGAAGCGTCACATAGCATGAGATGGATGTAGAGTGACATTGTATAGAAGTGTCACATTGCATGAGGTGGATGTGGAGTGACCTTGTATAGAAGCGTCACATTGCATGAGATGGATGTGGAGTGACATTGTATAGAAGTGTCACATAGCATGAGATGGATGTGGAGTGGCATTGTGTAGAAGCGTCACATTGCATGAGATGGATGTGGAGTGACATTGTATAGAAGCGTCACATTGCATGAGATGGATGTGGAGTGACATTGTATAGAAGCGTCACATAGCATGAGATGGATGTGGAGTGACCTTGTATAGAAGTGTCACATTGCATGAGATGGATGTGGAGTGACATTGTATAGAAGTGTCATATTACATGAGATGGATGTAGAGTGACATTGTATAGAAGTGTCACATTGCATGAGATGGATGTAGAGTGACATTGTATAGAAGTGTCACATTGCATGAGATGGATGTGGAGTGACATTGTATAGAAGCGTCACATTGCATGAGATGGATGTAGAGTGACATTGTATAGAAGCGTCACATTGCATGAGATGGATGTGGAGTGACATTGTATAGAAGTGTCACATTGCATGAGATGGATGTGGAGTGACATTGTATAGAAGCGTCACATAGCATGAGGTGGATGTGGAGTGACATTGTATAGAAGTGTCACATTGCATGAGATGGATGTAGAGTGACATTGTATAGAAGTGTCACATTGCATGAGATGGATGTGGAGTGACATTGTATAGAAGCGTCACATAGCATGAGGTGGATGTGGAGTGACATTGTATAGAAGTGTCACATTGCATGAGATGGATGTGGAGTGACATTGTATAGAAGTGTCACATTGCATGAGATGGATGTAGAGTGACATTGTATAGAAGTGTCACATTGCATGAGATGGATGTGGAGTGACATTGTATAGAAGCGTCACATAGCATGAGGTGGATGTGGAGTAACATTGTATAGAAGCGTCACATTGCATGAGATGGATGTAGAGTGACATTGTATAGAAGCGTCACATTGCATGAGATGGATGTAGAGTGACATTGTATAGAAGTGTCACATTGCATGAGATGGATGTGGAGTGACATTGGATAGAGGCGTCACATAGCATGAGATGGATGTGGAGTGACATTGTATAGAAGTGTCACATTGCATGAGGTGGATGAGGAGTGGCATTGTGTAGAAGCGTCACATTGCATGAGGTGGATGTAGAGTGACATTGTATAGAAGCGTCACATTGCATGAGATGGATGTAGAGTGACATTGTATAGAAGTGTCACATTGCATGAGGTGGATGTGGAGTGACCTTGTATAGAAGCGTCACATTGCATGAGATGGATGTAGAGTGACATTGTATAGAAGCGTCACATTGCATGAGATGGATGTGGAGTGACCTTGTATAGAAGTGTCACATTGCATGAGATGGATGTGGAGTGACATTGTATAGAAGTGTCACATTGCATGAGATGGATGTAGAGTGACCTTGTATAGAAGTGTCACATTGCATGAGATGGATGTGGAGTGACATTGTATAGAAGTGTCACATTGCATGAGATGGATGTGGAGTGACATTGTATAGAAGCGTCACATAGCATGAGGTGGATGTGGAGTGACATTGTATAGAAGTGTCACATTGCATGAGATGGATGTAGAGTGACCTTGTATAGAAGTGTCACATTGCATGAGATGGATGTGGAGTGACATTGTATAGAAGTGTCACATTGCATGAGATGGATGTAGAGTGACCTTGTATAGAAGTGTCACATTGCATGAGATGGATGTGGAGTGACATTGTATAGAAGCGTCACATAGCATGAGATGGATGTGGAGTGACCTTGTATAGAAGCGTCACATTGCATGAGATGGATGTGGAGTGACCTTGTATAGAAGCGTCACATAGCATGAGATGGATGTGGAGTGACCTTGTATAGAAGCGTCACATTGCATGAGATGGATGTAGAGTGACATTGTATAGAAGCCTCACACTGCATGAGATGGATGTCAAGTGACACTGTATAAAAGCATTACATAATATGAGAACTGATGTATTTCATATCTAACCCTACGTACAAGCATTCTAATACAATTTACATTACCAAGTACACAATTAAAAATCAACATGTAAACAACCAAGATGTCCAAGTCCATGTCAACAAGTAAACAATTTCTATACAATGAACAGTACGTGTTTGTACTTTTACATTAGTATTTTCAGGGAATCCCTACACACGACAGACTTTGTGCACTTTTACATTAGTATTATCAGGGAACCCCTAAACACGACAGAGTGTGTGCACTTTTACATTAGTATTATCAAGGAATCCCTACACACGACAGACTGTGTGCACGTTTACATTAGTATTATCAAGGAATCCCTACACACGACAGACTGTGTGCACGTTTACATTAGTATTATCAGGGAATCCCTACACACGACAAACTGTGTGCACTTTTACATTAGTATTATCAGGGAATCCCTACACACGCGGACTTGTGTGCACGTTTACATTAGTATTATCAGGGAATCCGTACACACAACAGACTATGTGCACTTTTACATTAGTATTATCAGGGAATCCATACACACGACAAACCGTGTGCACTTTTACATTAGTATTATCAGACAGACATTTTGCGTTCACTTAACTAATAAGTAAATGCCGATAAAATGGTCCATAGAATGTGTGGTTCCTTTCCATAGATGTTGACTTCAATCAACATTTGATAAATTGGATGGGTCTTTGGTCTGGATGAATGATAGTGTGGTGTGACAACACATACTAATATGTCATCTACAGCGTTCATCATTCTATTAAGGTACACGAGAAAGTATTGAATGACAAGAGATTCCTATCTCTCTATAAGAATTAAAATATGAAAGTAATATGCGTTAAAATGAGTACAAACGAGTTTAACATATTGCCCTAGTTCTTTGTGTCTCCCCATGTAGCTCTGCATTCTCCATTTATAGCATGAAAAATCAATCACCCACGATACTCCACTAGTGACACTACTTCATACAAACTCAAGCTTTTTTTGTTATAAGTTTTATGTAGGAAATTCTCATAACAAATTTACAGCTGTGCGTAGATTTATGCTTGATTTATACGTTATACGCTGACAATACATTACCATACCCCGGATGTTCGTTGGGCACAATATCAAAATCATATGACTTCTGTGGAATTGTTTATTTCTATTTTTACACTACGACATGATCATTTCACTTTCATAGTGACATATCTACATGATCTCATAACATGCATGATACATGACATCACATACCCGATCCTAACACCTTGGGTCTGAATTCTTCCCATAAAGAGGATCGACGGTTTTTTTATTTATTTATTTTTTTTTTGGAAATCGAAAACTTTATATTACTCACAATTCGCTTGTCATTCACTTGTTTACATCATAACTTCATATCGGAAAGTTCGATATAATTCCTGTAGCAAATGATTTTAGGAGGGCTCGTCTTGTGCTTGGATCTGATATTTCGGATTACCTAATACATTGCAAACAATTTAGATTTATACCTTAGACCCAGTCCAGACAGTGACGGATTGTGCCACGTCTACCAAGCAGTGACGGAATGTACCACGTCTACCAAGCAGTGACGGATTGTGTCACGTCTACCAGACAGTGACGGATTTTGTCACGTCTACCAAGCAGTGACGGATTGTGCCACGTCTACCAAGCAGTGACGTAATGTGTCACGTCTACCAAGCAGTGACGGATTGTGTCACGTCTACCAGACAGTGACGGAATGTGTCACGTCTACCAAGCAGTGACGGATTATGTCAAGTCTACCAAGCAGTGACGGATTGTGCCACGTCTGTGCCACGTCTACCAAGCAGTGACGGATTGTGTCACGTCTACCAAGCAATGACGGATTGTGCCACCTCTGTGCCACGTCTACCAAGCAGTGACGGATTGTGTCACGTCTACCAAGCAGTGACGGATTGTGCCACGTCTACCAAGCAGTGACGGATTATGCCACGTCTGTGCCACGTCTACCAAGCAGTGACGGGTTGTGTCACGTCTACCAGACAGTGACGGATTGTGTCACGTCTGTGCCACGTCTACAAGCAGTGACGGATTGTGTCACGTCTACCAAGCAGTGACGGATTGTGTCACGTCTACCAAGCAGTGACGGATTGTGCCACGTTTACCAGACAGTGACGGATTGCGTCACGTCTGCCGACACACGGGATTTCAGTTTTTATTGCATGTGCCTTTGATTTTAAGGTCTTGTCCAAAATCAGGACACCGACTCGCCGTTACCGGGACTTGAACCCGGCATCTTTCGGTCGCGAACCAGGCACTTTGTCGACTGTCGGAGGATTTACACTAGACTCGTATCATTGTAATATAATATATAATTTCAGTTTGTATTATAGCATATTCTATTTTTTTTTTCATTTGTATTGACGCTATAATTAATATGCCATCATTACTATATACGGAATGCACTCAGCATACAGAAGCAAGCGGTATTGGAGAGGGGTTTTGAACTATTTCGCTCAGTGATTGACAATGTTATTACCAGGTATCTAGCTATTTAGTCGATGAACACGATTGCCCGTATCATTCTCTCCAATTACAAAGGACTTGTCTTTAATGCTATTTGTTGCAAGCTTTCCGGATTAATCTGTCTTTAAGAAGACAAGATACACTAGGGTATTCATTACGATCGACCGGGTCGGCCATAGGTGACCGTCATTCCGCCATTCAAATACACCTTTACATCTATCGAGAAACCTTTTGAAACGGACAACAAAACAAAATAATCGCAATTTAATGAACCCTGCTCTCTCAATGGTCATCCGGGTAGAACTCGATGCTTGGATTTGTTACTGCGCCGCACATTGAACCCAAATAAATTCAAGTGGTCTTCTGTATTGTTGATTTCCCGAAAGCAATCAAGGGAATTATTTTGATATCATTATCACCAGGAATTCCGGACAACACAAGATGCTCAATAGAAAAAAATTATCCCTGATTTTTATGAATAGTCATCACTCGATAAACTGATGAGGAAACGATTTCAAGAGATTTGTACTGTTGCTTGATATACTATCTGAATACTGCTAACCCCTTATACAGACTCGGCTATTCCTACACACTCGGCTATTTCCACAGACTTGCTTATTTCTACAGGCTCAGTTATTTCTACAGGATCAGTTATTTCTACAGACTCGGCTATTTGTACAGTCTCGGTTATGTATACAGTTTTGCCTATTTTTACAGACTCGGCTATCTATACAGACTCGGCTATTTGCACAAGCTCGAATATTTATACAAGCTCGGCTATTTTATTCAGATGAGACTGTTGCTGGTGTATTTCAAGTAACTGAACAACGTAAAATGATAAAACCAGACGAAAACAGGTCTTGTCCTCTAATCAACCAGATTCAAACAAAAGATTTATGGCGTGGAGTGGTTTTTCTTATCTATCTATCTGTAAATAAATTGAGTTCACCCTTTTCTTTCATGTTGTTTTGTTCATTAAACAGAATACGAAAGGGAATTTCTGTCTTGAATGTTAAATCAAAGCAGTTTATACATGATTTGTATTTCGTTTTCTAGTTTGGCTTTGTATGTTGTAATTCTGATGTTAAGAAGTGCTTCAACACTGGTTTAAAAAGTATTTATTTCTAAGAAATTCCATCATAGATTATCATAGATTAAACATAATTCATATTGTTGGCAACAATTTTGCTCCTAATTTTGCTTCTTTATCAACAAGAAAATCATGTTATACAAAGCTTCGAGTTATTTTGCATTTACATGTATTCTGACATCGATTTATTTTTGGGGAAAATGACTATCTGATACCAGCAATCAAAAATACATAGAAACAATTTTATTAAAGGTAACTGACCGGCATTGTGACTTCTGACTTCCTATATGATTAAAGACACAGAGCGGAGCATGCAGTGGAAGCATCAGTGGATCATAACACGGCGTATACATACAGTACACAGTACACATTCAGTTCTCCGAGATGTAGTATCTTGATTTCATTTATGATTAATCACAAACAGTAACAAAACAGTAGCATTTTAAGTTTACAATTTTAGAGAATCGAGACAAAACTCTTTTGTTTCGGAACCTAAGTTTGAATAGCAATCAGTGATGCAGAATGCGATTCACCACTTCAGGCTTTTGTTACGAAGTATTTAAATGTAGCTGATGTTTTGTGTTTTGTGCAGTGTTACTCACGTTATAGTTATGTTGCAATTTTGACAACTCTGTAACATGGTAAGCTTCCACAACGGTCTTTATAGTTCCATCTTTTTGACGCGTTATAAGGATACACTAATTTATAATGTACTTTTTATTTTTTAAATAAATCATACTGTATTTAAGAATTGTTAAAAAAATAATTACATGTTGTAATTTGCGTTAAGCCACTTTGAAAAGGAAGGTATATGCGTATATCTTACACATTTTATTTTGCGTTCTACTGATGACTGAATGATAACATACACATCTTGTATTTACATATTTCACAAATACCTCGCAATAACGCCAGTTTCCGATTCTTTGATATTTTTGCGGATCGATTTTTGTTAGAACAGCTTCATTGCTTTACTTTTATACCAGTTCCATGTTCTAATTCTATTCCAGGATCGCCCAGAGTCGAGGATCATACAGAAACCAGAGACGGTGAAGATCACACAAAACCCAGAGACGATGAACATACGGATACCATAGAGTGAGAATTAACAAAAAAAAAAAACCACCCAAAGATGTAGATCATTCAGGATCCAGAGGCGGGATCATATAGAAACCAGAAACAATGAGGATCACACAAAACCCACAGACGAGGAAAACACGGATACCACAGAGTGAGAATTACAACCCCCCCCCCAAACAAACAAAAACAAAAACCCCTAAAACAAAACAAAACACCCCCCCCCCCAAGACGGGGATCATACAGAACCCAGAGGCGGTATCACACAGAACCGAGAAATGGAATCATATAGAAACCAGAGACAACGAGGATCACACAAAACCCAGAGACCAGGTACATGCGAAAGAGTGAGAATCGGAATCGGTGAATCGCTCGGTGAGCGGAATCATGTAGAAACCAGATACAGGATCGTACAGAATCCAGAAAACACGAAAATACATAACCTAGAGACGAGGAACATACGGACACCAAATAGTAACAACCATAAAAAAGACCCCCTGTAACACTAAAGGAGATGGGGAATCATACAGAGCCAAGAGACGGGATCTACATTATGACACTAAACTAAATTAAACAGCTACCTTTCTCATGTTCATGAACACTATTTCTTGACATGAAGCGGGTCCGTATGTCTTATAATAGTCTGAATTCATTGAAAGGCGAGTACTTCCCCTTGATAGTGGTGTCATTCATTATTTATTACATTAATATCTGATATTTTTTACTTACGAATTGAAACATGGATGTTATGATCAATAAATCAAAAAACTTTCTTATAGGAAATATCAATCCTTATGATATATGCTAAACTTTATACTGTACTTTTGCCATCTTTGCAATGTCTTATAAGAATTCAAACTCTTGTATACGTATGGTCGAATCCATGAAAACCAGATGCACAACTAGTAACTGACAGTACTAGTGTCAGTCGAGTTTTCCTCTTCCATGTATCGACTCGTGTAGTACGCATATGCCAAAATCGCGATCTATCGGGGTGATGATAATATCGCAATCTATCGGGGTGGTGATGATATCGCGATCTATCGGGTGGTGATAAAATCGCGCGTCACTATATTCAGACAAATGTGGATTACCCAACATAGTCTTCCGTATTACATCTTCAACTAATTAAAGATAGCTGTACAGTGACTTCAATTACCGTCTAGAAAATTCAGAAGGCATATACCTTGAATACAAAAAGACAGACTAAGAAAGTTTTATGTTAATATACATACCGATTAGGAGTCAATCAAAGTCACACCAAACATGTAAACACGATCCTCTCGCATCCAAACCCCGTCTTTAAATGCCTTAAAACCCAGATGTTCAAACTGAATGGGAAACTTTAATTTAGTCACTGACTATTAATTCCTATTTATACCGACATCTTATCTGGCATTGAGATGGGAACAGGTATGCATGGCGGGTATGAAGCGGGGGTAGGGTTACCGGGTAAGCCACTGTGCCTGAACGACAGACATTTTATGTGTCAGTGCACGACAACGAAGACCCAGGAGAAGCACAAAAGGCAGAGAGCTGCTACAATACCGACGGTAGGATCGCGGACTTCTCGGATCAGGAATTCCGTTGTTAAGTCTGCAGTCAGTCTCTATTCTGGCACATTATCCCACAACGTAAGCCTGTATTCTGATCTTAATCTACCCGTATCAAGTTGTAATTCTGACGCCGGCTATTTTAGATAAATATTGCATTAATGCCCTTTTATAGTTACTTTATGTGAAATAAGAGAGATAAGTTACATTTAGCTATTCAGGCGCTTTTAGTATATATGGAAGGTTATCAGGAATCTCTGATAGACTCTGAATAGGGCACGCACATTAACAAAATGCTACCCATATCATTAATAACAAGGCAACATTACATATCGCTGGTTCTACGCAGCATAAAAGTTATTAAATAATGCAAACTCGCCAGATAAGGAGACAACCCGGTATCACATTTCTGTATCCCATATACTATAATGGTTTTAATCTAAATTGTGCAGTGCTTACCAGGCGTATCATAGGTATAGTTCTGCCCTTTTTTTCACCATAAACATTTAACTAAACCTTCACGTTCACGGCTTACTGTCTCAATCTAGTCATGTACTATTCTTCGAGTTTTATTTATAACATAACGATAAAAAATTATAAATACACCGCTCTACTAATAACTTTACATTTCCCAGAATGCTTTAAGAACTTCACACTCCTAAGAATGTGTTAAGAACTTCACACTCCCAAGAATACGTTCAGAACTTCACATTTCCCTGATTGAGTAGTGATTTGGCTGTCCTTGCATTATGCATTTGATATTATACATGGAAGAAGGATGGAGATTGAAGATGTCACAGGATTTGCTCACAAGCACATTTTTCTATTTGTAGAAAATTTTGATTCCATTGGATAAAACATGACATATATGTCCGTCTTAGTGTACACACATGTTATCCAGAGAGTACAAAGCTATGCACTCACAATATAAATCGAAAGGTCACACACCCATCGCACGCTCTGATTTCACATTAATATATAATTTCAAAGCCGAACATATTTTTGACATCTAATTGAAAGGCATGCACGATAAATTAGCATTTGTTATTTAAATGGGTGTGACACGTTCCAAAGAAGAAAGCAACTTTTGAACTTCTTATTTTAGTCATTTTTAATGATGTAGAAAGCGGTATATGGATAAAATAAAAACATTAAATCATACTGTCATAGGCTTAAGGTTTAATGGAGAATTTTATAACAGTTTCTCAAGTAGAAAAACAGAGGTGATCTCGCAGTATAACCGCTCGACCGACTCGGAGTTTCTCGTCAAATCTCAGCTGTAAAATTGGGCATATAATTATAAAAGCTTTAAAATTTCAAGGCATAAAAATTGGACACCGAATTTATTTCATCTTATTGGGTTTATTCGGTCTGAGTAAATGGATAGGATAAATAAATCGGCTGCTTTATTGAAAATCTAAACAAAAAATGTCATGCAAGACTTACTTCAAATGATTTCAAAAGCCAGGTATTGGACACAGTACAATGAGTTTCTCTCAATGTCTACTGTAGTCCACTAAACATGAGGACATTCCACTAAACATGAGGACAGTCCTGGCCACTATCTGTGGATAGCACTGCCATGTGATGGAGGTATGACTTTAGACTGTGAGGAAGTTAGAAAATATCCTAACTAAATGTCTTCACAACTGTCATCACAAGACATTACAGAACAATGATACGGAGGTCTTGTCTTACAAATTGCATTTCATCATTGTATAGAACTTGTCTTGCCAGCTTCAGATGTTTTTAGTTTCATAAATATCTAAGTAAAGCAACTATGGAAAACTTTGTGAATTATGATTAAGTAACGCACATCGGTAACAAATTGTGTAAAATTTTGACATTAATTTCTGTCGGATATGGCTTACCAAACAAGGGAAGCTCACTTCTCCCGGACGCTTGATCTCTAATTTCCGGATGTCATGGATCTTTACCATACCATGAATGTCTACTATGTCCTCACAATCTAAGTTACCTCCGTAATTTACTGCATTGTTCTACCATATCATAATCTCTGTGAAGAGGTATGATACTGTACCTAGTTTTCATGAATAAACACTCATTAGGAAGGAGGTTGTTTTAGAAGCTTAGTTTTGTCTGGTTTTCAATAGCCGAACTCCATGTTGTAAACTTTCCTGGAACATTCTCTCGACTTCCTGAGAGTGAATCCCTGCCATTCTCATTAAACAAAATATCGTAACTTCGAGTTAAAGTAAACTGAATTTTAAAAATTATTTCATCTGCTTACTTTTTTAACCCGGAATAATTTGTACTATGATGAATGGGGTAACATTATTATATGATTAATCTGAAGTTTGTTATCACTATCTTTGATCAGTGCTTACATTTCTTAATAATGGTGTATCATTAATGTATATTATTTATACGCCGCTTTTGGTGGATCACAGTCCCTATTGTATTACCAGTCTTGTTAGTGATTATATACTGACATGAATATGTACTTCAAACCTAACTGTGATAATAATTCTAAAGCTAAAAAGTGCTTCATGCATAACTCCGACCTTAGATCTGTGACGTCCTTTTGGGTGATTAGGCTTCCTTTACAAATATTTTGGATTACCACGGATTCAACATTGAAAATTACTAAATAGATACTGTCTAAATGAGTATACGATACAATAAATCAATGTAAGTATATATGGTCTTACATCTATGAGGTCAAAATTTCTTTTAATCTTTACTTTTCACTCAGGAGATAAAGTTACAATGTCTGATTGGTTCCGGTTCCGGTCTGGGAAGTGTTTGATTGGTTCCGGCAAATATATATTTCTGGGAAGTATTTGATTGGTTCCGGCAAGGATATACCTCTAGGAAGTGTCTGATTGCTTCCGGCAAGGATGTATCTCTGGGAGATATCAGATTGGTTCTGACATGGATATGTCGCTGGGAATTGTCTTTTTGGTTCTGGCAAGGATATATCACTTGGAATTGTCTTTTTGGTTCCGGTGTTATATAGTAGTTTTTCCCCCCGGAAAAATGGCTATATAGTAGTTTTCCCCCATGGCGGAAAATCTACTATATAGTAGTCTTTCCCCCATAGTAGTTTTCCCCCTTACGTAACGGTTTGGAATTTATATACGTTCGTTCTGTATCAGTCAAATAACAATAGAAATACAAATGTACTGTGTTATAGTAATAGCCTGTGGATCAAACTAATTGTGTTATGGTCAACGGGTTTCTATATACTCAAGTGTTTTGTGTGTGGGTGTGTGTGTGTGTTTATTTTTTGTCTAATTTATTTATTTACAAGTCTTTCTTTTTATATATTTACCATAGTATGCTATTTTCTTCTATTATTTCATTGTAAATATTGTCGTTTACTTGCGTATAGATGTTTTCAGGCTGTGACTCAAGATTCGATCCCAGGCAACTTTTCATAATACATCATAAGTAAAATGGGACTTTATCAATCAAAATGTTCCAATGATAAATATAAGAATTGAACGTGCAAGAATTCTTTGAATATTCAATTCCTAAATAAATTAAGAATAATACATTATATTTATCACAATATCGCTTATCATGTACAGTGCATGAAAATAACAGAAGGGAATTGCACCCAGGTGTCCACGATTTGCAATCTACGACAAGGTTTGTCTAGTCGCAGATGTTGTAAATCATGAACACAAAAATGTAATTTCCTTGTCCCTTACGCAAAGTATGAAAGGTTTCATCTTAAAGTATCTATATGCTAAGTTTCAAAGCTTTACATCCTTTTGTGTAGAAGATATAGTCAAGGTTAAAGTTTTTGAAAAGTAGGTCACACTTCAAGGTCAAGGACATTAGGTCAAAAGTCATAGTCCCAAATTAAAGATCTCATCACAAGTAATCTATATATGAAGTTCAAACCCCTTCTTCTTTTGGCACAAAAGATACAGCCAAAGTTAAGTTTTTGAAAACGTAGAGCACGAAGGTCAAAATCAGTAGTTAAAAATCATGGTCCTAAATAAAAGGTCTCACCACAAGAAAGCTATATGTGGAGTTTCAAAGCCTTGTACCTCTTGGTACAAACGATATAGTCAAGGTTTTTGCCAGAGGATAAGAGTCACAGACAGGTCAAAAACTAGATGCTCCCCGAATTTCATTCCGGTGTATAAAACGAACTTGTTTTTTCTTTTTTCCATTTGTATATATAGAGATTTCTCGGATTAAATAACGATATCTCGAATGAAATTCTAGTAGTTTAATCTCTGTTCTAAATATATGCACTTGTGTTTGGAAAAGAAATTAAAATTGAAGACATTTCTACTTAAGAAAATGAGATATCTCTAAATTAATTGGATATATCTCCGTATCAAAATTTGAAATATCTCTATTTTAAATAGTAATCTATCTATTGTTAACAAGGTAACAAGCTGGATTTACTTATGTGTGAAAAGAAAATCCGGAACTTCACATTGGGGGGAAAATCCACTATATAGTAGTTTTTCCCCGGGGGAAAAATGGCTATAATAGGGGGGGAAATGGCTATATAGCCAAATGTCCCCCGGGGGAAAAACTACTATAGAGCCATTTTTCCGGGGGGGGGGGGGAACTACTATATAGCCATTTTTCCGGGGGGAAAAATGGCTAGGGGGAAAACTACTATATAACACCGGCAAGGATATGTCGCTGGGAAGTGTCTATATATGTCGCTGGGAATTGTCTTTGTGGTTCCGGCAAAATATGTCGCTGGGAAGTGTCTATTGGTTCCGGCAAGGATATGTCGCTGGGAATTGTCTTTGTGGTTCCGGCAAGGATATGTCGCTGGGAAGTGTCTATTGGTTCCGGCAAGGATATGTCTCTGGGAATTGTCTTTTTGGTTCCGGCAAGCATATGTCGCCGGGAAGTGTCTTTTTGGTTCTGGCAAGCATATATCGCTGGGAAGTTTCTGTTGGTTCCGGCATAGATATGTCGCGGTACCGGCAAGGATATATCGCTGGAAATTGTCTTTTTGGTTCCGGCAAGGTATGTTTCTGGGAAGTGTTTGATTGGTTTTGGCAAGGATATATCGCTGGGAAGTAACTGATAAAATATCGTAGGCCGCTTTAGTCTCAATGAACATTGGTGAAACAGAGGAAGTAGATTAAAAATCGAATTCAGTCGCTTACCACAATGCCTGCTGAACTGTAAGTTTTGCTGCATACATGTTTGGGACAAATTTGGTAATAAACGAATGCGTTCATGATATGAAGATAGTATTTCAATCTAGACATGTACTGGGGAATATTTTACATAAATCTAGACATGTACTGAGGAATATGTAACATAAATCTAGACATGTACTGGGGAGTATGTAACATAAATCTAGACAGGTACTGAGGAATATGTAACATAAATCTAGACATGTACTCAGGAATATGTAACATAAATCTAGACATGTACTGGGGAATATGTAACATAAATCTAGACATGTACTGTGGAATATGTAACATAAATCTAAACATGTACTGGGGAATATGTAACATAAATCTAGACATGTACTGGGGAGTATGTAACATAAATTTAGACATGTACTGGGGAATATGTAACATAAATCTAGACATGTACTGAGGAATATGTAACATAAATCTAAACATGTACTGGGGAATATGTAACATAAATCTAGACATGTACTGGGGAGTATGTAACATAAATTTAGACATGTACTGGGATGTATGTAACATAACTCTAGACATGTACTGGGGAATATGTAACATAAATCTAGACATGTACTGGGGAATATGTAACATAACTCTAGACATGTACTGGGGAATATGTAACATAAATCTAGACATGTACTGGGGAATATGTAACATAAATCTAGACATGTACTGGGGAATATGTAACATAAATCGTTACTCCTGACAAAGTGAAGAAGTACACAAACACTACAAAAATATCTCTCACAATTATTATATTAAAACTCGTACTGAGTGTTTACATATGCATCTGGTATGTTCCTCACTGATTCATATCTATAAAGACTTAAAAAGAAAAATAAATAAAAGCTCACTCGAATCAACATTAGGGTCTGACACTTTGGTTTGTCGCATACATATTTTCAAAGAGGTTGTCCGGGTAGGATTCCTTTTGTAAAACAATTAAATTTAAATAAAAAGCATACCACAAGTGTCAACAAAGAAACGAATACAAAGGATCAAGAGAATGATTAATCAATACATGATGATGCAGAGGGTCGAAAAGGATTCGCCATTAAATACCTTCGTCTAAACACTAAGAGTAAAACGAGGTGATAGAAATATTCAATCTATTTCTGTACATCCTGACTTCTACGTATTTTATTATCATATTTAATTATAAAACAGTCTTGATAGTGCATGATACTCGACCACCAATGAAACACTAGACTTAAACATATGTACTAGAATAATAAATAGTTGTACGTTTTGTTTGTTTGTTTTGTTTGCTTTTATTTATTTATTTGGGGGGGGTTTGTTTTTTATTTTTCAATCATATAATCCTTATGTACAATGTCGTGGGTCGGAGTGTTTTGATGAAAGCAAGATTAAATATTACAAGAAAAGATACATAATAAGAACATATTGAACAGAAGTACAAATACATCAGTGCGTAGATCTACATTCCTATGTTTTATAGACGATCATATTAAACTCAGCGAAGTTTTCAAATTGGAATCAATACTGTATTCTGATTCTGAAAGCTGTATTAACCTACAAAACATTTCTCTTTTGTAAATCCTATATGCACAAAATGAAATAGAATTATTATCATTGTAATATTTTGACTATTTTCATGGTGAAAACCAGGTATGATATAATTCTAGGTAATATCGAAATTTATAACAGCGCTTACACTTTATCATTTGTGATTTAAATTTTTCCATTAATGGTTTAAATTGTCTAGAATTCGTCTAGAAATGTCTAGAATTTCTATATATGTACATATAGAACAATAATTTTGGATTTATTGTACCATTTACTAATCATGTAATTATTATTTAAAATGTAATTTATAATTGAATTTTGCCACACTTTTGTCAAAAATAAATTTTATGCCAAAGTTTTCTATCTTCAACTAGAAATACTTGCACTTATTACTACCTAAACATGCCACAAGACTTGCACACAACTCCTAGAATAACATTTAGCACGTAACTTACACATATGTACTAGAATGAGATTTAACACTAGACTTACATATATTTACTAGAATACCAAACTTACATATTTATACTACAATGATGTGTACCACTTAACTTACATGTACCTTCAAAGCAAACATATGTCACTAGCCTTACACAAAACTACTAAAACAACATAAAGCATTAGGTATACACATATTCACCAGACAAACATCGCTCTATACTTTAACATATTTTGTAGACTAAAACAGATTTCATGTAATTAGTAGAATGGCATACAACACTTAATTTATCCAAAACTACTAGACAGACATATAACATTACACTTATACATACTTACTAGAATAACGCATAACATTCGACTTGCACATTAAAACTACACTAGAATGACGAGCAACTGCTAATGGCTAACATGTAAGCACTCAAATAAAACGTGAATTTTTCACGTAGAAAATGGAAACTAGACTGGCACATACCACTAAACTATCATGACTTTAGAAATCACATTACCACCAGAATTATCTATATAACATTGGAAGAAAAAAAATCTATGCATCATATAAACAGTTAAACACAACGTTAACACATCACATTAGATTAATACGTAACATATGACCTAGAGTAACAGTTAAACACAACATTAACACTTCATATTAGCCTAATGCGTAACATACGAACTACAGTTACAGTTAAACGCAACGTTAATATATCTCATTAGTGTGATGCGTAACGTATAAACTAGAATAGCAGTTAAACACAACGCTAACACGTCAACTAGAGTAGCAGTTAAACACAACGCTAACACGTCAACTAGTGTAGCAGTTAAACACAACGCTAACGTATCACATTTACCTAATTAGTAATACAGACCAACACTGAACTCTAGATTTACACATAATATATATCTACAAATTTTACTTGTTACTGATAACAATTTCTAGAATAAGAACTAGGTTAGTGTCGTTCTCCTAATAGAGTATTTCTAGAAAAAGATGCCTGAATTGCTCACATGAGTACTATTTACTTATTCACAAACAACAGACAGAAGAAATTCGCAAAGTCATACGATATCGTGCTTATTGTGATTTTGACAACTGATAAAATACTATAAACTTGCTTTTCCAAAGTGGGTAAATTAAGAGAATAATAATAAATATGCGAAAAAATAAGTCAGAATTCTCTTTCTCCATATCTATATTAGACTATATATTTAATCATGTTTTGGTGTAATATGAAATGAAAAGAAAAGTCTCCCGGGAGGTATGAACCACTAACCTTCAGCATGTCAGATATGGTCTATATCAAAAATAGAAGAAAACCATAAAAGATAAAAATTTTTCACATGACACTTTCAAACAGCTTTTGAAATAGAAATTCTCAGATAAATATTAGAAAAATAAATGCTTTATTGCTTTTCTGTATTGAATAAATCAATAAAATGACACAAAAATATGTAGAAATGACTTTAAAAAAAACGAAAAAAAAAACCCTAAAAAAACCAAACAATCAAAATGATACAACTGAAGACACCCTTCCAGATCACTTTGATGCTGTCGGTTTTACAATCTATGCAACCAGTCTGAAGAAGTTTGTCACAGTATGGTACCTCTGGGGACCGTATCCTCCAGCCCTTGACGGATCTGGTAGGAAACAGCATCATCTGTACAGGACCTTGAGTACTTATCCCTACTACTTTTCAACACATTAATTCCATTAGTTCTGAAGCATAGAATCATCAAAGCTCACTATTATATGCCAGTATATCCCTTTTTAATCTTAAAAGATTGCAAACAGAAAAATCCAAGAATTTTTTGTGTTAAATTTCTTACATTTTAATTATAATCCTTACAATATAATCCATTAAAATCAACAAAATCTACAAGGAGGCAATCTAAGAAATTACCTGAAAATTGGCAAAAATGACCAATTCCTCACTCAAAAAAAATAATAATAAAGGTGGAAACAAAACACATAAAAAGAGCGTCAAAATTTTTTCATAATGGCACCAGACTTACCAACACTTTATAAGGCACTCTGGTGTATTTGGCGAGATAATCCATGTAGCTGGTCTGAAGGAGATGAAGTTTGTCAAACTTTGTGGGACCTATGTTGCCCCGCCCTTGATCCACCCTTAAAACTCTGGTTAAAAATAGCAACATTAGTAAGGGCCTTGTTTCATCAAGTTTCATCAAAATCTTTTAATTAGCTCGGAAGGAGAAGTCTATCCACGGTAATTATTACAAACTTGTACTATGTTCTCCTAATGTTATCTTTAGTGGAATTATTTGTGTGTTCCATTTCTTTCCAATTATGTTTATTACAACATCAACTGAACAAAACAAAAACAAAAGAAAAACATTTCCGATTTGAACGAAATGAAAAACTTTATTTATAGTTTTAAAATCAATACATCCCTTCTTAAGAGGATTTTCAAAGGAGGGTACCCTCTCGGGCATACTTTTGTCTAAGGTGGCGCCACCTGTTGACAAATCTGAAAATAGCCACAAACTTCGTAGAGGTCTAGTAGTACCATAAGTATATCATGTTTGATTAAGAACTTTCTAGCAGTTTAGGAAAAAGTTCAAAATGTAGAATGTTCACGACTACCGACGAAGCGCCTTTGGCTCATGTGAACTGATACGAGTAAAAACAAGTCTTTTTGCTGTGTACATCTAAGAAAATATGCTGTCGCGGTTAGATTTCTCTATGAAGTGACTGAAATGGAAAAGCATTACAATAGCCTATAAATCAATTAGGTATTGTTCCTACCAGTAGGGGTAGACACTGAATATGCTGTAAGCCGCGACATCATTCCAACATTGTTACTGCGGACTATGGTAGTCCATATCAACCAGGCCACATTTGCCTGCCCGGTCCATATAACTTAAATATACACAGAATGCTTGCATTGTGTTTGAAAAACAAGATTAGTCAAAACAAAGCCAAACTGCACCTCCACAGGTGCACGATTGAAGAAGGAAGCTTTGATAGATAGTGCCGTATCTAAAGGCCAACACTGCCAAGATTTTATTATCATAAATTAAATTCTTTTATTTTCAAATGATTTAGTAAAATTCGAAAACATAGTTTCCCATGAAATCTGGGGAAAGTCACGATTTGGGTAGTTTGTTTATGAAGTATTACGTGCAAGTTGCATAATATTTAATTAAAACATGAACAGAAATCTCGAATATGCTCTATTGATAAATGTAAGAAATAACATATTTACTCCACCATGAAAATGAGAAGCCTTCAAAGAGTCATTGTGCACTTAAATATAACAAATTGCCGTGTAAGGGGTTTAGCATTCCTTATAAGAACGGTAGAATCATGTATGATTTCCTCGTCATATTATACATTCATTAGGCAGAAGCATTTCAACTATAAACATAGTCATCCTAAAACCATGTGCAAAGTCGTCATGTGTAAAATCGTACTTCTTAAATGCATACAAATATGTTATAATGTTACACAGATAAATAAAATCTTTCTTCTGTTGAAGGGATCGACATTGCCGCTGAGAAACACAGCTAAAAGAACTAATAATGGCGTAAAGTCGGTTTTTACTTTGGATTTTCTTTCACACTTCATTACGCGGTTCAGGAGGGAAAGTGCGATTGAAGTTGTTTGATAGAAGCCGTTAGAGAAGAAAAGGGCGGCGTTTCTTTGATAAAATTGCGCAGAAATAGACTTTGTTCATTTACAGCTTTTCTTTTCATGACGGAGATTGGAAAATATTATGCGGATTGGAAGCGTACATTTATGTTGAGGATCGAATAATTCATTCTAGACATGTAGCAGATATGACATAAAATGCGACACAAGTCGATTAAGGTCAGGACGTCGACGTTTCAAAGCAAGTCACCATTCTGTATATCTCATTTGTATACTAGATGATTTCCGTTTGATCATAAACTTACCAACATACGCGATGGACCCATGAGCGTACCAGGACACATTGTTGAGATTTCGACGTTCTTTATTCAGATATAAACGCATTAATACATAAAAAAATTTAGATATAATGTCCCAACGCCAAGAAAATTCATGCTTTGAACAAATTGCACCTTCGCTCATTTTTTGTAATTATTTTAGATAAGGTATAAGAAATGAAACAATAGGAGCCTATCTATTAAATATCAATTACATTATCTATGAATGAAATTTAACTACCCCCTCCCCACACACACTTTGTATATACCTAGATCTTGGTGCAATGCATATTCCTTATCTATACAATATCTACTGTAGCCTTTATCAGTAGGTACTTGAATGTATCAATAGCTACTTAAGAAAGCTAAGAGAGAACATTACACGTATTACACTCGCTTTCCAAGTCTTAAACAAGAAAGACTCAAACTTCAACACCAGGATTAAGACGAATCGATTTGTTTAGGACATTTCGCCCATCTCGTGTGCCAAATAACATTCTTCAAACTAAAATGTATGGTGAGCAATCAGGAGCGCGGATGATATATAGACGACTGACAATCTGACAACATTAAGGACTAATGTCTCTTCACGGAATACATGTACTTGATTTTTGTTTTTCTATTACATTTCTGTATCTTCATTATTATCACAATTGTCGTTATCACTATTACCGTTATTATTATTATTATTATTATTATTATTATTATTATTATTATTGTTATTATTATTATTATTATTATTATTATTATTATTATTATTATTATTATTATTATTATTATTATTATTATTATTATTATCATTATTATTATTATTATTATTATTATTATTATTATTATTATTATTATTATTATCATTATTATTATTATTATTATTATTATTATTATTGTTATTATTATTATTATTATTATTATCATTATTAATATTAATATTCTTCTACTTCTTTTTCTTCTTCTTCTTCTTCTTCTTCTTCTTTATTATTATTATTATCAATTTGCATTTTCGAATTTATTTTTATATACATGTATTTGTAATTTTCTTGTCTATTGTTAATTGAATAATAATAATAATAATAATAATAATAATAATAATAATAATAATAATAATAATAATAATAATAATAATAATAATAATAATGTTTCATGTGGATCAAAGATTCTTTAGATATATGGATGGATAATAGACATAAAGGAAATAATAATACAATTATTTATGCCCGGTTGATGCAGTACACTATAAGATTTGAACTCGGGATATACACGAGTATACTCATAATTCATAGTCAAAAACAAAACATGCATTCTGCCAAATATGTTTCAAATTTAGGAGTACATAAAGCATTTCACCAATGTGTATATCTTGCCACGACCTTTCCATTGGCGGATTTAGAAAGGGGGGGGGGGGGGGCAGGTCCTCCTTTTTCGCCACATATTTACATGTAAAAATCCAGATTTGGCACAAAAAATGACTGAGTACATTTGTGGGACCCCTTTTCAAAAAAATGTGGATCCGCCACTGCTTTCCTCCCCATATTCCATAGAAGTATGGCGTGACAAAACGACGTCTCACGATCCTGACTGCAACATTTACAAGGAATTGTGAGAGAGGATGTTGGCGATGTTGTGACTGACACGTGAAGTGATATAGACACAATATCTGACGGGAATGGGGACGGATTTACACCTGTTGGACACCTGATCTCTCGGCAATATGTCTGCCGTACCTTCATTGCTAAGTTTTCAGAAAATATCCACTCTACCAGTAAGTTCAAAACAAAACAAAACAAAAACCGAAAAACTGGAGAGGGGGGGGGGGGGGGGTGAGAATAAGTAAATGTGTTACTATAAGGTCACAGAACAGTAATTAACGAGAGTCGTGATTGGCTGATGTAATGCAGGGAGAGAGGGACTACTATTTCAATGTACCAGGAGCTGTGACTGGATGAAATTATTCGATCGATCTTTAAATAAAGATTGATTCTGCTGTAAAATCATGATTTTTTTGTCTGATTTCGCTAATAAGATAATTCTATCACCTAAAAAGGGGTTGTTGTTTACATTTTAATTTTGGCAATTTTTATTTGGGGGGGCGACCCTCTTCCAGCATGATTTTCTCGAAATTAAGATGGATAACCTATGGTAAACTGTTAAAATTCTGATAGAGGAGGTTTGACAAACATTTTGATATGTGGATAATATATAGCTAAAATGTAGGATGCTGCGTAAATCTTGCTGGAAGTTTGGTAATTTAACATGGGACCCTATGGGAAATGGAATTACTATGCTTTGACCTATAAGGCAATGTTATATAGGACAATCATTTTTAAAAATTCTTTATGCGAGGTCAATGTTATTGATTTATACTTAATCTGTATTTCACACTCGTCAAGTAAATATTGGTTGCTTTACGCTTCTTATTTATTTTTGTTTACAAAATTGATAGTTTTTAAATTAAACTTAAAAGTTATAGAAAAACAATAAGTTTAGTACCAGTATTTAGTATCTGGGAAATACTTATACACTAACCTGATGTAATAAACGGTTTGTTCATTTTCATTCACAACAACACAGTTATTTTTTATTGGATGTTTAACCATGCTTTTGTTATATTTGTTAACATTTGCTAAGGTAAATAAATGACACAGGAATTTCTCTCTTAATCACCGACAAAACTGAATCTGTCTTTGTTAGTACTGCACGGAAATATACAATCTTTTATTTACAAAAATGATTTATAAACGTTTGACACTTCTAGCGAGCTGTCATTAGGAATTTATCGAGCAGGCAGGTCTGAATGAAACTGTGCCTTTATAAAGACATGGTGTAGAAATCTCGGTCCTAAAAGCCGACAATATCTCCCCGACACCCCGTCTATACAGACTGTGAGGCTTCTACAATCAATATAAAACACCTCGGTACGCGAGCTGTAATTCTAGTCCAGTCTAAACAAACTGACAAAATGGTCTGTTGCATTCGTCAAGTCCTTCACTCCTATAACAAGACGCTCATTTTGTATATTTGTGTATTGATAATTGTATTAAGCATTTGATTTCAGCCTCGTGTGAGACCACATTCTATCGTATGCAAGTCAGCGTAACTTGAGAACTAAAAGGACCCCAACTCCGCTTTAGAAAGGTCTGAAGGCTTTTTAAAGGGAGTGGGCTATTAATTAATGACAAAGTATTGTAACATCACCAGTAGTAAACTTGTTCAATTGTTGAAGAAATTCTCTATGTACTTCGTAAAAATAAAAACCAGAGTGGAGCCACAGCATCATATACAGTAATCATACAAATGATGTATGTAAACCTGTAAAAAGGAAACCACAATCAAGGATTCGTATAGCGTTTAGGGAAGATATTGATGTAGCGTTTAGGGATGATGTTGCTGTAGTGTTTAGGGATGATATTGCTGTAGTGTTTAGGGATGATATTGCTGTAGTGTTTAGGAATGGTATTGTTGTAGTGTTTAGGGGTGATATTGCTGTAGCTTTTTGGAAAGGTATTGATGTAGTGTTTGGGGATGATATTGCTGTGGCATTTAGGGATGATATTGCTGTAGCTTTTTGGAATGGTATTGTTGTAGTGTTTAGGGATGGTATTGTTGTAGCGTTTAGGGATGGTATTGATGTAGTGTTAAGGGATGATATTGCTGTAGTGTTTAGGAATGGTATTGTTGTAGTGTTTAGGGATGGTATTGTTGTAGCGTTTAGGGATGGTATTGATGTAGTGTTTAGGGATGGTATTGTTGCAGTGTTTAGGGATGGTATTGTCGTAGTGTTTAGGGATGATATTGCTGTAGCGTTTAGGAATGGTATTGTTGTAGTGTTAAGGGATGGTATTGTGGTAGTGTTTAGGGATGATATTGCTGTAGCGTTTAGGAATGGTATTGTTGTAATGTTTAGGGATGGTATTATTGTAGCGTTTAGTGATGGTATTGCTGTAGTGTTTAGGGATGGTAATGTTGTAGTGATTAGGGATGGTATTCCTGTAGCGTTTAGGGATGATATTGCTGTAGCGTCAAGGGATGGTATTGCTGTAGTGTTTAGGTATTGTATTGTTGTAGTGTCTAGGGATGATATTGTTGTAGTGTTTAGGGATGATATTGTTGTAGCGTTTAGGGATGGTATTGATGTAGTGTTTAGAGATGATATTGCTGTAGCCTTTAGGGAGGATATTGCTGTAGCGTTTATGGATGGTATTGCTGTAGTGTTTAGGGATGGTATTGTTGTCGTGTTTTTGGATGATATTGCTGTAGTGTTTAGGGATGATATTGCTGTAGTGTTTAGGGATGATATTGATGTATCGTTTAGGAATGGGATTGCTGTAGTGTTTAGGGATGGTATTGCAGTAGTGTTTGGGGATGGTATTGATGTAGTGTTTAGGGATGGTATTGCAGTATCGTTTAGGAATGGTACTGCTGTAGTGTTTAGGGAAGGTATTGCAGTATCGTTTAGGGATGGTATTGCCGTAGCTATAAATAGGGATGGAATTACTGTAGTGTTAAGGTTGGTATTATAGTATTGTTTAATCCATGATGTACAACATCAACATAAAAAAGTACACAGATATATGTGAATTCAAGATGGTGTTGCTGTGTCATTTTATTGCTTTTTTTCATATATATTTACTCATGTGATACCGGTATGCCTTAACATAAACGATTCTATGTGTTTTGATATTTGCTATGCACGACAAAAATACTACATGTATTATGTTGTTCTGCTAAAAACAATGTATAAAAAGTTCTACACGTCTTACATTTGAGACTAGCACGAATGTTTAACACATAGTAATCAATTTATATCACATAGTAATTAATCGTTTGACCCAGCAGAAATTAATATATTGATTGATTGATTGATTTTTGTTTAACGTCACACCACGAATATTTCACGTATATGGTGACAGCATCTGCCTCATGCGGGGCATACAAATTTTGACCTTTGCAACGGACCCACCGGAAGCAGTGAAGGATCTTTAACGTGCCATGCATACCACGTCATGGGGCCTCGGTTTTTACTATCTCATCCGAAAGACAAGACACCGATATGACCAGAGCGGGACTCGAACGCCGGCTTCCCGGTCAGGAGGCGAGCGCGATACCACTAGGCCACACCGGCTTAAGAAATTGATAAAAACAGATATTCATCATAGTCATTTGAACCGAAATAAAGCTCTGTTGCACTTTTTTACCATGTCATTTCATTTCTCTTTCACCACAGAATGAAATATATGTAGGAACATTTAGAGCGTTTGCGGATTACAATTAAAAGTCGGGAAAATCCCCAGTTTATACATATTTTAAAGAAATAAAAAGGTAATAAATTAGATGAATTTTTGTTCAAATTATTTTTATGCATATCGAAATTGTATTCACAGTTCTCCCATTTGTTTTCTTCGTTCATGATTATACTAAACTGGGTTTTTTGTGTAGTTTGTATGTGAATACAATCATTTATTATACAATTTTTATCGCGAAATTTTATTGTGGACTTTAAGAATCGTATTCTTTAAGTAAGTCCTATTTTCAAGCAGTAAACCCCACAAAAGACAGAGCTACTGCTGATGTAAGCTCCACAGAACACAAAGCTATTACTGCTGTATGCTCCACAGAACACAGAGCTAATACTGCAGTATGCTCCACAGAACACAGAGCTTCTACTGCAGTATGCTCCACAGAACACAGAGCTTCTACTGATGTAAGCTCCACAGAACACAAAGCTATTACTGCTGTATGCTCCACAGAACACAGAGCTTCTACTGCAGTATGCTCCACAGAACGCAGAGCTACTACTGATGTAAGCTCCACAGAACACAGAGCTTCTACTGCAGTATGCTCCACAGAACGCAGAGCTACTACTGCAGTAAGCTCCACAGAACACAGAGATACTACTGATGTAAGCTCCACAGAAGACAGAGCTACTACTGCAGTATGCTCCACAGAAGACAGAGCTACTACTGCAGTATGCTCCACAGAAGACAGATCTACTACTGCTGTAAGCTCCACAGAACACAGAGCTACTACTGCAGTATGCTCCACAGAACACGGAGCTACTGCTGCTGTAAGCTCCACAGAACACGGAGCTACTGCTGCTGTAAGCTCCACACAGAACACAGAGCTACTACTGCTGTAAGCTTCACAGAAGACAGAGCTACTACTGCTGTAAGCTCCACAGAAGACAGAGCTACTACTGCTGTATGCTCCACAGAACACAGAGCTATTACTGCTGTATGCTCCACAGAACACAGAGCTTCTACTGCAGTATGCTCCACAGAACGCAGAGCTACTACTGATGTAAGCTCCACAGAACACAGAGCTACTACTGCAGTATGCTCCACAGAAGACAGATCTACTACTGCAGTAAGCTCCACAGAACACAGAGCTACTACTGCAGTATGCTCCACAGAACGCAGAGCTATTACTGCAGTAAGCTCCACAGAACGCAGAGCTATTACTGCAGTAAGCTCCACAGAACACAGAGATACTACTGATGTAAGCTCCACAGAACACAGAGCTACTGCAGCAGTTTCCTTACTACATCTGTAATATCTAGTATTTATTATCAAACTGCAAATATGTACAACCTGTTTATATAAAAACTTCAGACGAACGCAGGTACGTGAATAAAATAGTACAAGCATATGGAAAACATCTGAAACCTATACTGTCATTATCTCGGGACATATTAGCTACGGTATTTATTGTTAACGACAATTCATTACACAATTTAGATTGCAAGTCAGGTAATTAATTAGAATTCAAACGTTTCCTCGACTAAAGTCAGTCGGTAAATATGGCCTGTGGCAAATATTGGTACGACCAGCTGAGGACAGATGCTTCACATACTTGATGCATCATGCCGGTCATCGGTCACCTTGGTCGTCATCAACAATGTGTCATCACACTTTTTTGAAAATTCCGTGTAATCAGTTGAGGAGTTAAGCGCACGATCAGGGGACGATTCTCTGGTAGAGAAGATAATCGGTATATAATTCGGTATATATATATATATATATATATATATATATATATATATATATATATATATATATATATATATATATATATATATATATAAGGAAATAATTTTCAACACCGGTTAACAAATAAATAAACTTTTATACATAGATAAATCAAATATACAAATAAATAAAAGAGATTAATTATCGTAATAAAATAAAAACTAAATGATAACAAGTTGAATAAATAAATATAAAAGAATAATGAAATCCATTAAACTATCTATATAAGAAGAGTTATATGTATGTATGTATGTATGTATGTATGTATGTATGTATGTATGTATGTATGTATATTCTATCCTAGTTTCTCTGAATTAGCATGAATGAAAACAGGTAAGTATATGTTTCCTGTAGATTTCTACATGTGTATCAGTCAATGTTACCAGATACAGTATATATTCATTGTTGTAAGTATTTCTTACTAAGGCATGTTCTGCTTCAGGTATCAGACAAAAGAGACAATCATCAAAGATCTATCTTCATTAAGGTGATCGTGTCCCGGTATTTACGAGAAGCAATCTTGACATTCACCTGTACGACTGTTTATCTAGATAAATGCTGTCTGGAAAAACATGTGCTGTGTAGCCATATTATACATTTGGTGTTTTGTAAGGTCGAAAAGTATATTCCATATACTATGTCCTGTGCCACATGTTCTGGACGACACGTTCAGTACGATATGTATATTCTTAATGGAATGATCTTTGTGACATGGTTATTCTGAAGGGCATGACCTTGGTGACATGTATATTCTAACTGACATGTCCAGCGTGCCATTTGTGTTCTGAATGTCTGTTCTGTGTGTCATATAATTTCTGGATGACATGTTCAGTGTGACATCTGTGTTCTGAATACTATGTCCAGTGTGATCACGTGTATAGTATTTTATGTGCGACTTATACAGATATGTATGTAAATGTTAACTCAGAGACTGTATCCCTGCCATGTTTTTTTTCATAACACAAAATAACACTTATGTAATTTCAATGAATTAATTTTATTAATATATCCTGAGGAATGTTTTACCTATGAAAAAATAATGCAGCATGAAAACGAATAAAATAGTACTGCACAAAAGAATATAGTGGTACTGCACAAAAAGAAAATAATGATACTGCACCAAAAAAAAAAATACTGGTACTGCACAAAAAGAAAATGATTCTTCCTTATTGTTTTATTAGAGTTTTATAACTGTTTAGTGAGGTGTTTCTTTATTTTATAAAAAATTTTATATATATACAAAGTGTATTATACAGTTAATCTTCTGTATTTACACCTATATCTGATGGAATAACAGGAATTTAATAAATCGGAAATATTTATCATAAGGTGAATACAATGTAGTCCAATACTCTCAATCAAATTCAGATGCTGTTGGGTACGGTGACAGAGATATATGATAAATCATGGTGCCGGGGAACATCTTATTTCATTTAAGTATTTAATACAGCGATTATTTCTTTTTTTTAATAAAATTCAACACAGGAACACAATTATATACATGATTTCTCCGAGAAAGCCCTAGTGCTTCAGAGCTTGAAATAAAAGATGGTGGACGGGACGAGAAAGGAGGAATATCATATATTGTCTTCCGAGCAGATTTTGAACCAATCTACCATTTTATATATCTACCCATATATACTAGTACTTAGACACAGATGTCAATAAAAATAATTTGTCGTATCTTTACCTTCGGGCAGGATGAGCGACAAACAAGGACCATAACACCTACCTTATTTTTCTCTTCTGCCAAATGCCGAGTAAATGTTCCCAGTATATCGTTAGTCTGCAGCTCCACAGTTCACTCAAGTTTCGTTTTCCACTTTTTTAACTGAGACTGTTTTTGAATTGGATACATCGAATGTGGGCTGAGAGATAAACTCATTATTCCAGATCGACCTCTCTATATCTGTCATTCAAATAATCAATGAACCGTGCTTTCTCCACCTATACCTTCCTCATTACTGAGAGAATATGCTAATGCATAATATTTCTCCATTTAAATGTCTTCAATTCACTTTGCGTCTCGTTGACTAAGAGGGCTAAATCGCTCTGCATGATCCTGTTGTACTATAGCCTATGGACCCTTTTTAGACTTGTTCAAAATTTGTAGGGATAAGTGGGAAAACCGTGGTTTGTGGGCCTGTGAGAGATCTGTTTGTGGACATGTGGAAAGTCTGATTATAGGCCTGTGAGAGGTCTGTTTGTGGCCCTGCGAAAGGTTTGTTGTGGGAATGCGGGAACTCTATTTGTGGGTTTTTGGGAGATCTGTTTGTGGGCCTGTGGGAGATTTGTTTGGTAGCCTGTGGGAGGCGTATTTCTGCCACTGCCAAAAGTCCTCCTGTGGGCCTGTCAACGGTCTACATGTGGAAGGACAGTGGTCTTGAATGTTCAGCTGTGGTCTTTTGAGAGGTCTGCCTATGGGCCTGGTGAAAGTATACCTGTGGGTCTGTCGTAGATCTTCCTATGACAGGTCTGTTAACGATCGACATGTGGAAGGTCTTCATAAATGTTTCCGAGTGGACTTGTTAAGGGTCTACATTGATCTGTTGTAGGCCTGCATGTGACCCTTCGTGAAGTCTGCCTATGGGTCTTACTAGGGTCTTCACGTCGCCCAGTGGTCTGCTTATGGGCCGGTAGAAGTTATCACTAAGGGCTTGGGAAGACCTTTCTGTAGAAGGTCTTCCTACAGGTCTATCGAAGGTCTGTTTGTGGAGTTGCCGTAGGTCTGTTAATGGGGTGTTGGCGTGAAGTCCTGTGAAGTGTCTTTATATAGGCCTGTATAAGGTCTACTATAGCATGTGAAAGGTGTGCCTGTGGGCTTGTCCTAGGTCTGCCCGTGAGGCTGTGTAAGGTCTGCCGATAGATATGAGGAGAGTCTACCTGGGGCCTATATAAGGTCTGCCGATAGTCATGTGGAGGGTCTTCCAGTGGGTCTGTGTAAGGTCTGCCGATATGTAAGGGGGGATCTGTCTGTGGGCTTGTGTAAGGTCTGCTGATAGGCATGTGGAATGTCTGCCTGTTGGCATGTGTAAGGTCTGCCGATAGACATATGGAGAGTCTATCTCTGGGCCTGTGTAAGGTCTGCTGATAGGCATGTGGAGGTCTGCCTGTGGGTCTGTGTAAGGTCTGCTGATAGGTATGTGGAAGGTCTGCCTCTTGGCCTGTGTAAGCTTTGCTGATAGGCATGTAGAATGTCTACCTGTGCGCTTGTGTAAGGTTTTCCAATAGGCACGTGGAAGGTCTGCCCGTGGACATGTGTAAGGTCTGCCGATAGGCAAGTGGAGGGTCTGCTTATAGGCATATAGAAGATCTGTCTTATGGGCTGTGTAAGATCTGCTGACAGGCATGTGGAAGGCCTGCTTGTGGGCCTTGTGTAAGATTTGCCTATAGGCATGTGGAGGATGTGTCTGTAGGACCATCGAAAGTTTGCTTGTAATCATGTGAGCTACCTTAGGGCCTGTGATTGTTCTGTCTGTGGTCCTGCCTGTGAGCTTGTAGAGGATCAGCTTGTGGCCTGTGGAAGGTCAGCTTGTGGTCCTGTGAAGGGTCAGCCTGTGGTCCTGTGGAGGGTCAGCTTGTGGGCCTGTGGAGAGTCAGCCGCAGTCCTATGGAGGGTCAGCTTGTGGTCCTGTGGAGGGTCAGCTTGTGGTCCTGTGGAGAGTCAGTTTGTGGTCCTGTGGAGGGTCGGCTTGTGGTCCTCTGGAGGGTCACCCTGTGGTCCTGTGGAGGATCAGCTTGTGGTCCTGTGGAGGGTCACCCTGTGGTCCTGTGGAGGGTCAGCTTGTGGTCCTGTGGAGAGTCAGCCTGCAGTCTTGCGGAGGGTCAGCTTGTGGTCCTGTGGAGGGTCAGCCTGTGGTCCTGTGAAGGGTCAGCTTGTGGTCCTGTGGAGAGTCTGCCTGCAGTCCTTTGGAGGGTCAGCTTGTGGTCCTGTGGAGGGTCAGCTTGTGGTCCTGTGGAGAGTCAGCCTGTGGTCCTGTGGAGGGTCAGCTTGTGGTCCTGTGGAGAGTCAGCCTGCTGTCTTATGGAGGGTCAGCTTGTGGTCCTGTGGAGGGTCACCCTGTGGTCCTGTGGAGGGTCAGCTTGTGGTCCTGTGGAGAGTCAGCCTGCAGTCCTATGGAGGGTCAGCTTGTGGTCCTGTGGAGGGTCTGCCTGTAGCAGATACCTGTGAAGGGTCATTCTGTTGGTATTTTGAAGTCTGTAGTTTTCTCTGAATATTCCGGTTTCGATTCCCTCGAGCGAAAAGCTCCAGTCAAACGAACGAAATGGCATTAAACAATACCCGGGCTTAATCTGAGTACGAACTGTGATTAAACATGGACAATGAATTGTCTCAACATTCTGTATCTTCTCTTGGCGATGTCACTTGACGTACATTGTAAGAGACAGGATGTTATACATAAAGGATTACTATATATTATGTATATCATAGACCTGAAATGTTACCATATGAATTGATCTGGGGTAGGCTTAGCTTATTTTTAACAGTATTTTATATATAAGTGTTTATTGTTTTATTGTAATGGGAGTATATGCAGTTTAGTGCTTATAGTCTTGATTGGAGTGTGAACAGTATATGTAATACGGACACAAACGAGAAATAAATAGAATGCTGTCTTGTTTCACAAAGGATGTAATACATGTATATAACTTAATCTCAGAGTCTTGTCAATCTCTTTTTATTTGAAATGTGTATTACATTTATTTAAAGGGTTTATAAACTATGTACAATCGTTTTGTATTAGCAGTATCTACGCCGTGCCTGCATTGTAATGTCATTACATTATTACTCTGGTGATGGACGACGGGAAACGTGCGTTTGATACGTTTTTTACCTGGCAGGTATTCTGTAGGTTTAATCAAGCAGATTTATCTACGCTAGGTTAAACGATTTACTCTGCTAAAAATTTAATGATAAGATACCAATCGAATACATGTATCGAAATCAATTTTCCTGTCTGGAAACTATATAAAATAAATAAAAAATATAATTTATACAAATATCTTACAAATGTCATATGACAATAGAAATTTATAAAGCTTAGTATACATGTACATATCGTAGATTAATAATCCTCCTTCCTTGGTAGTAACACATTAAAATTCAGACAATCAAATCCAGCAAAAGCCAAGTACATTGCTTTCTCCCGAGAAAGAAGTTTATTGTTAACAAGAATTTACATAAAATATTCATTAAATTGCATTCATTTCATACACTTTTAGCATTAAATTCCATAGCAAAAGGAAAACAAATATTTTAGGTTTGCAATGTGATACTAACATAAAATAAATGGGAAAATCTTGTTGAAATACGATCAGCCTGTGACGATGTACCCTTAAAGCGCTGAATTGTTTTCAAATAAAAACTGAAATATGAAACAAAAAATGTTTGACGTTTCATACAGTTTTGTCATAAGAATTAACTGCAATATTAAGAAAAATCGTGTATAAATTGTGTATAAACTGCTTGTAATGCTGCAATACCGACATACACTGGACCACGACAGGGTACCCAGACCACTGATCACCAAGTCTGACTAGAATACCGACATACACTGGACCACGACAGGGTACCCAGACCACTGATCACCAAGTCTGACTAGAATACCGACATACACTGGACCACGACAGGGTACCCAGACCACTGATCACCAAGTTTGGGTAGAATACCGACATACACTGTACCACGTCAGGGTACCCAGACCACTGATCTCCACGTCTGGGTAGAATACCGACACACACTGGACCACGACAGGGTACCCAGACCACTGATCACCAAGTCTGACTAGAATACCGACATACACTGGACCACGACAGGGTGCCCAAACCACTGATCACCAAGTCTGGGTAGAATACCGACATACACTGGACCACGTCAGGGTACCCAGACCACTGATCTCCACGTCTGGGTAGAATACCGACACACACTGGACCACGACAGGGTACCCAGACCACTGATGACCAAGTCTGGGTAGAATACCGACATACACTGGACCACGACAGGGTGCCCAAACCACTGAACACCAAGTCTGGCTAGAATACCGACATACACTGACACTCAACAGGGATCACTAAGTGCTGTTAGAGTATGATGTATGCAGTATGGGATATATCATCCACCTACAATGTATAATTAAGGGTAGTTATCTTCAAATATGTGATTGAAATTTAACATTTCCACATGCATATTTCCGTAAACTTCATGTCACGTTCATTATTAACATACCCCCTTTTTTAAATTTAGATATTTTCATCACCGAGCGATTACTTTCTGGTGTCGAATAATACTATAACTCTCGCATGAGATAGTTTCAGTTTAAAGAATTATGTCCAATATTAAATCAGTAATATACAATATCTTAATATGATAATGTGTAAATATCAATATAGGCGATAACAGAAATCTAAGAAGACAATATTTACATCTTTCAGTTTATTTTTTAAACAAATTAAAATGTTTTCTGACATCGTGAAATAAAGCATGAAAGAAATTTAATACAAGGAATATGCGATGTTTCGCTTTTGTTCATTAACACCAAACTTTACATGCGGATTAATTTTCAAGTTTCAAGTTTTATTTCATCTCATAGTGGTTTAAGCACATGTAGAACGTATAATAAATTTTATAAAGCATCAGATATATGTATTCTATTAAACAATTCATAGATGTGAATATTATACATGTATGTACAATATTATCGTCTGTACAAGACAGACAAGGCGTCACATCTATACAAGACAGACAAGGCGTCACATCTATACAAGACAGACAAGGCGCCACATCTCGCGCCATGGATTGCGTTATTTATATCACACCAGGAGCCCACTAATTAAGCTAACCAATTCAACTGACTATAACCTAGAAATGAGAAAACTTAAAGTAATAACCTGTGTACTGATTTGTAGCATATGAAACAAGCTTTGTAAAGAAATTTAGATTTTTATAAAAAAAAATCTTATACATTAAAGTAATTGTCTCTGAAACTGTTTAACCTGCGGTTAAAGTTTTGAACAACTGGCCCCAGACCTATATATAACATACCTGACTGTTATTCATCAACACATCATGGCAACGAGAAGGAAGAAGACGTTTTGTGATATTTTAACAAAGTTTTGTTGTATTCTTATATTTATACAATTGTTTGTATAACGGTTTACATGTATATACAATCCTATCAGCGGATAACCGTACTTCTCTGTCAATGCTAAATAATAAATGTGTGTATTATCAATACGTATTAACTGATAAATAAAATAAAATTATGTGAAGGAAAATTAAAACTAACACGAGTAAATTACATAGATATATATATACATATATGTACATAAATAAATTTATAAATAGACAAATAATTTGACATAAATAAAGAAAAAAAAAATGTAAAAACACCATTTGTAACATTTTCTCTAAAATTAGTGCCAATACTACTGAAAATTGTAAACTTTATACATGTATAAACTGAACTTTGAGTATAGTAACAGATAGAGATTATAGTCTTACGAGGAGATGGGTTATGTCCCTTACATGTACTCCACGGCATGACGTAGATCTAACACTTTGTCATGCTATCGCACATCTGACGTTTTGTTCGACTTCTGTTACTTATTGTCTATCTATAAAGAAGTATATCTGAGAAATCGACTAATGGAATCAACCTCAAATTACATCAGCGACACCAGAAAGAAGAATATGATACTAGCCAATAAAATTTACATTTTCAGTGAAAAATCATTTTTCAGACTGACAGAACAACAATTAAATCTTAATGGCGTATACTGGTTTTGTATTGCACATAATAGAGGAAGCAAATTCCCGTCCCGGTTGGCAGGCAGACATGATGGGCAATTATTTATTAAACCTAGTTTACTTCAAAATAAGTCTGATATCATCTTGACAGAATATTTGCATAAATAGAATTCAATATTATGTAAAAATGATAAGCCATATTGGAGAGGCGGCGCTGTTTAGAGCGTGATCTTGTGTGATGATAGGGAATAATAAAGTGAACATTTTATGGTTTGGGGTCATATCTTATATAATAAAATTATTAGTCATTCGCACCAGGTATATGTTGTTCAGAATATTAGTTATCGTTAACAACAAGAACAACAAAAATTATTTATACTCATTACTAAACAAAGACATAGCTAACAGTGTAAAGAAAATATATATTACAATAAAATCCCCCCCCCCTCTCTCTCTCTCTCTCTCTCTCTCTCTCTCTCTCTCTCTCTATATATATATATATATATATATATATATATATATATATTCCGGATTCTGTCATTCGGTGGAAAACTTTATTTTTTTTTTTTTTTGGTTTTGTCTTCTTTTTACCATTCTTTTTACCGGATTCTGTCATTCGGTGGAAAACTTTATTTTTTTTTTTTTGGTTTTGTCTTCTTTTTACCATTCTTCTTCTTTTATTATAATTATTGTTACAACCATTGGTGCTTTAATGTTATTATTATTATATCATCATCATCATCATCATTATTATTATCGTCATTATTATTTTTACTCTCATTATTATATTTTCCAGAAAATAAAATTAAAATGTCCGTGCAATTTCTCAGTTTCTGTAAAAGCTACAAAATTTTATCAGATCATTTATGTAATAAAAGCATGCAATTTGCCTTGAAAACCATTATTATTTCTCGTAGAGTGATAACGTGTCTGTGTAGACAGCGCGTAGGTGATATACATTTTTTTCTGTTCGTAAAGAGGAACAATGTAAAGGTTATGAGATTCAGGCTAATTTCTTCTAGACTTATATTAAAAACTTTATTCTCCCTTAAAATGCTTTCTCTAAAATCAAGGAAAAAGGGCTTATCTTCTCTACTACCCATGTCATTTAAAGTTAAATTACTAAATTTTAAAATCCATTTTATGTTAAAAAAAAAGTAATAAAAGGATTGAAATTGTGAACAGCGATAAATCTACTATGTGCTAAATAAGAAAATACATATGGAAATATCAATCTAATGTGTGTTTTTCCTTTTCTCTTCATTTCTTTATTTTAAGGGGTTTTTTTATGCATTATAACGCAGAAAGGTAATGCCTGTTTTGTCAACAAATTATCATTCATGTCTGTATGCAGAGTGTCTCTTCAATTGGTTTCTTTTCGGGTTATTTGATTGTAGTATTCAAACCAAAACGATTTTCCTTTAAAAAAAAAGGGAGGCTGTATTATACAAGGTAATTTTTCCATAAGGCAAAATCTATCCCGAGTCGGTATTTTCTGTGGGGGATATTACATCCCAGTCAAGTTTCTCCGGGAGGAAATTCTAAACTGGGTCCGTTTATCTGTTTGGAAATTCCTCACAGGGTGGGGGTGGGGGTTTCTATACGGAGCGTAATACATGTATATGCTACAACACCAGTTCTCACAAAGCTCTACCGACACACAGAGCTTACGAATATTTTTGAATGGCGTCACAGCGAATCGAACACTGATGTCACAGAAATACTGCAGGACAGAGCTTTATCCATTCGATGTATATAACTAGAATTAACATGTACACGAAAAGTTGTTTTGTGTAGACAGGCTTATTTCCACATTTCATTATTTTATAGATGATAAAGCCTTCGCCGTACGTACACATCTCGAGCTGATTGTGTTAGAGGTTAGGACGTTGTTCATCCGATATGGGGTAACCGCATGAACAAACAACAATGTAAGTTTGGACTCATTCATGATCGATTGTCCGTGAAATACTCTACACATTACCCGGGGTTGCGAACTTACGAAACTGCTGTTTTATTGCCATCCACCAAGCTCTAAACGAAGAGGATACAAAGCGCGCCCTCTAGCGGAACATCAACAACCCTGGTGGAACAATAGTTTGATTATATGCTCATATAAAATTTTCTGAATATGTATGGATGTTTCAGCATATAGATTTAGACTATACGATCGATATTACTTTCTAGCATTGCTCGGTAAAGAAAAAAAGTGCCGGGATTGAATGGTATCGGCTATGAATTTTACACAATGTGCTATATTTTATGAGGTCAAAGAACAGTTATACCTGTTTCCATAGGGTCCAATATTAAATTACCAATTTCCGGCAAGCCAAATTTCTAGGGTAAACAACAATACTTTTCTAGCTCATAAAAACTTCACATCAGGGAATTCATATTAAAACTCGTGATTTTACAAGAGCATCAATGCTATTTATATATTGATATAAGAAACATCATCCAATCAGAGTCCTTGATACATTAAAATAGTTGTCCCGGTCTCCCTACACGAGGTCTGCCAATCACATTATTACCAATCTTTGACTATGATGATAAATCCGAGTCAGTTGATAATCTTTTTGTACATAAACAATAATGATACAAGCTACCAATTAATTAAAAAAGTGCAGGCATTCCAAGCATTAACTATAATGACACAGGCCATCAGTACATTAACTATAGTGTCACAGAATACAATGCATCAATTATAATAACATAGGCCATCAGTACATTAACTATAGTGTCACAGACCATCAAAGCATTAACTATAATGACACAGGCCATCAATGCATCAACTATAATGACACAGGCCATCAATGCATTAACTATAATGACTCAGGCCATCAGTGCATCAACTTTAATGACACAGGCCATCAGTACATTAACTATAATGACACAGACCATCAGTACATTAACTATAATGACACAGGCCATCAGTACATTAACTATAATGACACAGGCCATCAGTACATTAACTATAATGACACATGCCATCAGTACATTAACTATAATGACACAGGCTATCAGTACATTAACTATAATGACACAGGCCATCAGTACATTAACTATAATGACACAGGCCATCAGTACATTAACTATAATGACACAGGCCATCAGTATATCAACCATAATGACACAGGCCATCAGTACATCAACTATAACGACACAGGCCATCAGTACATTAACTATAATGACACAGGCCTTCAGTACATTAACTATAGTGGCACAGGCTATCAGTGCATTAACTATAATGACACAGGCCATCAATGCATTAACTATAATGACACAGGCCATCAGTACATTAACTATAATGACACAGACCTTCAGTACATTAATTATAATGACACGGGCCTTCAGTACATTAACTGTAATGACACAGGCCATCAGTACATCAACTATAACGACACAGGCCATCAGTACATTAACTATAATGACATAGGTCTTCAGTACATTAACTATAATGACACAGGCCATCAGTACATCAACTATAATGACACAGGCCATCAGTACATTAACTATAATGACACAGACCATCAGTGCATTAACTATAATGACACAGACCATCAGTACATCAACTATAACGACACAGGCCATCAGTACATTAACTATAATGACACAGGCAATCAGTACATTAACTATAATGACACAGGCTATCAGAACATTAACTATAATGACACAGACCATCAGTACATTAACTATAATGACACAGGCTATCAGAACATTAACTATAATGATACAGAACATCAGTACATCAACTATAATGACACAGGCCATCAGTACATTAACTATAATGACACAGACCTTCAGTACATTAATTATAATGACACGGGCCTTCAGTACATTTACTATAATGACACAGGCCTTCAGTACATTAACTATAATGACACAGGCCATCAGTACATTAACTTTTCTGGCATAAATCATTAAGACAACCAAGCATTAAAGTTAATGTTCATATTAACCATGATCTTTTGGTACGCATTGAACCCTATAGGAATGATTCATTCACAACCTAAAAAAAATAAGGCGGAGGGGACTGTTCAGAAATTCATTTCCTGTTTAGATTACAAGCGTCTTTGAACTATTCGTACATCTCGGATGACTTTGCTAAAACATTAAGACTCTATCGAGTGTCATATGTCAAATGATTTTTTATTTCAAATGTGTGTGGTTGATTGAAAATCTTAAACTACGAAATAAGGATGATTTTGATTTTCAAATCCTACAGATTTCTTTTCTGGCCACTCATGTGTCTTTTCATTCGTAACTCAAGGTTTGAGACATTAATGTTTAACTTTGTTATAACGGTACCAGTATAATGATGTATCATGGCGGCGCTTTGTCTTATAGTGGCACTTTTGTTATAACGGTACCAGTATAATGATGTATCATGGCGGCGCTTTGTCTTATAGTGACACTTTTGTTATAACGGTACCAGTATAATGATGTATCATGGCAGCGCTTTGTCTTATAGTGACACTTTTGTTATAACGGTACCAGTATAATGATGTATCATGGCAGCGCTTTGTCTTATAGTGGCACTTTTGTTATAACGGTACCAGTATAATGATGTATCATGGCAGCGCTTTGTCTTATAGTGGCACTTTTGTTATAACGGTACCAGTATAATGATGTATCATGGCAGCGCTTTGTCTTATAGTGGCACTTTTGTTATAACGGTACCAGTATAATGATGTATCATGGCAGCGCTTTGTCCTATAGTGACACTTTTGTTATAACGGTACCAGTATAATGATGTATCATGGCAGCGCTTTGTCTTATAGTGGCACTTTTGTTATAACGGTACCAGTATAATGATGTATCATGGCAGCGCTTTGTCTTATAGTGGCACTTTTGTTATAACGGTACCAGTATAATGATGTATCATGGCAGCGCTTTGTCTTATAGTGACAATTTTGGTATAACGGTACCAGTGTAATGATGTATCATGGCAGCGCATTGTCTTATAGTGGCACTTTTGTTATAACGGTACCAGTATAATGATGTGCCATGGCAGCGCTTTGTCTTATAGTGGCACTTTTGTTATAACGGTACCAGTATAATGATGTATCATGGCAGCGCTTTGTCTTATAGTGACACTTTTGTTATAACGGTACCAGTATAATGATGTATCATGGCAGCGCTTTGTCTTATAGTGACACTTTTGTTATAACGGTACCAGTATAATGATGTATCATGGCAGCGCTTTGTCTTATAGTGACAATTTTGGTATAACGGTACCAGTGTAATGATGTATCATGGCAGCGCATTGTCTTATAGTGGCACTTTTGTTATAACGGTACCAGTATAATGATGTGCCATGGCAGCGCTTTGTCTTATAGTGACGCTTTTGTTATAACGGTACCAGTATAATGATGTATCATGGCGGCGCTTTGTCTTATAGTGGCACTTTTGTTATAACGGTACCAGTATAATGATGTACCATGGCAGCGCTTTGTCTTATAGTGACACCCTTGTTATAACGGTACCAGTATAATGATATACCATGGCGGCGCTTTGTCTTATAGTGGCACTTTTGTGACCTTGATGAAGCTGTGTTTTCTAATTAGATAATATTGTGTTTAAACAATTTCTTCAGACAAAGTAATAACAAATTACCCCCTCTTCAAAACCAAATAATTAAAAATCTTGTACTCTTATGTTAGGTAACGGGATTCTCGGGCACGACGGGGAGTGTTGATGAACAATCTGTATCGATCTGTTTAATTTTTTCCCGTTACAATCTGACATTTCCAGTATTGTATTGTAGCGATAACCTCGCGCCGTATGCAGCCTAGATACCCAATCATGTTCTTTATACCTGTATTGTGATAGGATTTAGAGGAATTTCTGTGCGTCTGCCACGTCTCTATACATCGTATATCATCATGATATAAATCAAGTGATAGCAGCGGCACCACATGGAAAAGGCCACTGGATTCCGGTATTTGTCGTAGATATTAAACTGTATTGAGCCGAGTTAAAGCAGATCTGAATGATTGAAGAATAATTGACCAGCTTCTTTACCGAAATCTGACCTTAAAATGTTCTCCGATAAGCGAACCTGGATACGGGTAAAGTGATATTGACATGGCATTACATACAGCTCAAGAAACCATTTATACAATCATACGAGGGCTGATTGATATGCTGTGGGCCTCATATTGAAGGATTTGAATTTTGTCGGACATATTGCGTTATTTTTCAACATAATCCCCTTCAGTATCTATACACTTTCGCCAGCGGTGTTTAAGGGCCTTAATGAAACTTTTAAAGAACTCCTTTTTTTTTGGCTGCATGTATGACGTCATCATCGGACTGAAAGTGGGTGCCAGAAATGGCTGCTTTCAGTTTTGGAAATAGATGATGGAGCGAGATCGGGCGAAAAAAGCGGATGCTAATTCAATTTAAAGCCACAATCGGAAATGGCAACCATGGTAATGACAGACTTGTGAACAGGAGCATTGTCCTGATGGGACAATACACCTTTAGTGAGCTTTCCGCGGCGCTCAAGTTTAATATTTTCCCGTAATTGCGTCAGAAGTGAAGGGTAGTGTGTGCTTTTGATTGTCCCTTTTGTGGATAATCTATCAGCAGAACACAATCTGCATCCCAGAAAACCGAGGCTATAAACTTCCCAGCTGATGGAACAGTCTTTGCCTTTGGTGTGGGGGTGAGCTAGGGTGCTTCGATCGTTGTTTGGTCTCTGGGGTAAAACGATGGACCCATGATTCATCTATAGTGACAAATCTCTGAAGTTTGCAGGATCTTCCTCGAAAAGCTTAAGATTAGCATGCGATAATATGCACCTGGTGTGCTTCTGATCAAATGTCAGAAGTCTTGGTACCCAACGGGCCGAAAGCTTGCTCATTGCAAGATCCTCTGTCAGAATGGAATGTAATCTTTCCTGTGAAATGCCAACTGTACTGGCTATGTATCTTTCTGTAACTCGTCTGTCGGTCATAACAATATCATAGACTTTATTGACCATTTCTGGGGTTGCAACAGTGACAGGCCTTCCAGGACGGGGATCATCCTCAAGGCCCTGTCTGTTGCGCTTAAATTCCGTCACCCACCTTTTCACTGTAGCATATGAAGGGGCGTCTTTCCCTAGTGTTGCTACCATATCATTATGGATATCCTTAGGTATTAAACTTTTTATGCAAATATTGGATCACTGCTCTTCCACCGATTTTGTCCATTTTACAAAAGCCACTTGTTTTGTTTGTTTACTTTAGAGTACTACATGTACGTCGTCGATATAAACTAGCCAAATAAGAGCAGTCATTGGGTACCCGCCATTATATAGTCAGAGAATAGTAGGACTTAAAAAGAACATTCCTTTCGGACTCTCGTTCGTGTCCTGTCAGAGGTTGTTCGTGTCCTGTCGGTGTCTCGTTCGTGTCCTGTCGGTGTCCTGTCAAAATCTCGTTCGTGTTCTGTTAGAGGTTGTCAGTGTCCTGTCGGAGTGTCGTTCGTCGTATGTCGGAATCTCGTTCGTGTCCAGTTGGAGTCTTATTCGTGTCCAGTTGGAGTCTTATTTGTCTCTTGTCAGAGTCTCGTTCGTGTACTTTCGGAGTCTCGTTCGTGTCCTGTCAGAGTCTCGTTCGTGTCCTCTCAGAGTCTTGTTCGTGTTGTGTAAGTGTCTCGTTCGTGTCCTGTCGGAGTCTCGTTCGTGTTCTGTCACAGACTCGTTCGTTTCCGGTCGGAGTCCCGTTCGTGCCCTGTAGAGTCTCGTTAGTGTTTGTTGGAGTAGTGTCGTTCAAGTCCTGTCGGAGTCTCGTTCGTGTCCTGTCAGAGTCTCGTTCGTGTTCTGTCGGAGTAGTCTCGTTCGTGTCCTGTCGGAGTCTCGTTCGTGTCCTGTCAGAGTGTCCTCTCAGAATCTCGTTCGTGACCTGGATTCTCGTTCGTGTCCAGTTGGAGTCTCGTTCGGATAAGACCGTGTAAATCGAGGCCCCATGTCACGGTACACATTGACATGTAGCAGAATCATCACTGCTTCAGATGGATCCGTGAGTTGGTCAACATGTGGCAAAACCCTTATTGCATCAATTGGATCATTGACACTGATAGACATGAAGCAGAACCACCATTGCATCAGATTGATCCGTGACACTGATAGACATGAAGCGGAACCATCGCCGCATCAGATAGATCTGTAACACTGATAGACGCAAAGGAGAACCATCACTGCCTCAGATTCGTGTCCTGTCAGAGTCTCGTTTGTGTTCTGTCAGAGTCTCGTTCGTGTCCTATTGGAGTCCCGTTCGTGTCCTGTTGGAGTCTCGTTCGGATAAGTCCGTGTAAGACCTCAGATGGATTCGTGACACTGATAGACACGAAGCAGAACCATCACTGCCTAAGATGGATTTGTGACACTGATAGACATGAAGCAGAACCATCACTGCCTGAGATGGATCAGTGACACTGAGACATGAAGCAGAACCATCACTGCCTGAGATGGATCCGTGACAATGATAGACATAAAGCAGAACCATCACTGCCTGAGATAGATTTGTGATACTGATAGACATGAAGCAGAACCATCACTGTCTGAGATGGATCCGTGACAATGATAGACATAAAGCAGAACCATCACTGCCTGAGATGGATCCGTGACAATGATAGACATAAAGCAGAACCATCACTGCCTGAGATAGATTTGTGATACTGATAGACATGAAGCAGAACCATCACTGTCTGAGATGGATCCGTGACAATGATAGACATGAAGCAGAACCATCACTGTCTGAGATGGATTGGTGACACTGATAGACATGAAGCAGAATCATCACTGTCTGAGATGGATCCGTGACACTGATAGACACGAAGCAGAACCATCACTGTCTGAGATGGATCCGTGACACTGATAGACATCACTACCTCAGATACCATTGAAAAATTAATTAAAGAATCACCGGCTAGGTACCGTAAAAATACTTACTTATTTCTTGACATTAACTCATTGTTAGTTTCAGGTCTTACTTATTTCTTGACATTAACTCATTGTTAGTCTCAGGACTTCCTTATTTCTTGACATTAACTCATTGTTAGTTACAGGACTTACTTATTTCTTTACATTAACTCATTGTTAGTCTCAGGACTTACTTATTTCTTGACATTAACTCATTGTTAGTCTCAGGATTTACTTATTTCTTGACATTAACACATTGTTAGTCTCAGGACTTCCTTATTTCTTGACATTAACTCATTGTTAGTCTCAAGACTTACTTATTTCTTGACATTAACTCATTGTTAGTCTCAGGACTTACTAATTCCTTTACATTAACTCATTGTTAGTCTCAGGACTTACTTATTTCTTGACATTAACTCATTGTTAGTCTCAGGACTTACTTATTTCTTGACATTAACACATTCTTAGTCTCAGGACTTACTTATTTCTTGACATTAACTCATTGTTAGTCTCAGGACTTCCTTATTTCTTGACATTAACTCATTGTTAGTCTCAGGACTTACTTATTTCTTGACATTAACTCATTGTTAGTCTCAGGACTTCCTTATTTCTTGACATTAACTCATTGTTAGTCTCAGGACTTACTTATTTCTTGACATTAACTCATTGTTAGTCTCAGGACTTCCTTATTTCTTGACATTAACTCATTGTTAGTCTCAGGACTTACTTATTTCTTGACATTAACTCATTGTTAGTCTCAGGACTTACTTATTTCTTGACATTAACTCATTCTTAGTTTCAGTACTTAGAACATAGGGAACATACATACGCATACATATCAAGAACTGTTACTCTACATTTCCCCGTCTAATGTTTATTAACATCCACTTCGCGTTTACGGGAAACAAATATACTGATTTCCCTCTATCAAATGACGGATATCTAATGGAATACTTTGTTCTCTGGATTTCCTTCCTTCTCTCCAGCATCGACTCAAGTCGGAAGACTGTATGATATAAGAACGATAACTCGCCTTTATTTTATGTTAACGATATGCCCTGTACACTTTTATTTCTTCTGAGGAAATTCAAACATACACAGTTTATCTGTTACCATGTTTACGTAAAGTAGATAGATTTAAGTACAAAGGAAAATAAGCAAGGCAAAGCTGTGCGGGTAACGAGGAAGTGTGTCTATATGGAACAGATTATATGCAAAAAAAGTAACAGCCTGTATATGCAGATCTAATTAGTGGTGTCACTCAATCTATCTACCTATCTATCTATCTATCTGTCTGTCTGTCTATCTATCTATCTATCTATCTATCTATCTATCTATCTATCTATCTATTTATCTATCTCTGTCTGTTCGTCAGTCCATGTGTGTGTATTTATATGAAAATAATGGATAGAGTGTGACGCAGAAAATACAAAACTGTTGCACACTACGTAAAGATCTTTTGTGAGTATATAAAAAAGAAGATTGAAGGCATCTCGAATATACATTATACATGTATATAGGTCGTTCACAATATTAACATTAAGCAGAGCTGTGTCTTTATTTAAAACTGACGTTTAATCTCAAAGGGTTTTCTACTAAATTCATGAATATTTTTGTTAATAATTTATTACTAAAATGATTTTAAACATAAATTTCGTGTTTCCCCCGTTTTCTTAAATGATCTAATACAATGATCTAGAACAACCTTACCCTGGTTCTGTTCAGATCAAGGCTACAATCCATCAAGTTATAGCAGCCGGTGTCTTTCATATCAAACAACACAGCCAGAATAGGGATACACTAGCTCCAAAACAATATACATGTAAAGAACAAATCAATATAAGTCTATGTAATGATATGCATCGAGGTTAATTGATGAATATCAGATATTACAATCAAATGAAGCTATACAAAAGTACTAAGGATATACACGTATCAGTGGCGGATTTCGCTGCATAATTACCAATAAAAATCCAGATTTGAACTAAAAATGGCTGAGTAGTTTGGCTAATACACATGTGCCCCCACCCCAACTTTTCGGAAATCCTGGATCCGCCACTGCTTAAAACTGGATAATAGGCTAGTTTTAGGTCGAGATAACCCACATAACACTGCGGTATGATACGAGAATGGTGACACTCACGGGCTACCGGAATTTAGCCCTCCCTTACATTTTCAGAATATAATGTAATTAATTTTCATGTATTTGTATGTCCTTTTCAGAATAGTAATGTAACCTTTGGGTAATTCATCTCGTCTGGTCTGACCTTTTATTTATAGGGTTGGCAAGTCTGGCGCGGAATTCCGTTATGGTTCTTCATTTAGTCAATCAATTAAACTGTTTCCGGGCAGTATGCAGTTGCTCGCTAAAATTTCATTAGAATTAAGTGATCCAAGTTTTAGTAGTCAATTTTTTAGTAGTTTAACAAGCATAAAACATATTTACACCTATCAAAGTTTGTAAAGTACATGCATACGGTCACAGTGGCGGATCCAGGATTCCGGAAAAGGGGGGCCAAATAGGTATTAGCCAAACTTCTCAGCCATTTTTGGTGCAAAATCTGGATTTTTACTAGTAAATATGTGACCAAAAGTGTGGCCGGGGGGTCCCCCGGCCCCCTTCTAAATCCGCCACTGGTTCATTCACCATAAAAGTGAGTACTTCAATCCGATTTTCCTGTAAATCTCATCTAAACATTGACACAGAAGGTCGTGTTTCCCAGGCATTGATTTGTCATTTTATGGTATAGTTCGTATATCAAAGCAATTACCAAAACTGTCCGGTATAAAAAGTTTTTCTCGAGAAATCCCGCATGACACGTGACGAGACTTTACGATCCTATTTAGGTTATTACAACTATAACTGTGGTTACAGTTGGAAAATTATTAGGGTTGTGATGATACATGATCAAAAGGTTGTATATTAGTCACAACCAAAGACTGAGTGAAACAGTAAAATATACACATTATTTATAAACATTTAATAGATAGTGGTGCCTAGTTTAGTGATTTGTGATTCGAGCCGACATATCATCTAAATAGCTTCCAAGATTATTCAACTCATGTGTCATGCAATCTGTGATCTAATTTGAATACATTGTTTTGCCTGTTACAGTGAGTTACTTAAAATAAAATTCATCTTCAATTTACTTCAAAGTACATAATCCACATATTTCATAACTTTTAGTATCATGTGTTTACCACCTTAATACTCATATTCTATAATTTCTAATTAGGCTCGCTTCATAAGCGGCTGCCTTATAATAATCACTCTGTCTATCCGTCCGTCAGAAAAAACTTGACAGTGATCTTTGAATTGCAATTAAAAACTTTAACATTGACCATAATTATTGAATTGCAAGAAGTGTTTTCATAATAGACTATTTCCAAGTTGTATCCAAACTACGGACATTGCATACTTTGGCGGTATTTTATTTATAACGTAATAATTTTATCTTTGGATACATAACGTCAATGCTTCAACCAAATCTGACGTCACAATCAGTTGTCCGTAGTATGACTTGTTAAGGATGTTCGCTCCTTTGGGTCAAAGTAATGTCAATTTCATAAAACCTTTATAAATGCAATTGTGTGGCTTCAAGATGTTTGGAAATAATTTTCATATTAATGCTAAACTCTTAACTTCGAAAATTTTGGGATCAGAAAGGGGTAAGGGTATTTTCCATGGAAAATTAAGGAAATCAGCTGATTGTGGTGGCCATGAACTTGATGTTAATAAAGCCTGCTTAAAAATTTGAAAACTTGAAATAACTATGGATGATGATGAAGTATAATGTCTGTGGTATTTCATTAAAGCAAAACTCAGAGAAAATATCAATTGTCTATTTCATACTGGATGCTGATTTAACCCCACCCCTACACATTTTTTGTCATATTTTGGGTATGATACTATAAAAAAACTGAAAAATTTATAATGAACCTGTAATGCCGATTTCCTAATATTTTACATATATATAGTGAAAGTGTTGTATAGTTATTTTAAAAAAGATTTATGAACCCTAAATCAAAGATATTTGCTCAAAGTACCAAATTTCCTCTGACTTCATGCAATTTCCCTCTATTTTCAAGATTTTGCTACACATAATTGTTAAAGATGTCTATTAATTGCTGAAAAATATTGCTTTTAATATTACAATAAAAAATTTTAATTATTCAAATGAAAAAAAAAAACACCAAAATTCTATTGGACAAAAACATTAATATTTTTCTGATCAGAATTAACAAATATTAAGACGTAGGTCACCTCATATACTACTAAACTTCAGCCTTTCATACGAATGTTGTACTACAATAACTATTCTTGCAATCAGTACTTTGTTGCAAGCCAAATTGTTTAAACATATTAACAGATATATCATCATTTCCTCTAGAATTAACACTTGTCAAATACTGTACTGTTCATATATGGTACTTAGCTCATTTTTCAGAACAAGTCAGTCAAGGACACTGACCTGTTATTAATGCTTTCTTAGATTTGAGCGATTTCTTCTTTTTTTCACTTCAGTAAACCCAGTATTCTGGGTAAAGATATAAATAGCATAAAGAAATTATATATATATATATATATATATATATATATATATATATATATATATATATATATATATATATATATATATATATATATATATATATATATATATATATATGTATGTATATATATTAGATATAAATATATATATTTTTTAACTATCAAAAACTATAATGCATGAATATTCAATTTGATTTGACATTATTCATCATTTGAAGATAGCTGACTTCAGGTACATAAAATATCTTTGCTGTATTTTAAAATAAATAACATAAAAATGCAGTACAATTTATATATAATTTATTTTCATCAACAATTCCCTCTGAAGTACAATCTAAACAATCAATGAAATCTTAACACCTGCAAACAATCACCAAGCTATAGAAGTCCCCTACTAGCAGCAAGTTTAATGGCAACTATTGGAAAATTGTTTAAGTTCAAAGGTCATACCTCTGCGAAAAATAGGTCAATCAACATGAGAAGTTTGATCTGCAAGTCATTGATTTGTTCTCACAAATGAAACTTCAGATAAATACATGCAAAAAATGGCAATTAATATGAAATATTGCGGACAGACAGACAGACAGCACTTATGTAAAGTCTTTATCAATACAGATCACATTCCCATGTATTGTATAATACATGTAATATGCAAGATATAGATTTTCACACAGAAGTAAGTAATGATGAATTGTTGATCAAGTGTATCTGCTTTTAAACAGAAAATCTCTCAAAGCATTCAAATGATTCATATTTGTACATGTCAATGAAATTCATAAAATCTCTCTGGAAATTACTTCGCATGAAATTAAGTTTCTTTCAACTTCAAGAAATGCTCCATCACATTGTCTATAATTTTTCTAGACTTTGTTACTCTCACAGAACTTCCTATTTGTTCCGTAAATAAATCAGATATCTCACAGGAGGGATTCCTCTGAAAAGCAAGATATAAATGTCTATACATCAATCTAGATGCAGCAATCTTTCTTGCCATACCATTTGACAAAATCTTTTCATTAACAAGGTTTTGTACGGAAGGTAAATTTGCATTCAGTTGTTTTGAATACAACCAGTGCTAAACTACTAGGTTTTTAACGGTCCTTTCCGGTTACACAAAAGTAGTCTATACGTCGTTCCCGAGATCCGGAACGGTTCAGAAAAATACAGCGCGCTGATATGTGACTTTTAAAAATTTCTCAATCTCCAAAGCAGAGTTACAGTCCTTGCACTTTCTTTAATCTCTGCCAACTACTGAAAGTAGTCCCTCGTCAGAAGGTAGAAAATATAGACTGTTTTGCGTGTTTTGAGAAAAAATGTCATCGTATTCAAGTTATCTGGGCAAAAATTAGACAATGAGGTGCAAATGATAGTGTTACTGACAAACTGTATTACATAAGTTCGCTGATTTGTACGATAAGAAAACATAGTGCGGTATAAATTCGGGGTTTATTTCTTGTAGAAGCCCGATTAAAACTCAATGTTACATGGTAAATGCTTTAAATTTAACTAACAAAGCCGTTGAAGACCAAGTCATTTCGTTTAGAGGCAAAACTCTGATTTTACAAGAATCTTGTAAAACCTGAGACGTTGGCAGAGGTGTGTGTGGATTGTAAAGGAACGACAACTTTGCTTTGGAGATTGAAAAATTCTAGTCACTTTTTCCGCGGGAAGTTTGAACATGTAAACAAACATACATGTAGAGGGAAGAAACAAAAGAAAAGTCAAAAGTTTGTGGTCCGTGGATGCAAGTCTGATTCTAGGAAGACATGAAAACCAGAGAACTAGTCTGATCTCGAGCTACCATACCTGTTTTTGGATTCTAAAGATGCATAAAACTCCATATAAGCATCGATTCATAGTTGGATCTTCCAGGTGTTCCACCAAGTCTCTTTCCATGTTACTCACCAAAATTCTAACAGAAATCAAATATGGTCTTCAGAAATACTGCTCTACTGCTTACTCGAGAAGCAGAATCAATCAGATGTGGATCCTAAAGAATTCCAAGGAACTTCTAGAGCACTTAAAATCTCCTCTTTTCAATAATGTCACTAGCATCAAATCGGTTGACTTTTCGATTCTTTATACAACCAATCCTCATCAAAAACTAAAGAACAGCATAACATCAATTATTCAAAACATATTCTTTAACAAAAAAGGAACTCGCAGATATAAATATCTCGTTTTAGGCCACAACGACACATATTTTGTAAAGGAATAGTCTGATTCAAGCAGCAAGTATACAGAAAAAGAGACCATCCAAATGTTAGAATTTCTTATAGATAATATCTTTTTGTGATATTTGGTAGGAAAGTGTTCCAACAGATTGTTGGCATTCCTATGAGTACAAATTGCGCGCTTCTTCTGGCCGACATATTTTTGTACTCGTACGAAGCAGAATTCATACAATCTCTGCTCTCTAAAAGCAATATACAATTAGCATCTCGGTTCAGCTTTACATACAGATACATCGATAATGTTTTGTCGATTAACAACCCTGTATTTGAGGATCACCTCAACATCATATATCCAAAGGAACTCGAGATAAAAGATACATCTGAAAGCGCATCTTCTGCTTCATACTACGATATACTCCTATCAATTAGTAACGATGGTTCATTAGTAACCTCTCTCTATGACAAACGTGACGATTTCAATTTCATTATTATCAACTTCCCTTTTCTGAGTAGCAACATACCTTCCTCTCCCGCATATGGCGTCTTCATTACACAACTTATACGCTAAACCAGGGCATGCTCTAAAAGGAAAATTTCGTCCTGAGAGCGAGGCTTCTTGTCACGAAACTATTCTCACAAACTTAAGGATATATTGAGGAACGTTTGAGATTTTCACCGAGGAAGTTCTATGGTCGTTATAGGGATCTATTGCAATTTCAGATTCCTCTTTCAAGAATGTTAACCGATATTTTGGGACCTGACCATACAACATAACCATCTTAACTTTTTGACTATACTTGATTTGACTTAATACGTATGTATGTTACATTAAATTTTCATAATTCAAAGAATTTTAAAACTATCTATAACAATTTTTATAGATAGTTTTAAAATTCTTTGAATAATAAAACTTTAATGTAACATATACATGTATATACAGACATTTGTTCACCTATGTTTCCGACAGGCAGCATTTCTTGCCTTGAATGGGAAATTTGACTTCGTGTTCCTGTCGCCTTCGCATGTTCATGCGTGTTTATTTATGTATTTACCTCCTCAACTTGAAAGGTTGTTGCAGGACTTTTCTCAAAATATTCCTGATTGAAATATAGCCTGTCACAGATCCATCCCTGCTCAGCAACACTCATATCTTGGACAGTTTTTCCCTTTGTTTTGTCTTGGGAAGACAGGTTGATATTAAATATGTATATTCATTCACTAGAGTTTTGAACATTAACATTGCCTACATGTTCATTTTCAAACAACAAGAGTTAACATTTTTGTAGGAAGAAAGTCTGCTTTAAATGCAACCACAAGCTGTCATGAGATATAACATTAAATCTACCAATTCAATGCTGGGTAAATAAGTGAGGTCAGATTGCCACTCTGTTCCTTATGTCAGAGAGAAGTGTTGTTTTCATGGCCCTGTCGACAAGTCAAAATTATTGTTCGTCGTTGGTGGTCAGGTTCGGGTTTCTCCTCAAATGGATAAGTCCCAGGTTATAAATTTAAATCATTTGCTGTCCTCGCTAACGTAATAAGTTTGTTCTGTTATAAATTGAAGTTTGGATTCCTATTTCCGTTAGATATTCTTTCAATTCTGCAATGCTTCTTGAATCGCGATATTCGTCCGCAATTTTGTTCAAAATGTGCCTAGAATTTGATCACATGGTGATGAAAGTCACATGACTCAGTATGCAAATTTCGATATTCAAGAAACGACGTATTGGCATGTCTGTCCCTTATGACAAGACCTTTACGTTGGTACCAAAGTTTTTGATCATGTGGCATTGACGGTGACCTTTGACCCGCATTTGAAAAACTTTAACATAGGCCATAAGTACTGAACCGTTAGAAGTAGGGTTTTCATATTCGTCATCTGCGAGTCTTCAAAGCAATTTGTTAGCAAAATATCAAGCATAAAGTAAGTAGGTATACATATAGTACATAATACTTTTTTTATTAATACAATACATAAAACATAGAATAAAATAAATGAATAAAAAAATAAACATTGATGAAAAATAGTACATTTATATATGGGACGTCTTTGATAAAGCTTATTTGGATATGAGATATATGATAGGTCATCAAAATAGCCCATCAATGTTCATATTTAAAGTTTATCTCGTTGCTATCCAACTCCGAATTGGTTCATCTTTTTAGACAAGGTATAAACTACAGCGTGTTCATGAGGAGATCCTTAGTTACCCACGTTTAACTTCTCAAAACACAATATAATATCCAGAATAACGTATCACCGGGCCAAAATAATGACAAAGACAGCGGATGAGAGTGCATTCTGTTATCCCAATGGTTTTTCCATCCTGTAAAAAGCCTGAAAAAGAGGAGAGATTAGCAAAAAATTACATATAGATATAAACGATACATTTTTCCAGTGCATATTGACATTTAAAACATTTTATTCATGTGCTAAGAAAATAGCATCACAACGTAATTCATTTATATGAAATACCTAATTTATATCAAGTTCAAGCTTCACGCCTCGAGCTGTGAGTATATTTTATTGCCCCTGTCACACTATGGGTATGCTTTATGCCCCCTATCACACATTGGGAATGCATTATGCCCCTTTCACTCTGTGGGAATGCTTTATGCCCCTGTCACTCTGAGGGAATGCTTTATGCTCCTATCATACTGATAGTATGCTTTATGCGCCTGTTATACCGTGGGAATGCATTATGCCCCTGTCACTCTGGGTATGCTTTATGCCCCTGTCACTCTGAGGGAACGCTTTATGCCCCTGTCACTCTGAGGGAATGCTTTATGCTCCTATCATACTGATAGTATGCTTTATGCGCCTGTTATACCGTGGGAATGCATTATGCCCCTGTCACTCTGGGTATGCTTTATGCCCCTGTCACTGTGAGGGAATGCTTTATGCCCCTGTCACTCTGGGTATGCTTTATGCTCCTATCATACTGTGGGTATGCTTTATGCCCCTGTCATACTGATAGTATGCTTTATGCTCCTGTCACTCTGAGGGAATGCTTTATGCCCCTGTCACTCTGAGGGATGCTTTATGCTCCTATCATACTGTGGGTATGCTTTATGCCCCTGTCATACCGATAGTATGCTTTATGCCCCTGTCACTCTGAGGGAATGCTTTATGCCCCTGTCACTCTGAGGGATGCTTTATGCTCCTATCATACTGTGGGTATGCTTTATGCCCCTGTCATACTGATAGTATGCTTTATGCCCCTGTCACTCTGAGGGAATGCTTTATGCACCTGTTATACCGTGGGAATGCATTATGCCCCTGTCATACTGTGACATGCATTATGCCCCTGTCACTCTGAGGGATGCTTTATGCCCCTGTCACATTGTGGGTATGCTTTATGTACCTGTCATACTGTGGGTATGCTTTATGCCCCTGTCACTCTGAGGGAATGCTTTATGCCCCTGTCATACTGTGACATGCATTATGCCCCTGTCACTCTGAGGGATGCTTTATGCCCCTGTCACATTGCGGGTATGCTTTATGTCCCTGTCATACTGTGGGTATGCTTTATGCCCCTGTCATACTGTGGGTATACTTTATGCTCCTATCATACTGTGGGTATGCTTTATGCCCCTGTCATACTGTGGGTATGCTTTATGCTCCTATCATACTGTTGGTATGCTTTATGCCCCTGTCATACTGTGGGTATACTTTATGCTCCTATCATACTGTGGGTATGCTTTATGCCCTTGTCATACTATCGGAATGCATTATGCCCCTGTCACATTGTGGGTATGCTTTATGCCCCTGTCATACTGTGGGTATGCATTATGCCACTGTCACAAAGTGGGAATGCATAATGCCTCTGTCACACTGTGGGTATGCTTTATGCCCCTGTTATACTGTGGGTATGCTTTATACTCCTGTCATACTCTGGGCATGCTGCTTTATGCCCCTGTCATACTGTGGCATGCATTATGCCACTGTCACAATGTGGGAATGCATAATGCTTCTGTCACACTGTGGGTATGCTTAATGCCCCTGTCACATTGTGGGTTAGCATTATGCCCGTGTCATACTGTGGGTATGCATTATGCCCCTGTCATACTGTCGGTATGCTTTATGCCCCTGTCATTCTGAGGGAATGCTTTATGCCCCTGTCATACTGTGGGTATGTGTTATGCCCCTGTCATACTGTGGGTATGCTTTATGCCCCTGTCATACTGTGGGTATGCTTTATGCCCCTGTCATACTGTGGGTATGCTTTATGCCCCTGTCATACTGTGGGTATGCTTTATACCCTTGTCATACTGTGGGTATGCTTTATGCCCCTGTCATACTGTGGGTATGCTTAATGCCCCTGTCACATTGTGGGTATACATTATGCCCCTGTCATACTGTGGGTATGCTTTATGCCACTGTCATACTGTGGGTATGCTTTATGCCCCTGTCACACTGTGGGTATGCTTTATGCCCCTGTCATACTGTGGGTATGCTTTATGCCCCTGTCACATTGTGGGTATGCTTTATACCCCTGTCATACTGTGGGTATGCTTTATACCCCTGTCATACTGTGGGTATGCTTTATACCCCTGTCATACTGTGGGTATGCTTTATACCCCTGTCATACTGTGGGTATGCTTTATGCCCCTGTCACACTGTGGGTATGCTTTATGCCCCTGTCATACTGTGGGTATGCTTTATGCCCCTGTCACATTGTGGGTATGCTTTATACCCCTGTCATACTGTGGGTATGCTTTATACCCCATGTCATACTGTGGGTATGCTTTATACCCCTGTCATACTGTGGGTATGCTTTATGCCCCTGTCATACTGTGGGTATGCTTTATGCCCCTGTCACACTCTGGGTATCCTTTATGCCCCTGTCACTCTGAGGGAATGCTTTATGCCCCTGTCATACTGTGGGTATGCTTTATGCCCCTGTCACATTGTGGGTATGCTTTATACCCCTGTCATACTGTGGGTATGCTTTATACCCCTGTCATACTGTGGGTATGCTTTATGCCCCTGTCACATTGTGGGTATGCTTTATACCCCTGTCATACTGTGGGTATGCTTTATACCCCTGTCATACTGTGGGTATGCTTTATACCCCTGTTATACTGTGGGTATGCTTTGTACCCCTGTCATACTGTGGGTATGCTTTATACCTCTGTCATACTGTGGGTATGCTTTATACCCCTGTCATACTGTGGGTATGCTTTATACCCCTGTCATACTGTGGGTATGCTTTATGCCCCTGTCACACTCTGGGTATGCTTTATGCCCCTGTCACTCTGAGGGAATGCTTTATGCCCCTGTCATACTGTGGGTATGCGTTATGCCCCTGTCATATTGTGGGTATGCTTTATGCCCCTGTCATACTGTGACATGCATTATGCCACTGTCATACTGTGGGTATGCTTAATGCTTCTGTCACACTGTGGGTATACTTTATGCCGCTGTCACACTGTGGGAACGCATTATGCCCCTGTCACTTTGTGGGTATGCTTTATGCCCCTGTCACACTGTGGGTATGCTTTATGCCCCTGTCATAACACTTTCTGCTTCCTTTGAGTCGGTGATTACCCTTTCTACTGTTACACCCATTCTGCCCTTCGGAATTGTTACATATGATTATCCTTTCTCGAATTAACATCTGTATGTCCCATGGAATTGTACATACCCGTTCTCCTGTAAATCCCTGTCTATCCATCGGAATTGCTGCATAACCTTTCTCCTGTTAACTCTGTCAGCCCCCTTCCCATTTCTCCTTTTAATTGTCAGCCCTCCCTCTGAATCGCTACTTAGCGTTTCTCCCGTTAACTCTTGTCCAACCACCCTTCAGAATCGTTATTTTTCGTGTCTCCTGTGAATCATGGTCTGCCTTTCGAAGTCGATAGTTGACCTTTCTGCTGTTAACCTCTGTCTGTCCCCTCGAAATCGCTGCTTATTCTTCCTGCTTTTAACTCCTGTCTGTCCCCACGAAATCGTTACTTATCCTAACTGCTGTAAGCAACTATCTGTCTCCTTGAATTCGCTACTTATCCTCTCTGCTGTTAACCCCTCCCTGTCCCCTTAAAATCGATACTTATCCTCTCTACTGTTAACCCCTCTCTGTTCCCTTGACATTGCTACTTATTCCTTCCGCTGTTAACCCCTCTCTGCTCCCTTGAAAGTGCTACTTATTCTTTCTGCTGTTAACCCCTCTCTGTTCCTTTGACATTGCTACTTATTCTCTCTGCTGTTAATCCCTCTCTATTGCCTTGAACGTGCTACTTATTCTTTCTGCTGTTAACTCCTCTCTGTTCCCTAGAAAGTGCTACTTATTCTTTCTGCTGTTAACCCCTCTCTGTTCCCTTGACATTGCTACTTATTCTTTCTGCTGTTAACCCCTCTCTGTACCCTAGAAATCGCTGCGTGTCCTCTCTGCTGTTAACCCTTTCCTGTCCCCTTGCAATCGCTACCTGTCCTCTCTGCTGTTAACTCCTCCCTGTCCCCTTGAAATTGCTGCTTATTCTTTCCGCTGTTAACCCCTTTCTGTTCCCTTGACATTGCTACTTATTCTATCTGCTGTTAATCCCTCTCTGTTCCCTTGACATTGCTACTTATTCTTTCTGCTGTTAACCCTTCTCTGTTCCCTTGACATTGCTACTTGTCCTCTCTGCTGTTAACCCCTTTCTTTTCCCTTGACATTGCTACTTATTCTTCCTGCTGTTAACCCCGCCCTGTCCCCTTGAAATCGCTACTTGTCCTCTCTGCTGTTAACTCCTCCCTGTCCCCTTGAAATCGCTACTTGTCATCTCTGCTGTTAACCCCTCCCTGTACCCTTGACATTGCTACTTATTCTCTCTGCTGTTAACCCCTCTCTGTTCCCTTGACATTACTACTTATTCTCTCTGCTGTAACCCCTCTCTGTTTCCTTGACATTGCTACTTATTCTTTCTGCTGTTAACCCCTCCCTGTCCCCTTGACATTGCTACTTATTCTTTCTGCTGTTAACCTCTCTCTGTATCCTTGACATTGCTACTTATTCTCTCTGCTGTTAACCCCTCTCTGTTCCCTTGAAATTGCTGCTTATACTTTCTGCTGTTAACCCTTCCTTGTTCCCTTGACATTGCTATTTATTCTTTCTGCTGTTAACCCCTCTCTGTTCCCTTGACATTGTTACTTAATCTCTCTGCTGTTAACCCCTCCCTGTTCCATTGACATTGCTACTTATTCTTTCTGCTGTTAACCCCTCCCAGTCCCCTTGACATTGCTACTTATACTTTGTGCTGTTAACCCCTCCCTGTACTCTTGACATTGCTACTTATTCTTTCTGCTGTTAACCCCTCTCTGTACTCTTGACATTGCTACTTATTCTTTCTGCTGTTAACCCCTCCCTGTCCCCTTGACATTGCTACTTATTCTTTCTGCTGTTAACCCCTCTCTGTTCCCTTGACATTGCTATTTATTCTTTCTGCTGTTAACCCCTCTCTGTTCCCTTGACATTGCTATTTATTCTTTCTGCTGTTAACCCCTCTCTGTTCCCTTGACATTGCTACTTATTCTTTCTGCTGTTAACCCCTCTCTGTTCCCTTGACATTGCTATTTATTCTTTCTGCTGTTAACCCCTCTCTGTTCCCTTGACATTGCTATTTATTCTTTCTGCTGTTAACCCCTCTCTGTTCCCTTGACATTGCTATTTATTCTTTCTGCTGTTAACCCCTCTCTGTTCCCTTGACATTGCTATTTATTCTTTCTGCTGTTAACCCCTCTCTGTTCCCTTGACATTGCTATTTATTCTTTCTGCTGTTAACCCCTCTCTGTTCCCTTGACATTGCTATTTATTCTTTCTGCTGTTAACCGGTGTCTGTTGTCCTCTACATACGAAATAGCTACTTACCCTTTCTCCTCCCTGTCCCCTTGAAATTGCTGCTTATTCTTTCCGCTGTTAACCCCTTTCTGTTCCCTTGACATTGCTACTTATTCTATCTGCTGTTAATCCCTCTCTGTTCCCTTGACATTGCTACTTATTCTTTCTGCTGTTAACCCTTCTCTGTTCCCTTGACATTGCTACTTGTCCTCTCTGCTGTTAACCCCTTTCTTTTCCCTTGACATTGCTACTTATTCTTCCTGCTGTTAACCCCGCCCTGTCCCCTTGAAATCGCTACTTGTCCTCTCTGCTGTTAACTCCTCCCTGTCCCCTTGAAATCGCTACTTGTCATCTCTGCTGTTAACCCCTCCCTGTACCCTTGACATTGCTACTTATTCTCTCTGCTGTTAACCCCTCTCTGTTCCCTTGACATTACTACTTATTCTCTCTGCTGTAACCCCTCTCTGTTTCCTTGACATTGCTACTTATTCTTTCTGCTGTTAATCCCTCCCTGTCCCCTTGACATTGCTACTTATTCTTTCTGCTGTTAACCTCTCTCTGTATCCTTGACATTGCTACTTATTCTCTCTGCTGTTAACCCCTCTCTGTTCCCTTGAAATTGCTGCTTATACTTTCTGCTGTTAACCCTTCCTTGTTCCCTTGACATTGCTATTTATTCTTTCTGCTGTTAACCCCTCTCTGTTCCCTTGACATTGTTACTTAATCTCTCTGCTGTTAACCCCTCCCTGTTCCATTGACATTGCTACTTATTCTTTCTGCTGTTAACCCCTCCCAGTCCCCTTGACATTGCTACTTATACTTTGTGCTGTTAACCCCTCCCTGTACTCTTGACATTGCTACTTATTCTTTCTGCTGTTAACCCCTCTCTGTACTCTTGACATTGCTACTTATTCTTTCTGCTGTTAACCCCTCCCTGTCCCCTTGACATTGCTACTTATTCTTTCTGCTGTTAACCCCTCTCTGTTCCCTTGACATTGCTATTTATTCTTTCTGCTGTTAACCCCTCTCTGTTCCCTTGACATTGCTATTTATTCTTTCTGCTGTTAACCCCTCTCTGTTCCCTTGACATTGCTACTTATTCTTTCTGCTGTTAACCCCTCTCTGTTCCCTTGACATTGCTATTTATTCTTTCTGCTGTTAACCCCTCTCTGTTCCCTTGACATTGCTATTTATTCTTTCTGCTGTTAACCCCTCTCTGTTCCCTTGACATTGCTATTTATTCTTTCTGCTGTTAACCCCTCTCTGTTCCCTTGACATTGCTATTTATTCTTTCTGCTGTTAACCGGTGTCTGTTGTCCTCTACATACGAAATAGCTACTTACCCTTTCTCCTGTTACACACCAAGACAAACACAAGTAACTTGTGGTGGATTGTACTGTATAACCCTCCCTCTCATACAGGGATCTTGCTCTGTTCGTGGTCGTTACCAATAGGTACATCAGCTGGTAGTAAAGTAAGTGTAATTAGTGTGATTGTATGGTATAACCCTCTCTCTCACACAGGGATCTTGCGCTGTTCGTGGTCGTTACCAAGAGGTACATCAGCTGATAGTAAAGTAAGTGTAATTAGTGTGATTGTATGGTATAACCCACCCTCTCGTACAGGGATCTTGCACTTATCGTGGTCGTTACCAAGAGGTACATCAGCTGGTAGTTTTGTTTTCTGTTTCTTTTTGTTTTGTTTAATGTCACACCACGGCATCTGTCTGATGCGGGGCATACAAATTTTGACCTTTGCAACGGACCCACCCGAAGCAGTGATGGATCTTTAACGTGCCATGCATACCACGACACGGGGCCTCGGTTTTTACTGTGTCATCCGAAAGACAGGACAACGGCATGACCAGAGCGGGAATCGAACCCCGGCCTCCCGATCAGGAGTCTAGCGCGATAGCACTAAGCCAAGCCGGGTTTCAGCTGGTAGTAAAGTAAGTGTAATTAGTGTGATTGTATGGTATAACCCTCTCTCTCACACAGGGATCTTGCGCTGTTCGTAGTCGTAACCAAGAGGTACATCAGCTGATAGTAAAGTAAGTGTAATTAGTGTGACTGTATGGTATAACCCTCCCTCTCAAACAGGGATCTTGCGCTGTTTGTGGTCGTTACCAAGAGGTACATCAGCTTGCAGTAAAGTAAGTGTAATTAGTGTGATTGTATGGTATAACCCTCCCTCTCATATAGAGATTTTGTCGTTCACAATTAAAAGTACTAAATAACAAAATGATTCTTACCATTCATGGATCGGTAGTTAAAATGAGTTTTTCTCGTAATATCAAATAAGAAATGTTTTATATCATATGTTCTCACCTGTGTACCCAGTTTTCTGGCCTCGTTCTCAGCAGTCTGCATCAAGACCTTGCCGATCCCTTTACCTCGGAATTTATCCAACACACATACAACGTCTACACAACACTCGCCACGTGATACATAATCCAACATGGACGCCCAGTTCAAACAACAGAGACTATAAAAAGAACAAAAATGAAATATGTCACAAAGTTATAGACGTAAACAATAAAAATATCTGATTTTATTGCACTCACTTAACTATGCCCAAGGAAATAATCTCATAAATTTAATCAAACAAATAAACACTATTCACTTATAGTATTCACAGAAGACATGTCTAAAGATTCGCGACCACAAAGATTGGCCCATAATGGCTTCCTTACATAGAAGTGTTCGAATAACTTTACTTCGCTATTAAAACTCCATTATGACACAGTTACGTATGTAGATCACCATAATATAAAGGTTCCATCATGTACACATACACGATTTAACTGATATGACGCAACTCCATATCCAGTACAAGCGAAGTAAATAATATCTAAGACAAAACATTAAATGAATTCTACACTATTAAACTGTAATACATAGAATCAAATCAGTACGTACATCCACCATTCATACATGTGCTTTAGCTAAAGGGCAGGACTCCACAAATAATATCCACATTAATGAGGATACAGGTTTGCCCTCATGCTATATAATACAGGGCGTCACACATAACATCCACATTAATGAGGATACAGGTTTGTCCTCATGCTATATAATACAGGGCGTCACAAATAATATCCACATTAATGAGGATACAGGTTTGTCCTCATGCTATATAATACAGGGCGTCACACATAATATCCACATTAATGAGGATACAGGTTTGTCCTCATGCTATATAATACAGGGCGTCACACATAATATCCACATTAATGAGGATACAGGTTTGCCCTCATGCTATATAATACAGGGCGTCACACATAACATCCACATTAATGAGGATACAGGTTTGCCCTCATGCTATACAATACAGGGCGTCACACATAACATCCACATTAATGAGGATACAGGTTTGTCCTTATGCTATTTACTACAGGGCGTCACATAGATTATCTACATTATAGGCGATAAGATGTGTCTTTAAGCTATATTAATACAGGACGTCACACAGATAGACCTTATACATTTGTAAATCATAACAGTCTAAGGTTTCTGGAAAAACACCACGACACCTAAAGCTGTATGACCCGAATCTTTATTAGGGAGATAATTTGCTGTGTATCTATCTAAAATGACACAACCCATCCACCCACCCCAAGATTTGTCGCCATGGGGTAGACACAAATATCCCCAACGGTAGAATGGTTCTTTGAAAATGGTCTTGAAACGCATGGTACTATTTTGAAAAAGTCACGTGATGAGAAAGTGAATAGGTGCTCTCACATTCGCTCGGGCGTTTTGACAAATTAACATGGAATTATTTTTTATATCGAGCGCCTAAACATTTTGTGTATTCAAGGTGACATGTAAATAATTGCTTTTCTGTATAAGATTGTGACAGACATGTCTTATAGTAGACGGCTACCCGCGTGACGTCATCGCCGGATTGTAGTCCGGTGTATGTTCTACTGTTACATCGTAAGTGTCATATCCGTGTCACACACCTACCATTCCGGGCGTTGATTCTTGCGACATCAGAACCGTGTGTAACTTTTAATACATACATGTAGCTATAGCTACCATGGTTAGTGCAATGCCCAAACCTGAATATATGAGGATTGATTGATTGATTGATTTTTGTTTAACGTCACACCACGAATATTTCACGTATATGGTGACGGCATCTGCCGGATGCGGGGCATACAAATTTTGATCCTTGCAACGGACCCACCCGAAGCAGTGAGGGATCTTTAACGTGCCAAGCATACCACGACACGGGGCCTCGGTTTTTACTGTCTCATGCGAAAGACAGGACACCGGCATGACCAGAACGGGAATCGAACCCCGACCTCCCGATCAGGAGTCCAGCGCGATACCACTAGGCCACACCGGCTTTATATATGAGGAATAGAGATATTTAAAACAATAACGTCATTATATATACAAACTTCGATTTAGTCAATGAGGTGAGTGAATAGAAAAATATGACAAAGCCTATTGAATTAGATAGAGATCTATGGAGGATTTACGTGAACTCGAGGGAAAGTCGACAAAGATTGGTGTGGAAGCTTTCGTCCCAGACTATAAGACAGTGTCGGTTTATGATACGAATGGGTTTTTTTTTCTGCTGGTACAGAGAACCCCTAGGAAGAAGTTATTAAAGTGACTATCGAGGGCGTTCTCTTATCTTTTTTGACAATCGGGGAATAATCATAATTGATTTTCTTGAGGAGGGCCGTACGATTAATGGTGCATATTATACAATTGAGTTAAAGAGGCTGCGTCAGGAGACTGTAAGAAAGAGGAGAGGAAAGCTAACCACATGCTTTCTGCTTTTGCAGGATAATGCACGAACACACACTTCCCAAGCTGCAATGATGGCTGCCATGGAATACAGCTTCGAGGTTCTTCCTGATCCCCCATATTCTCCAGATTTAGCCCATCTAACTTCTATCTATCCCAATACCTAACATCTTACCCACGTGGTTACAATTTCGGAAGCAATGAGTATGTCATGGACACTGTATATGAGTACCAAAGGAACCAAAATGAAGTATTCTGGTTAAAAGGGATTCACACATTGGAGAAAATGGATCGAGATGAAGGGAGATGATAGTGAAAATGTAATAAATAATTGCTTAATTCTGATTATTGTGAAGTCCGAAGACTATACATGTATATAGGCACTGATATTTTCTGAAACTAATTAAACACTTATTTTCCAAGAACAATGTGTATGTTTTTATCACAAATTTCCGCGTCATATACATGTAGCTTAATTTGAACCGAACAGAGTGCTATGTGATTTTTCCTCATTCAGCGAAAACAGCTAAAAATACCCAATTTACTACATAGAAAAAACAGAGACAAAATCCCAGACCACAACAGTTACCGCTTACCGTCATTCTGATGTAAACCAAATCTATGCTTCTCTGTGTGCCCACAGCGGTAAAGATTTGGCGAAACTCGATTAGGGATCATGTTCTGATGAACTCTGATGACGTTCACGTCTGTCAATAACTTAGATTTCCGTCAGCCAATCACGTTATACATTTCATATTATATGTCATGGCTAGTGGAAAAAAAGAAGAAGCAGAATCATGTTTCGCCTCTACTATTCAATTAAAAAAAAATTGATAACATTCGTAGTTGACATGATGACATATGCATTTGTTAACCTAACTTTTTCTGCAATACTTTTGACATATTACGTTTAATCTCACCGTTACTGTAATTCATCAGAGTTCACCAGAACGTCATCAGAGATCACCAGAACGTCATCAGAGATCACCAGAACGTCATCAGAGTTCCCCAGAACGTCATCAGAGATCACCAGAACGTCATCAGAGTTCACCAGAACGTCATCAGAGTTCACCAGAACGTCATCAGAGTTCACCAGAACGTCATCAGAGTTCACCAAGGGTCAGTTGCTCGGAACTTAACCACTGGTTTAGCTAACCAGTGACTAAAAGTTGAGAGACAATTACATTAATTTATCAGATTTCTGTATAAAAATCTAAATCACTTTATAAAGCTTGTTTCACACACTACAAATCAGTACACAGACTATGAATTAAAGTCTGCTCATTTCAAAGATATAGTTACACGTACATGAGATTACCATAATGTCATCAGAGATCACCAGAACGTCATCAGAGTTCACCAGAACATCATCAGAGATCACCATAATGTTATCAGAGATCACCAGAACGTCATCAGAGATCACCAGAACGTCATCGGAGATCACCAGAACATTATCAGAGATCACAAGAATGTCATCAGAGATCACAAGAACGTCATCAGAGATCATTAGAACGTCATCAGAGTTCACCAGAACATCATCAGAGTTCACCAGAACATCATCAGAGATCACAAGAATGTCATCAGAGTTCACCAGAACGTCATCAGAGTTCCCCAGAACGTCATCAGAGATCACCAGAATGTCATCAGAGATCACCAGAACGTCATCAGAGATCACCAGAACGTCATCAGAGTTCACCAGAACCTCATCAGAGATCACCAGAATGTCACCAGAGATCACCAGAACGTCATCAGAGTTCACCAGAACGTTATGAGATTTCACCAGAACATCATCAGAGATCACCAGAACGTCATCAGAGTTCACCAGAACATCATCAGAGATCACCAGAATGTCATCAGAGATCACCAGAACGTCACCAGAGTTCACCAGAACGTCATCAGAGTTCACCAGAACGTCATCTGAGTTCACCAGAACATGACCCCTTAATCGAGTTTCGCTAGATCTTTACCCGGTATGGAATAAATACAGAAGCGGAATAAAGATCTGGTTTTAATCAGATTGCACTTACTTTGAAAATCAAAGGGAAATGTAAAACTCCTGGAAGACAGATGCTATTAATACAACCATGTGTAACACGCGTACGAAAATAACAGCCTTTTTGTGCCAGAATAACTTCTCCATGTGGCTATTAATGACAGACTCATTTGCCGACAACCCCCGCTGTAGGCAGCATATATAAGAAAATTAAAAGAATCATAGGAGCCATACCCTTTATACTTACCTAATTTTATCACAGTTTCCTATAGATCTAAATGCACCATTATTTCTGAAAAAAAATTTTATATAATTACATCTCATAAGACAATTTACTTTAAAAGCAAGACCCCTACATAATTAATCTTAATTTATATTTAATTAAATGTCACAGAAAGTGATCTTCAATACAGAATAGCTTTACAGTAATGGTATGCCGCCAGAAAGTGATCTTCAATACAGAATAGCTTTACAGTAATGGTATACCGGCATTGGTTAACCAGGTAAGATAACTATATGGTTTTCTACACATTTTTTGTTTCTTATGTGTTCACGTGATTTCTCTTATTCCTAATATTTCTTTTTCATCGTAATCTAGATAATTTGTTTGTTCTTAGTTTTAATGGATGTATGCCGGTTTCAGCAAACTTCACAGGCATTAAGCCACGCCCCACACTTCAGAGCATATAAACCCATGAGCACAACCATATAGCCATGATGACATATGCCATTTTCTTTAACATGTAGATGACTATTGTCTACATAATACCAGAGGGAAAATGGTTACACGCCTGTGCTTATATTTTTAAAGTTATAAAATAAAATCACAATATAATGAAATGATTGTTGGGTAGACTTTATAGATAAAGACTTGAGCTAGACTTTATAAAAAAAGTTGGCTAGACTTTATAAATAAAGATTTGAGCTAGATTTTATAAGTAAAGATTTGAGCTAGACTTTATAAATAAAGATTTGGGCTAGACTTTGTAAATAAAGATTTGAGCTAAACTTTATAAATTTGATTTGAGCTAGACTTTATAAATAAAGATTTGGGCTAGACTTGACAAAGATTTGGCCTACACTTTATAAATAAAGATTTGGGCTAGACTTTATAAATAATGATTTGGGCTAGATTTTATAAATAAAGATTTGGGCTAGACTTTATAAATAAAGATTTGGGCTAGATTTTATAAATAAAGATTTGGGCTAGACTTTATAAATAAAGATTTGGGCTAGACTTTATGAATAAAGATTTGAGCTAGACTTTATAAATAAAGATTTGGGCTAGACTTTATAAATAAAGATTTGAGCTAGACTCTATAAATAGATTTGAGCTAAACTTTATTAATAAAGATTTGGGCTAGACTTTATGAATAATGACAATTGGCTAGACTTTATAAATTCTTAATTACTGAAAGGGGTGTTATATACTATGCTACTTCCTATCAAATTTAGTTAAATGTATTCCAGTCTATAAAAAAGGTTACGAAACATATGTGTCATACTATAGATCAATTTCACTTTTATTACTATCTAGGTCAATTCTTTATTAATTTATACCATGTCGTATATCAGTGTACATATATACAATGCATATATACAATATATACACAATACACTTAATTATTATAATACATTAATGAGTGAGTCATGTAACACAGAGAGTGAATCAGGTATTTGTGGCTCTAAGTTTGCTGGCAGAATGAAGGAATTTTCCCAACTGACATAATTCTCTGTCATTTTGTGCGCTTTAAAGTTGCACTGATTTGAAAACACTTGGTCGTCTAAAGTAATATGGTTTAATATATATAAAGCGTAAGCTATTATAAAATGGACATTTCAAAATAAGATGAAACTCGTCTTCAATTTCATTACAGTTGCAGAGCAGACAAGTTCTATTGATTCTTGGGATATTTCTACATGTATGTCTGCCTATTTCAATATTCAAATTATGAAATTCTAAAACGTGTAATTAGGTTCTTATAACGTGGTTCATTTGATCTTTTTTAATAGAATTGTAATGAACAATAGTGTATTAAATGTTGATATATTACTCCTTTTGAAGAATTCACAAGTTTGGAAAGCATATTCTGTTTACAAACATCGTATAGTCTCTGTTCGAATATTTTATAAGCTGCAGATGTTGGAATATCGCTGTTCCATAGATAAAATAAACCAAGATTTCGTAATTCGTCTCGAATACTTATTACCCATGTGTCATTAATAAAACAACGTTCATTATAGCATGCCTTCAGAATACAGTTATCATTTACTTTGAGCTTTTGCCAGTACTTAAAATATTTCAATATTCTTTTAACAACCATAGGCAATCTACCCAGTTCACGATACACACGATCATTTTTTGCAGATTTAGGTACACCTAATATGTAATTAGAAAAATTTTGTATGTACTTCTTCTATATCCGGTGCCTTATGAAAGTCCCAGAACTATGACGCATATGATAATATACTATACGCGTAAGAATCGAAGACATCACATTATTATTCAAAAGAAGGTAGAAAGGCAAGCAAACCACCACACAGACGACAAGTAGGCAGGCAGACAAGAAGACAGACAGGTATATATATATATATATATATATATATATATATGTGTGTGTGTGTGTGTGTGTGTGTGTGTGTGTGTGTGTGTGTGTGTGTGTGTGTGTGTAAAAGGTTTGTGTACTATAGGTAGCTTTGAACAGTTTCGGATTACGGCAATGCACAGTTTCGGATTGTATCCAGTGTTAATTTTATTATATTAAAAGGTATGTACATTACAGTATATCATATATTTCTTAAATACATACATGTACGCACTGTATATCAATATCATTTTTTGTAATGTTGTGTTTTAATGGTTTCAGAGTTGTCATAATAACGTAGTTAGCCACATTTTGAATTGAAAGTGTAAGTAAAAGTGATTTTTACATAGATGTTTTAGTGTGGTAACTTAATTACATTTACGGGAAGGTATACAACTCGGAAGTGACCATGTTAGTATGTATCCTCCTTTGGATGATTTATAGCAATATACAAGTACTACTTACTGATACATATGTGTAACCACAAAACTCCGCAAGAAATTAAGAGAAGACAATTTAATCTGCATATCAGTTAAATTCGGTTTATTTTCAAATGGCAGTACAGCATATAGGAAACACAAACATGGATCTCTGGCATGAAATTTGACACAAATTTTAACAGAAAATACGTATTATTTATGGCAATTGTTTGTGTCATGCATATTTTCATGAAAAACAAAACATGAACGAGTAAAATCTGTACTATATTTAAATTTATTTAAAATATCATTGATGATTATTGCTTTAAAAAGGGAAAGCTACAATGATTTATTTACATTGTAGCCATAGTGCGGCGGCACCTTGGAAATTTGGTATTTTATGACCTATGCAAGGCATGTAACCTATGAAAGGCATGTGATCTGTGCAATGCATCTGATCTATGTAAGGTGTTTACTCGCCCCGAACCCGAAAAGTTAGGGTCACAATGAAAATGAAGTCTGAAGTTCACTGTTAAGTTGAAATCTTCGTATTTAAGTAAACATCATAATCTTCTGCATATGATTAACGTACCATATATATGTCATAAATTTACTGTTATTGCCATGGTATGACACAACTGATCTCGGTAGAAATACCTTCCGTGGAAAACATTGTTTGCGGAATACATGTAGACAGATCAAAAGTTCAATTCACGCTTCAATATACTAGAATACATAAATGCAAACAAACATAATCTTAATCTTGTTATCGTGGAGTGATGACACTCCACAGTCTACAGGGGGAAGGCTTACTTATAAAGGCAGTACCTCATTACTATACTCTATCAAATAAAATCAGAAAAGATCGACTAATGAACAGCATACCTGTCTCTAGGATCAGCGTGGAATTTGAGAAACAACAGTCCTGCTCTCTCCCCCTCGCACTCGGCAACAAATTTTCTTTCATAGAATATTGGTAGCTGACCTCGGAAATATTCTCCCATACATTCTTTTACTTGTGGCAAACTGTATAAATGTGATTGTATATATGAGACCCATTATTGCTTGCAGGAGGCAACTCCGTTATCATCGTAATACACGCTTCTTTAAGCAATAACTATAAAATCCTCTGTAGGTTACGTAAATATATAGAAATATTAAAGGAAATACATGTAGATATACATGTAGCAACACATAGATATAGCAACTATCACACCAAAACAAGTAGATATAGCAACAATCACATCAAAACATGTAGATATAGCAACAATCACATCAAAACATGCAGATACAGCAACAATCACATCAAAACATGTAGATATAGCAACAATCACATCAATACATGTAGATATAGCAACAATCACATCAAAACTAGCCGCAAGTAGTGGCCCTAAATGAATGATAGGGCCACAATTCCTTACGTTGCGTAAACTTGCATTTTGATAAACGGAATGGCCGGCACGATTCTACGCATTTCGGCATCAAATGGAGCAAATATCTAACATATATAAACATAAAGCAAACGGTCGGCAATGTTATCTTATCCCCGATCTGTCGTCTGAAGGCTCTACACACATTTTTTCCCAACCTGTTTCAAATTTGCCGATTTCTGTGTCAGCCATACGGTCTCGCGAGATCTCGTTAAAAGAAGCCTCACGAAAAGAGGCGGAACTGACGAAAAACACATGGTCATGGGTGCGTGGTCATTGTTATTTTTATGTCATTTCTCTGTTTACATGTTTATTTATCGGCTAGTTACCGCTTTTCTGATCATTTCAATTTAGATTTCTTTTTCATAAATAACTAGCCGATGAATAAAATGTAAACAGAGAAATGACATAAAAATAACAGTGACCACGTGTTTTTCGTCAGCTCCGCCTCTTTTTGCGAGGTTTCTGTTAACGAGATCTCGCGAGACCGAATGGCTGACACAGAAATCGGCAAATTTGAAACAGGTTGGGAAAAATGTGTGTAGAGCCTTCAGACGACAGACCGGGGGTAAGATAACATTGCCGATGGTTTGCTTTATGTTTATATATGTATTTGATGCCGAAATGCGTAGAATCGTGCCGGCCATTCCGTTTATCAAAACTGCAAGTTTACGCAACGTAAGGAATTGTGGCCCTATCATTCATTTAGGGCCACTACTTGCGGCTACATCAAAACATGTAGATATAGCAAAAATCACATCAATACACCTCTCCAGAAGGCAGGCGTCTAGAGGCTATCAGGATGTGTGGAGCACAGCATTCTGAGTGAACTTATCAAAGAGGCAAAGGAGGACAAGGGCAATCTAACGATGGCTTGGCTTGACTTTGCCAGATAGCAAATAGAGGTGGCGATAGATATACATTGTATATCATTTACCAGAACTCGTAAAGAAGATTGTGAAAGGATATTTTGGAGTTATCACAATTCGATTCACAGTTGGTGCAATTAGAGAAGGGAATCGTGACAAGATGCCCAATCCCACCCGTTCTGTTTGTATTGGGTATGAATAAAGAATAAATAGCAATGTCAAGGGAACAGAGAGGGGTTAACAGCAGAAAGAATAAGTAGCAATGTCAAGGGAACAGAGAGGGGTTAACAGCAGAAAGAATAAATAGCAATGTCAAGGGGACAGAGAGGGGTTAACAGCAGAAAGAAAAAATAGCAATGTCAAGGGAACAGAGAGGGGTTAACAGCAGAAAGAATAAATAGCAATGTCAAGGGAACAGAGAGGGGTTAACAGCAGAAAGAATAAATAGCAATGTCAAGGGAACAGAGAGGGGTTAACAGCAGAAAGAATAAGTAGCAATGTCAAGGGGACAGGGAGGGGTTAACAGCAGAAAGAATAAATAGCAATGTCAAGGGAACAGAGAGGGGTTAACAGCAGAAAGAATAAGTAGCAATGTCAAGGGGACAGGGAGGGGTTAACAGCAGAAAGAATAAATAGCAATGTCAAGGGAACAGAGAGGGGTTAACAGCAGAAAAAATAAGTAGCAATGTCAAGGGAACAGAGAGGGGTTAACAGCAGAAAGAATAAATAGCAATGTCAAGGGGACAGGGAGGGGTTAACAGCAGAAAGAATAAATAGCAATGTCAAGGGGACAGGGAGGGGTTAACAGCAGAAAGAATAAGTAGCAATGTCAAGGGAACAGAGAGGGGTTAACAGCAGAAAGAATAAGTAGCAATGTCAAGGGAACAGAGAGGGGTTAACAGCAGAAAGAATAAGTAGCAATGTCAAGGGGACAGGGAGGGGTTAACAGCAGAAAGAATAAGTAGCAATGTCAAGAGTACAGAGAGGGGTTAACAGCAGAAAGAATAAGTAGCAATGTCAAGAGTACAGGGACGGGTTAACAGCACAAAGTATAAGTAGTAATGTCAAGGGGACTGGGAGGGGTTAACAGCAGAAAGAATAAGTAGCAATGTCAATGGAACAGGGAGGGGTTAACAGCAAAGAGATTAAGTAACAATGTCAAGGGAACAGAGAGGGGTTAACAGCAGAAAGAATAAGTAGCAATGTCAAGGGAACAAGGAAGGGTTAACAGCAGAAAGTATAAGCAGCAATTTCAAGGGAACAGAGAGGGGTTAACAGCAGAGAAAATAAGTAGCAATGTCAAGGAAACAGAGAGGGGTTAACAGCAGAAAGAATAAGTAGCAATGTCAAGGGGACAGGGAGGGGTTAACAGCAGAAAGAATAAGTAGCAATGTCAAGGGTACAGGGAGGGTTTAACAGCAGAGATTAGAAAAGTTACCGCTTTTCTGATCATTTCAATTTAGATTTCTTTTTCATAAATAACTAGCCGATGAATAAAATGTAAACAGAGAAATGACATAAAAATAACAGTGACCACGTGTTTTTCGTCAGCTCCGCCTCTTTTTGCGAGGTTTCTGTTAACGAGATCTCGCGAGACCGAATGGCTGACACAGAAATCGGCAAATTTGAAACAGGTTGGGAAAAATGTGTGTAGAGCCTTCAGACGACAGACCGGGGGTAAGATAACATTGCCGATGGTTTGCTTTATGTTTATATATGTATTTGATGCCGAAATGCGTAGAATCGTGCCGGCCATTCCGTTTATCAAAACTGCAAGTTTACGCAACGTAAGGAATTGTGGCCCTATCATTCATTTAGGGCCACTACTTGCGGCTACATCAAAACATGTAGATATAGCAAAAATCACATCAATACACCTCTCCAGAAGGCAGGCGTCTAGAGGCTATCAGGATGTGTGGAGCACAGCATTCTGAGTGAACTTATCAAAGAGGCAAAGGAGGACAAGGGCAATCTAACGATGGCTTGGCTTGACTTTGCCAGATAGCAAATAGAGGTGGCGATAGATATACATTGTATATCATTTACCAGAACTCGTAAAGAAGATTGTGAAAGGATATTTTGGAGTTATCACAATTCGATTCACAGTTGGTGCAATTAGAGAAGGGAATCGTGACAAGATGCCCAATCCCACCCGTTCTGTTTGTATTGGGTATGAGGCTGATGAAAACGGCCGCTAAAAGAGAAACAAGATGAACTCAGAAGTGTATCAACCACCGATTCCAAGATTTATGGACGATACCACTGTGACAGATGGATATTAACTTCATTGGAAGATACTGCCATATTTGCACGCATGAATTTCGTCAAAGAAGTCAAGATGTTTGCATGGTGATCAGGATGAAACGGATTAGTCAGCAGATTAAGATGAAGGTCTAAGGCGAAGAAATTCCATATATGGTCAGTAACCCGATCAAATGCTTTAGAAAGTAGTTTGACTTATCACTGACAGATACTCGCCAGACAAAAGAGACAGTAACAAGATGACTGAATAAAGTAGGAAGAGTGGACAGGACTACAAGAAGAAAACGAGGCTTGGATATACTAGCACCGAATCCTGCTTAGAATGACATGGTTGTTGTTATTGATCTTCGAGGTAGCAATGGCAGTCGTAGAAGGACTTCAGAAAGCGATCAACAGCTACCTAAGAAAATGTTTGGGATTTCCACCAAGCTTCTCTTCCACTGGACTTTACAACAGGTCATCTCAAATTCAATTACCACTATTATCGGTGATAAATGAGTTCAAGGTAACTAAATGTAGACTGGTGATGACGTGTTGTCGTGATTTATCCGATCAAAAGGTCCGTGATGCAGAAGTCCAAGCAGGGACAGGGGGTAAGTGGTCTGCTGAAGCAACTTGCGTAGATCAAGCACCAAGTATACTGAAGTTGTATATCTCTCTGTCTGGAGATATATAATTGGGAACATATGCAGAGTTTGACGCATTTCAAACAGTGGACTACGGCTATTGAAGATGGACCAATTCAGAATTGCCTTCCTGTTTCGATTAGTGTATCAGAAAATCTACAACAGTGGGCTTTCTCAGAGGGTTCTCAAAGTGGGCGCTCACAGTGGGGTCTCTCAGAGGGATCTCAAAGTGGGCGCTCACAGTGGGGTCTCTCATAAGGATCTCAAAGTGGGCGTTCACAGTGGGGTCTCTCAGAGGGGTCTCAAAGTGGGCGCTCACAGTGGGGGCTCTCAGAGGGGTCTCAAGGTGGGCGTTCACAGAGGGGTCTCAAAGTGGGCGCTCACAGTGGGGTCTCTCAGAGGGGTCTCAAAGTGGGCGCTCACAGTGGGGTCTCTCAGAGTTGTCTCAAAGTGGGCGCTCACAGTGGGCTCTCTCAAAAGGGTCTCAAAGTGGGCGCTCTCAGTGGGCTCTCTCAGAGGGCTCTCAAAATGGGCGCTCACAAAGGGGTCTCTCAGAGGGGTCTCAAAGTGGGCGCTCACAGTGGGGTCTCTCAGAGAATGCTGCTCGCAAGCTTTGTGTGAAAACGGCTACTATGACACATATCCGAATGTCCCGTCGTACTAACGAAAAAACCCGTATAGGTGGAGACACGACAAGACCCGTATAGGTGGAGACACGACAAGAGGCCAAGAAAGTTAGCAGATGTTGTGAAGAAAGAGAGGAAAAGGAAGAGATTTGTATATATCTGGCTGCCAGTGACGCATGACTTATTATTTACAATGAGTCCTTCTTAAAGCTGAGCTCTGACTATTTAAACATGGGTGACGTGATAAAAATTTTTGGGGAACGAAAATTGCCAGAAATAGATCTGGCAATCTCCGTTCCCAACTAAATATAGAGACATGGTGACGTATGCATGGTCAATCAGCCGAGCCGAGTGACCCAAAATCCATGTACATCGCTGTTATCGGGGGTATATAAGGAAATCTCGGTGTGCATACACCGTGACGGTTAGATAATTGACTCGATAGAGTAATCAGCTAAAGATAAGAATTCGGTAATGAAAAAAAATGTTTGACGAATGAATTGATTAATCATACATAATTCAAACGAATAAGGATAATAGTGTAAATATATAATAACGAAGAACAGAAAGTCAATTTAGCCATTATGTTCCATATTTGTAGAAAACATAAATGTATCTTTTACATTCTTATCGCCATATTCTAGATAAATTTAGATTTACTAGACATTTTTCATAGTAAATATATTTCACTTAAACAAAGGAATGAAAGATTGTACGGGTTAATATGAGTAAATTTATTACTTACATATTTTGTCTTTTGTCCTGTATGTCAATCAAAACATTACAGTATTATTCCCATGTTCAACTCATTCAATACACGATGCTTTCATTTCCGGTTGTCGAAAGGAGTGTTCGATAAAAATAAGTAAGATGAACATGTAAAACTACATCTAAATTAAACTGATTCGTTTCGGCCAATGACCTTCTTCAAGAAAACATGAATTTAAAAATATATCTCATCTTTGTTATATGTAAATTGTATACGAATTTGATTCTTTATAAAATTTACATAGAGCCAAGATGTGATATATTTTTAAGTTCATGTTTTCTAGAAAAAAGGTCATCGGCCGAAACGTTGAAACAGGGCAACACGAACAGGATTTATTGCATTCCCGTTGGAATATTTCGACTGATTTTAAAATTCGCTCACGTGTTCATTTTTATATTTCGAAATATTTTCAATAATATCTGACACTATTAATAGAATAAATATATATACAAATATATATTCAATTGAACCCGATGTTGCTTAGTGGATAAGGTGCTCGGCTCGTGATCGAGAGATCCCGGGTTCGACTCCCGCCCAGGCGCACCGGTGTTCTGTCTTTGGTATGAGACAATAAAAACCGAGGTCCCGTGTCATGGTAGGCGTGGCACGTAAAAGATCCCTCACCGCTTCGGGTGGGTCCATTGCAAAGGTTCTAAATTTGTATGCAATGCATCAGACAGATGCCGTCACCATGTACGTGAAATAATCATGGAGTGACGTAAAACAATATTCATTCATTATTTTATTTATATTCAATTGACAGAATTGCTGTGGATGCAATAGACGTAGCAAATATCTTATAAAGAAAGAGATCCTCTAGAGTATATATATATATATATATATATATATATATATATATATATATATATATATATATATATATATATATATGTGTGTGTGTGTGTGTGTGTGTGTGTGTGTGTGTGTGTGTGTGTGTATTGTTTATGATATCTTTCTTTTCATTCATTCAGAAACAATTCATTTGATTTGTTGATGATTTTAAAAGATCCAATAATAAATGTCTGTAACCTCTATGATAAAAAAGTTCTGTTGTAGAGATGGGCAATTTATAAGAGGATTTTTGACAACGTTTGAGTTGAACAATGATGATACATCTAGTAAAATCTGAATGAAAAGGGAAAAAGATATTATAGATGCACACTCATAAACTAGAGGATCTTTATCCCCTTTAGATTTTAATCAATTAAAACAAAAATATAAATTATATAAAAATCAACACATGATATGATAATGATTGGTAGCTCTTCTTTTCTTTTGATTTGGCATCATGGACTTGTATAATTTGTACATCCATAACTATAATACATCTTAGACATTGACTACGTCTACTACAACCACAACAATTCTGTCAACTGAATATATATATATATATTACTTCTATTTATGGTGTCTTATTATGCTGGAAACATTTAAAAATATTGGAATAGATAAATGCAATTCTTTTGCCATATACGCGAAAGAATTAATTTAAATCAAATTTAGTTTTACATGTTTATCTTACTTAGTTTTATCGAACACTCCTTTTGAAAACCGGAAATGAAAACATCGTGTATTGAGTGAGTTGAACATGGGAATAATACTGTAATATTTTGATTGACATACAGGACAAAAGACAAAATGAGTAAGTAATAAATTTACTCATGTTAACCCGTAAAACCCTTCATTTCTTCGATTAAGTGAAATACATTATGAAAAATGTCTAGTAAATTTAAATTTATTTGGAATATGGCGATAGGAATGTAAATGATAGATTTATGTTTTCTTCAAATATGGAATATAATGGCTAAATTGACTTTCTGTTCTTCGTTATTATATATTTACACTATTATCCTTATTCGTTTGAATTATGTATGATTAATCAATTCATTCGTGAAACATTTTTTTCATTACCGAATTCTTATCTTTAGCTGATTACTCTATCGAGTCAACTATCTAACTGTCACGGTGTATGCACACCGAGATTTCCTTATATACCCCCGATAACAGCGATGTACATGGGTTTTGGGTCACTCGGCTCGACTGATTGACCATACATACGTCACCATGTCTCTATATTTAGTTGGGAACGGAGATTGCCAGATCTATTTCTGGAAATTTCCGTTCCCCAAAATTTTTTATCACGTCACCCATGTTTATAGTCAGAGCTCAGCTTTAAGCTGCAAAGGAGCTTTAACATGCCAACTTGAATGGATTCGAGGCCAAGAGATTTGTTGTTTCAGTTCAATGACAGGACATCGACGAGTTACTGTAAAGCTCATACACAGAACCCTCTAGCTCCGAGCCAGCCACGCTAGTAAGGGATTCAGTGTTGGATTGGCGTAAAAACATAGCACCTGATCAGTGTGATAGAATGTTCCACATATAGTTTACTGATTTACATGCAAATGTAATGTATGTACATGTATCATATTATAGATGTATCGAATATTTACTTTCACTACTTACCTTCTCTCACTTGTCAAATGGATCATTTTCCCTCGGAATGCTTCTACTACAAGTTGACCAGCAAACATGCAATCTGCAGGAGAATCTGTCAGGTTCCTTACTGTCACTGGACAGCTTTTTGTGTTCTGTTGTCTATCGGACAAAGGATCTGATATATCTACTCCAAGTGTAGAAATCGTCGTGAACCCGCTAGGTTGGGTAGTTATAATCTCTTGTGACATTTTAACGCACATGCAAGTTACCTCAGGAGATCCTATTTACCTTAAACACAAAATTCCTTGATATCAATATTTTCACAAGTATGAAATAGCATTTATATATATTATATATCATATGCAAAACATTAGTAAGCATGCAGTGCTTTTCTCAACTCAACGATTATGACTGTAGTAGTTTAGAACACATTTCACTTTCTTAACATGTCAGCTCGAAAACAAAAACTCAACAAAGCAACAAAACCTCTAGCCGCAAGTAGTGGCCCTAAATGAATGATAGGGCCATAATTCCTTACGTTGCGTAAACTTGTATTTTTGATAAACGGAATGGCCGGCATGATTCTACGCATTTCGGCATCAAATGGAGCAAATATCTAACGTATATAAACACAAGTATAGCTTTTTAAAAAACTTAGGTTGCAATCGGAATAGCATTAACTCTTTAAGCTATTGGTCACAAAGCCAAATGGCTTTATGTAAATAGGAATTACATGTACTTGTTTTTGAAGCCATCTTTTTATGCGCAGTTGTGAATTTTCCCGCTAAAATTTCTAAAACCACGCCTCATTTTTTCCTAATTAGGAAAGTAGCCACGCCTTTTTTTTTCAATTTTAGGAAAATCTCTCGGATGTTATCGTTAACATTCAGAAATAAGTTGGTTTTTGTAGTGAGCAAATCTTTTTTTTCTCATTAAATTGTAAACATTTTATAAGATTTATTTCTAGAAATCTCAATATTTACAGCAGAATTAAGTGCTAATATTGTTTCCTAGTACTAGATTACCCAACATGCCACCCTAATGAAGTTTGCACATGCGCTCTTAAAGCGAATTTACTATCATAATATACAACAAGCGTAGCTTTTTAAAAAGCTTAGGTTACAATAGGAATAGCATTAAATCTTCAAGTTGTTGGTCACAAATCCAAATGGCTTTATGTAAATATGAATTACACGTACTTGTTTTGAAACCATCTTTTTATGCACAGTTGTGAATTTTCCCGCTAAAATTTCTAAAGCCACGCCTCGTGTTTTTCGTCAGCTCCGCCTCTTTTTGTGAGGTTTCTTTTAACGAAATCTCGCGAGACCGAATGGCTGACACAGAAACCGGCAAATTTGAAACAGGTTGGAAAAAATGCGTGTAGAGCCTTCAGACGACAGATCGGGGGTAAGTTATCATTGCCGATCGTTTGCTTTATGTTTATGTATGTTAGATATTTGCTCCATTTGATGCCGAAATGCGTAGAATCGTGCCGGCCATTCCGTTTATCAAAACTGCAAGTTTACGCAACGTAAGGAATTGTGGCCCTATCATTCATTTAGGGCCACTATTTGCGGCTACAAAACCTCTTAAAAGACGATCGGACATTTGACCCTAAATTAAACAGGTAAGGCAATTACAAAAATTTTCTAAAGAAGGAATAATGGCATCTTTTAAGAATGATAAACTTTTTGTAAATATAAATAGAGTATTTACTTTATGTATTTTATCAAGCTCATGAAATGCAAAAGTCACTCCGACACACGCCCATATTATCCCTTGTCTAGGCGGTACAAAAGTCCCTCGACACACGTCCATACTATCCCTCGTTTAGGAATGGCAAATGTCGATCCGACAGACGGTCACACTCTCCCTCGTCTAGGCAAGGCAAAAGTCCCCCGACACACGTCTATATTATCCCTCGTCTAGGCAAGGCAAAAGTCGCTCCGGCACACGTCCATACTATCCCTCGTCTAGACAAGGCAAAAGTCCCTCGACACACGCCTATATTAGCCCTCGTCTAAGCAAAACAAAAGTCCCCCGACATACGTCCATACTATCCCTCGTCTAGGCAAGGCAATATTCCCCCGACACACGTCCATACTATTCCTCGTCTAAGCAAAGCAAAAGCCCCCCCCCCCTCCCCGACTCACGTCTATACTATCCCTCGTCTAGGCAAGAAAAATGGTCCCACTACACACGTCTATACTATCCCTCGTCTAGGCAAGGCAAAAGTCCCCGACACACGTCCATACTATCCCTCGTCTAGGCAAGGCAAAAGTCCCCCCAACACACGTACATAGTATCCCGCGTCTAGGCAAAGCAGATATCGCTCCGGTACACGTACATACTATCCCTCGTCTAAGTAAAGCAAAAGTCCCACCACACATGTCCATACTTTTCCTCGTCTATGCAAGGCAAAAATCCCCCAACACATGTCTTTACTATTTCTCGTCTAGGCAAGGCAAAAATCCCCCAACACATGTCTTTACTATTTCTCGTCTAGGCAAGGCAAAATTCGCTCTGACACACATCTATACTATCCCTCGTCTAGGCAAGGCAAAAGTCGCTCTGCCACACGTCTATACTATCCCTCGTCTAGGCAAGGCAAAAGTCGCTCTGACACACGTACATACTATCCCTCGTCTAAGCAAAGCAAGTCCCCGACACACGTCCATACTATGCCTCGTCTAAGCAAAGCAAAAGTCCCACCACACAAGTCCATACTTTCCCTCGTCTAGGCAAGGCAAAAATCCCCGACACATGTCTATACTATCCCTCGTATAGGCAAGGAAAAGTCGCTCTGACACAAGTCTATACTATCCTTCGTCTAGGCAAGGCAAAAGTCGCTCTGACACACATCTATACTATCCCTCGTCTAGGCAAGGCAAAAGTCGCTCTGACACACGTCTATACTATCCCTCGTCTAGGCAAGGCAAAAGTCGCTCTGACACACGTACATACTATCCCTCGTCTAAGCAAAGCAAGTCCCCGACACACGTCCATACTATGCCTCGTCTAAGCAAAGCAAAAGTCCCACCACACAAGTCCATACTTTCCCTCGTCTAGGCAAGGCAAAAATCCCCGACACATGTCTATACTATTCCTCGTATAGGCAAGGAAAAGTCGCTCCGACACAAGTCTATACTATCCTTCGTCTAGGCAAGGCAAAAGTCGCTCTGACACACTTACATATTTTCCCTCGTCTAGGCAAGGCAAAAGTCCCCCGACACACGTCCATACTATCCCTCGTATAGGCAAGGCAAAAGTCGCTCCGACACAAATCCATACTATCCCTTGTCTAGGGAAGGCGAAGTCGCTCTGACACACGTCTATAGTCTATATCATCCCTCGTCTAGGCAACGCAAAAGTCGTTCAGACACACGTCTATATCATCCCTCGTCTAGGCAACGCGAAAGTCGCTCCGGCACACGTCCATACTATCCATCGTCTAGGCGAGAAAAAAGTCCCCCGACACACGTCTATACTATCCCTCGTCTAGACAAGGCAAAAGTCCCTCGACACACGCCTATATTAGCCCTCGTCTAAGCAAAACAAAAGTCCCCCGACATACGTCCATACTATCCCTCGTCTAGGCAAGGCAATATTCCCCCGACACACGTCCATACTATTCCTCGTCTAAGCAAAGCAAAAGCCCCCCCCCTCCCCGACTCACTTCTATACTATCCCTCGTCTAGGCAAGAAAAATGGTCCCACTACACACGTCTATACTATCCCTCGTCTAGGCAAGGCAAAAGTCCCCGACACACGTCCATACTATCCCTCGTCTAGGCAAGGCAAAAGTCCCCCCAACACACGTACATAGTATCCCGCGTCTAGGCAAAGCAGATATCGCTCCGGTACACGTACATACTATCCCTCGTCTAAGCAAAGCAAAAGCCCCACCACACATGTCCATACTTTTCCTCGTCTATGCAAGGCAAAAATCCCCCAACACATGTCTTTACTATTTCTCGTCTAGGCAAGGCAAAAGTCCCCCGACACACGTCTATACTATCCCTCGTCTAGGCAAGGCAAAATTCGCTCTGACACACATCTATACTATCCCTCGTCTAGGCAAGGCAAAAGTCGCTCTGACACACGTCTATACTATCCCTCGTCTAGGCAAGGCAAAAGTCGCTCTGACACACGTACATACTATCCCTCGTCTAAGCAAAGCAAGTCCCCGACACACGTCCATACTATGCCTCGTCTAAGCAAAGCAAAAGTCCCACCACACAAGTCCATACTTTCCCTTGTCTAGGCAAGGCAAAAATCCCCGACACATGTCTATACTATCCCTCGTATAGGCAAGGAAAAGTCGCTCCGACACAAGTCTATACTATCCTTCGTCTAGGCAAGGCAAAAGTCGCTCTGACACACTTACATACTTTCCCTCGTCTAGGCAAGGCAAAAGTCCCCCGACACACGTCCATACTATCCCTCGTATAGGCAAGGCAAAAGTCGCTCTGACACACGTACATATTTTCCCTCGTCTAGGCAAGGCAAAAGTCTCCCGACACACGTCCATACTATCCCTCGTATAGGCAAGGCAAAAGTCGCTCCGACACAAATCCATACTATCCCTTGTCTAGGGAAGGCGAAGTCGCTCTGACACACGTCTATAGTCTATATCATCCCTCGTCTAGGCAACGCAAAAGTCGTTCAGACACACGTCTATATCATCCCTCGTCTAGGCAACGCGAAAGTCGCTCCGGCACACGTCCATACTATCCATCGTCTAGGCGAGAAAAAAGTCCCCCGACACACGTCTATACTATCCCTCGTCTAAGCAAGGCAAAAGTCCCCCGACACACGTCCATACTATTCCTCGTCTAGGCAAGGCAAAAGTCCCCCGACACACGTCCATACTATTCCTCGTCTAAGCAAAGCAAAACCCCCCGACACACGTCTATACTATCCGTCGTCTAGGCAAGGCAAAAGTCCCACCACACACGTCTATACTATCCCTCCCTCTAGTCAAGGGAAAAGTCGCTCTGACACACGTACATACTTTCCCTCGTCTAAGCAAAGCAAAAGTCCCCGACACACGTCCATATCATCCCTCGTCTAGGCAAGGCGAAAGTCGCTTCGGCGCACGTCTATACTATCACTCGTCTAGACAAGGCAAAAGTCACTCCGGCACACTTCCATACTATCACTCGTCTAGACAAGGCAAAAGTCACTCCGGCACACTTCCATACTATCACTCGTCTAGACAAGACAAAAGTCACTCCGGCACACTTCCATACTATCACTCGTTTAGGCAAGGCAAAAGTCACTCCGGCACACTTCCATACTATCACTCGTCTAGACAAGGCAAAAGTCACTCCGGCACACTTACATACTATTACTCGTCTAGACAAGGCAAAAGTCACTCCAGCACACTTCCATACTATCACTCGTCTAGACAAGACAAAAGTCACTCCGGCACACTTACATACTATTACTCGTCTAGACAAGGCAAAAGTCACTCCAGCACACTTCCATACTATCACTCATCTAGACAAGACAAAAGTCACTCCGGCACACTTCCATACTATCACTCGTTTAGGCAAGGCAAATGTCGCTCCGACACACATTTATCATCCCTCGTCTACGCAAAGCAAAAGTTGTTCGGGCACAAAACCATACTATCCCTCGTCTAGACAAGACAAAAGTCGCTCCGGCACACGTCCATACTATCCCTCGTCTAGACAAGGGGAAAGTCGCTACGACACACGTCCATACTATCCATCGTCTAGACAAGGGGAAAGTCGCTACGACACACGTCCATATCATCCCTCGTCTAGGCAAGCAAAAGTCGCTCCGGCACCCGTCCATATCACCCCTCGTCTAGGCAAAGCAAATGTAACTCCGACACACCTCCATATCATCCCTCGTCTATGAAAGGCAAAAGTCACTCCGGCACACGTCCATATCACCCCACGTCTAGGCAAGGCAAAAGTCGTTTAGACACACGTCCACATCGTCCCTTGTCTAGGCAAAGCAAAAGTCGCTCCGACACACGTCCATATCATCCCTCGTCTAGGCAAGGCAAAAGTTGCTCCGACACACGTTCATATTATCCCTCGTGTAGACAAGGCAAAAGTCGTTTAGACACACGTCCACATCGTCCCTTGTCTAGGCAAAGCAAAAGTCGCTCCGACACACGTCCATATCATCCCTTGTCTAGGCAAGGCAAAAGTCGTTCCGACACACGTCCATGTTATCCCTCGTCTAGGCAAGGCAAAAGTGGCTCCGACACACGTTCATATTATCCCTCGTCTAGGCTAAGTAGAAATCGTCCCGGCACACAACCATATCAATGTCACTTTTAAAGAAGTCTTTTTCTTGAGCGTTCAGAAAGTCCTCCACTACATGTATAACGTCATTATTTGACTCAAAGTGGGTACCGGAAATGGCCATTTTCAGTTTTGATAATAGATGAAAGTCTGATGGAACGAATAAGGCGAATGCTCAAACAATTTAAAGTCACAATCGTTAATGGCAACCATGGCAATGACAAACTTTGAACAGGACCAATGTGCTGGTGTAACAACACACCTTTACAGAGTTTTCAGCAGTATCGATTGTGCTGACTTGAGTACTGCTATATAGTGTAGCAGATAATTATAGCAATGTAGCGCTAGGTACCGACTGTGCTGACTTGAGTACTGCTATATAGTGTAGCAGATAATTATAGCAATGTAGCGCTAGGTACCGACTGTGCTGACTTGAGTACTGCTATATAGTGTAGCAGACAATTATAGCAATGTAGCGCTAGGTACCGACTGTGCTGACTTGAGTACTGCTATATAGAGTAGCAGATAATTATAGCAATGTAGCGCTCGGTACCGACTGTGCTGACTTGAGTACTGCTATATAGTGTAGCAGATAATTATAGCAATGTAGCGCTAGGTATTGACTGTGCTGACTTAAGTACTGCTATATAGTGTAGCAGATAATTATAGCAATGTAGCGCTTGGTATTGATTATGCTGACTTGAGTACTGCTGTTTAGTGTAGCAGATAATTATAGCAATGTAGCGCTAGGTATTGACTGTGCTGACTTGAGTACTGCTGTTTAGTGTAGCAGATAAGTGAGTTCCGAATAATTTAGACTTACAAATAGTATTACGCTTCATTTTTTATTTCTAATATAGCATAGAGTGTACTCAAGTGTTGTTCGCTATTATGTCTAAACAGACTAAGTAACCAGTTGAAGGTTCATATTAGAACAAAGTAATGGTATAGATTAGAGGCACAGGAATCTGCGCCCATGATTTCAGGATGTTTTAAATGCGAATAAGGTCATCCACACATATTTTTCATGGTGTTCAAAAACGATTGTTGTACCATCCAGTACAAACGTAGATTTTGCTAGGAGGTTACTAATATTTTTTTTTTTTTTTTTTTTTTTTTTGGCGTGCTTCCTATGCGAGTTTGCTGCGCGTTGTAATAAGGTCTTGATTTACCTTCTCTCCGACCATAAATTCTGGGGGGGGGGGTTTCGCTAGTTTTTACCTCCCTCAGCATACCATGTTGCAAGGTGTAGTTTTTATATCCTTGATATGCTTGATCGCGGTTTGTTATGTTTTTGCCCAACTCTGTGGGAGAGCTCAATGTCCGATTGTTGGAGGGGGAATCTGCCATGTCGACCACTACTTCATCAGACCTTGTCCTCGGAGACTCCGACGATCCTTACACAGCTTCCTCCTCTGTACATCTCCTGACCATCCGTCTTTTGTTAAGGCTCGTTGTTTTCATTATCCAAAATATCAACTGTTTGGTAAAGTGGTGTTAATCTCTTTTCAACCACGCTTATGCAAAGTGTATACAAAGTGTTTCCTTATAGTAAAGGGAAGAAAACATAAGACATCTGACAAAGCTGTACGGCACAAGTCACCAGGGACATGCACATAAAACATGAAAAAAAGTAAAAAGTTCCCCGCGGAGGGTTTGACTTAAGTATTATTATACCTTTTTCCTGATGTTATGTGGCTTTGACACTTTCTATACAGTGTTTGTTCACATTCATTTTTATATATACAGTGTTGACTTATTGTTGTTTCGCCTGTGTGTAAGGACATTCGCGGCGGGTGTGGCTAGCCAAAACAGGGGACGCTCACTCCTCCCGGGCACCTGGTCTCACCTCTGAATTTCAGGGGTCCGTGAATGTCCACTGTGGTACATTGTTGTTAGTGCCATAGTCATGCGACACCAGTTACTTTCGTATTTTGCATGAATGTCACACTAATTCCCTTTGCAGTGTGGAGCTCGTAAAAAAGTTCCCCGCGGAGGGTTTGACTTAAGTATTATTATACCTTTTTCCTGATGTTATGTGGCTTTGACACTTTCTATACAGTGTTTGTTCACATTCATTTTATATATACAGTGTTGACTTATTGTTGTTTCGCCTGTGTGTAAGGATTCGCGGCGGGTGTGGCTAGCCAAACAGGGGACGTTCACTCCTCCCAGGCACCTGGTCTCACCTCTGAATTTCAGGGGTCCGTGAATGTCCACTGTGGTACATTGTTGTTAGTGCCATAGTCATGTGACACCAGTTACTTTCGTATTTTGCATGAATGTCACACTTATTCCCTTTGCAGTGTGGAGCTCGTAAAAAAGTTCCCCGCGGAGGGTTTGACTTAAGTGTTATTATACCTTTTTCCTGATGTTATGTGGCTTTGACACTTTCTATACAGTGTTTGTTCACATTCATTTTTATATATACAGTGTTGACTTATTGTTGTTTCGCCTGTGTGTAAGGACATTCGCGGCGGGTGTGGCTAGCCAAACAGGGGACGCTCACTCCTCCCGGGCTCCTGGTCTCACCTCTGAATTTCAGGGTTCCGTGAATGTCCACTGTGGTACATTGTTGTTAGTGCCATAGTCATGTGACACCAGTTACTTTCGTATTTTGCATGATAATAGTCAAATTAACACACAAAACGACACTACAGTAATATTCCATTGTACTGCAGATAAGATAAGATCTGACGTCACTCAGATGGTGTGGTTAACCGGTTTACGGGCGCCCACCTTCCCACTCACCGCAAATGCAGCATAATCAAAGGATTTAAATATCTATAGTCCTCCATAGAGAGAACAAGGATCAACAGGTTTCTCAAAACGAGAGGTCAAAAATTTTTCATACGGAACGTTTATAGAATATAAGTGCACTTACTATATTAACCTCAACCACAAAATTCTTTTAATTAGAGTTGATAACAATTGTATTAATTAACTGACCGATGACCATACAAAGTAATATCTTTCTATATATTTTTGCCATAAATTAATATAAAGATGGGTCAATTTAGAAGAAGATGAAATTCATACATCTTTACATCAAGGATATTATCTTCTATTTAAAGGAACATTTTGTATTGATCAGCTTCTGTAACTAGACAATCAGTGGCGGATTCAGGATTTTTGAAAAGGGGGGGGGGAGCACATAAATATTAGCCAAACTATTCAGCCATTTTTGGTGCCAAATCTGGATTTTTACTGGTACATATGTGACAAGGGCGCCCCCTCTAAATCCGCCACTGACAATGAAAAGAGACACTTAACTTACAAATAAGTTTTCATACAGAAGCGAACTACGTTTGAACCAATAGTTCTGCGAAGTTATCTATCAAAAATGTACAAATATAACACTTTGTTTGGGCATTGATATCCGATGAAATATATCTTTATATATTAAATAAACATTGTTTTTAATCCTAAAATGTTTTCTTTTTTCAACAAATTGATTCATCTAGAAATACAATACGCCAATACTAGACAATAAAACATTCACGTTTTCTAATATAATTATTTTTTTAAACAGTAGTTTTTCAAAGCTTTAACCACTATCTACGAAAGCCCCTACCACTCACAATCATATCACACTATGCTGCTAACAAATAAAGTATCACACTATGCTGCCAACAAAGTATCAGTAAGTATAAACCATAACCTACGTAAGCACATGTTTATTTTGTTACTCGAAGAGCGTGTACCGGCCTTTACATAGAAAACACTGCATATACATGTATTAATAGCAAGATATATTGTGTTATTTACCTGACGTTGTATGTTGGCGATAGAATATGCCACCTCTTTCCAAATAATCTATCCTTTTATATTTGTCGATAAAATACTGCATCATGATCATGCACCATTCTTCACAACATACGATCTCACTCATGTGAAAGGTTAACATGTAGATCGATGACACGGGTTCATTTTGTTGATCGATGATCCTGCTTGGGCAAAACATTATCAAGTAGACCTATAAAGCTTAGCAGCAAACCTATGAACGAAATCTATAATGACAGGAAGGTTGATATTTTACAGAGATTATAAAATCCAATTATTTAACTAAAGGATAGGAAATTCACCATAAAACACACTTTGCATTGTATTGTTTTCTTCCAGAGGAATATATCCCATGAGGTACTTTAAAGGTCTTAGAGTATACTTAATTTTGCATATAATTTTCCCAGTATGATATCGACATTTTCCAATTGAGGTTTTTCCTAAAAGAAATTAAACAAGAGGTCCAAGTGGGCCTATATATCGCCTATCTGAGCATTAAATGCTTATTCACAAACAACTAACTGTTCAAAGAAATTCGCACAAATAGATCTATAATGTATATATTTTTTTTACTGACAACGGACTGCTGTAAACTTGCAGTCGCGGATCCCGAACTACAAAAAGGGTGGCCCGGGGGGGGGGGGGCAAATGTGAAAATAAAGTATTAGCCAAAATAGTCAGCCATATTGGATGCCAAATTCTGAGATTTACTCGAATCATGAGAGTGTTTGGACCCCTATGATCTATATATACCTTGTAAATTTGTGGCAAAAAGGGGGATGCTCTAAATCCGCCACTGATTTGTTTCTCTATATTGAATAAATCAAGACAATGATATCGAAAAAAGAGAAAACTGATTAAGTCGGAATTCTTTTTCCATATTTTATTTATCTTAAATAATATTAAAACATTAATGGTGTCAAATAAAATAGATAGTTTTAATAAAAGATGTCATAAATACTTAATGGGTTTTCTATATAGATACTGAATAAATCAAGAAAATGACATAAAATGCGTGAAAAATACTGAGTATTTACTGACTAGATGACCAGACGCTGTATGCTCCAAACTCGTTCGTCCGTCAGTCCGTCTGTTTGTCGATCTGTTCGTCTGCGTCAACAATTTGGTTTAGCTGTTGCGTTTAAGTATGCAGAAAGACTATTGACAATAACTCTTTCAAACTCCACATGTAGATAAACTTGGATGAGCTTTGTCATTGAGACCTTTGTGACCTTGATCTTGAAGGTTCAAAACATTGCGTTTTCACATGAAACTTTCCTAAAGCATCTGAAATAGATATTTTCAAATAGATGTTACTTCTCTGTATTGAATAAATCAATTAAATAAGACACAGGTGTGTGAAAATGGCTTGGTCAAAACCGTAAAAGATTGATTTCAGAAATGAACTAAAGACATCCTCCTAGATCACTCTGATGCATTTGGTTTGAAGATCATGCAGCAAGTCTTAATAGTATGTCAAAGGAGAGTACCTCTTGGGTCTATGCTACCCCGTCCGTATCAACCATATTTGTAGAAGACCTCGAGTACTTCATACCTACCAAGTTTTATGGGAATCTTTCAAAATGTCGCATTCAGCTGCTCCTGAAAATAATAAAACGTCCAACGAATTTGCGACTTACAGTTCAATACAGTAATCCTTATCGTCTTCATTATTTAAAATTTTCCAACCTACACTTTACTGTCGTATAACAAATAGGGAGAGTATAGTTTTTTGAGAGCTTTTCGTTGGGCGGGATATTTACCCCAGACAGTTTCGTTATGAGGGGTATTTACACCAGTAAGTCTCCTTATGAGGGGTATTTACACCAGTAAGTCTCGTTGTGAGGGATATTTACACCAGTAAGTCTCGTTATGAGGGGTATTTACACCAGTAATTCTCGTTATGAGGGGTATTTACACAAGTTAGTCTCCTTATGAGGGGTATTTACACAAGTTAGTCTCCTTATGAGGGGTATTTACACAAGTAAGTCTCCTTATGAGGGGTATTTACACCAGTAAGTCTCGTTATGAGGGGTATTTACACAAGTAATTCTCGTTATGAGGGGTATTTACACCAGTAAGTCTCCTTATGAGGGGTATTCACACAAGTAAGTCTCCTTATGAGGGGTATTTACACCAGTAAATCTCGTTATGAGGGGTATTTACACCAGTAAGTCTCGTTATGAGGGGTATTTACACCAGTAAGTCTCCTTATGAGGGGTATTTACACCAGTAAGTTTCCTTATGAGGGGTATTTACACCAGTAAGTCTCCTTATGAGGGGTATTTACACCAGTAAGTCTCCTTATGAGGGGTATTTACACCAGTATGTCTCGTTATGAGGGGTATTTACACAAGTAAGTCTCCTTATGAGGGGTATTTACACCAGTAAGTCTCGTTATGAGGGGTATTTACACCAGTAAGTCTCGTTATGAGAGGTATTTACATCAGTAAGTCTCGTTATGAGAGGTATTTTCACCAGTAAGTCTCGTTATGAGAGGTATTTACACCAGTAAGTCTCGTTATGAGGGGTATTTACACAAGTTAGTCCCCTTATGAGGGGTATTTACACCAGTAAGTCTCCTTATGAGGGGTATTTACACCAGTATGTCTCGTTATGAGGGGTATTTACACCAGTAAGTCTCGTTATGAGGGGTATTTACACCAGTAAGTCTCGTTATGAGAGGTATTTACACCAGTAAGTCTCGTTATGAGAGGTATTTACACCAGTAAGTCTCCTTATGAGGGGTATTTACACCAGTAAGTCTCGTTATGAGAGGTATTTACACCAGTAAATCTCGTTATGAGAGGTATTTACACCAGTAAGTCTCGTTATGAGAGGTATTTACACCAGTAAGTCTCCTTATGAGGGGTATTTACACCAGTAAGTCTCGTTATGAGAGGTATTTACACCAGTAAGTCTCCTTATGAGAGGTATTTACACCAGTAAGTCTCGTTGTGAGAGGTATTTACACCAGTAAGTCTCGTTATGACGGCTATTTACACCAATAGGTCTTTTTATGAAGAGTACTTACACCACTTACTCTCGTTATGAGGAGTATTTACACCTGTAAGTCTCGTTATGAGGGGAATTCATATCAGTAAGTCTCGGTATGAGGGGTATTTACACAAGAAGGTCTCGTTATGTGAGGTATTTATACCAACAGATTTCGTTATGAGGGGTATTTACACAAGTTAGTCCCCTTATGAGGGGTATTTACACCAGTAAGTCTCCTTATGAGGGGTATTTACACAAGTTAGTCTCCTTATGAGGGGTATTTACACAAGTAAGTCTCCTTATGAGGGGTATTTACACCAGTAAGTCTCGTTATGAGGGGTATTTACACAAGTAATTCTCGTTATGAGGGGTATTTACACCAGTAAGTCTCCTTATGAGGGGTATTCACACAAGTAAGTCTCCTTATGAGGGGTATTTACACCAGTAAATCTCGTTATGAGGGGTATTTACACCAGTAAGTCTCGTTATGAGGAGTATTTACACCTGTAAGTCTCGTTATGAGGGGAATTCATATCAGTAAGTCTCGGTATGAGGGGTATTTACACAAGAAGGTCTCGTTATGTGAGGTATTTATACCAACAGATTTCGTTATGAGGGGTATTTACACAAGTAATTCTCGTTATGAGGGGTATTTACACCAGTAAGTCTCCTTATGAGGGGTATTTACACCAGTATGTCTCGTTATGAGGGGTATTTACACCAGTATGTCTCGTTATGAGGGGTATTTACACAAGAAGGTCTCGTTATGAGGGGTATTTACACCAGTGAATCTCGTTATGAGGGGTATTTACACCAGTAAATCTCGTTATGAGGGGTATTTACACCAGTATGTCTCGTTATGAGGGGTATTTACACCAGTATGTCTCGTTATGAGGGGTATTTACACCAGTAAGTCTCGTTATGAGGGGTATTTACACCAGTATGTCTCCTAATGAGGGGTATTTACACCAGTAAGTCTCGTTATGAGGGGTATTTACACCAGTAAATCTCGTTATGAGGGGTATTTACACCAGTATGTCTCGTTATGAGGGGTATTTACACCAGTAAGTCTCATTATGAGGGGTATTTACACCAGTATGTCTCCTAATGAGGGGTATTTACACCAGTAAGTCTCGTTATGAGGGGGATTTACACCAGTAAATCTCGTTATGAGGGGTATTTACATCAGTAAGTCTCGTTATGAGGGGTATTTACACCAGTATGTCTCGTTATGAGGGGTATTTACACCAGTAAGTCTCGTTATGAGAGGTATTTACACCAGTAAGTCTCGTTATGAGGGGTATTTACATCAGTAAGTCTCGTTATGAGAGGTATTTTCACCAGTAAGTCTCCTTATGAGAGGTATTTACACCAGTAAGTCTCGTTATGAGGGGTATTTACACAAGTTAGTCCCCTTATGAGGGGTATTTACACCAGTAAGTCTCCTTATGAGGGGTATTTACACCAGTATGTCTCGTTATGAGGGGTATTTACACCAGTAAGTCTCGTTATGAGGGGTATTTACACCAGTAAGTCTCGTTATGAGAGGTATTTACACCAGTAAGTCTCGTTATGAGAGGTATTTACACCAGTAAGTCTCCTTATGAGGGGTATTTACACCAGTAAGTCTCGTTATGAGAGGTATTTACACCAGTAAATCTCGTTATGAGAGGTATTTACACCAGTAAGTCTCGTTATGAGAGGTATTTACACCAGTAAGTCTCCTTATGAGGGGTATTTACACCAGTAAGTCTCGTTATGAGAGGTATTTACACCAGTAAGTCTCGTTATGAGAGGTATTTACACCAGTAAGTCTCGTTGTGAGAGGTATTTACACCAGTAAGTCTCGTTATGACGGCTATTTACACCAATAGGTCTTTTTATGAAGAGTACTTACACCACTTACTCTCGTTATGAGGAGTATTTACACCTGTAAGTCTCGTTATGAGGGGAATTCATATCAGTAAGTCTCGGTATGAGGGGTATTTACACAAGAAGGTCTCGTTATGTGAAGTATTTATACCAACAGATTTCGTTATGAGGGGTATTTACACAAGTAATTCTCGTTATGAGGGGTATTTACACCAGTAAGTCTCCTTATGAGGAGTATTTACACAAGTAGATCTCGTTATGAGAGGTATTTACACCAGTATGTCTCGTTATGATGGGTATTTACACCAGTAAGTCTCGTTGTGAGGGGTATTTACATCAGTAAATCTTATTATGAGGGGTATTTACACTAGTAAGTCTCTTTATGAGGAGTATTTACGCCAGTATATAACACTTTATAACAAATATAGTACTGCTGAGATCAAAAATTAGAAAATTACAAGGTTCTGTAAACACCAGATTCGAATCTATTTTTAAAGATCCTGATGTTGTCAGAGAACTTACCTTCCTCCAAGAACATTATATCATTACACCAGCAGATAAAGCATCTAATAATTATACATTTACTTGTAAGAAATATTATTTTGACAGCCTAGTGAAAGAATTAGGATTAAATTCAACTCCAGGAAATCCTACTTATACTCTCACGAACTTTTCGGTTTCGGAAGTACTCGAGAATCATAAATCTGTCCTCAATACGTTTGGTATTGACTCAAATAAATTGAATTTAGAACTTCCATATTTGTACTGTATTCCAAAAATGCACAAAACTCCGTACAAACAACGCTTTATCGCTGGTTCCTCGAAGTGTTCCACAAAATCTGTATCGATGCTACTCACAAAAATATTATCAGAAATTAAATCTGGCCTTCATAGATATTGCGAAACAGTATATTCCAGAAGTGGAATTAATCAAATGTGGATCCTTAAAAATTCAAAAGAGTTGTTAGAACATCTAAAATCAAAAAGTTTTACTAAAATTCACTCCATCAAGTCTTTTGACTTTTCGACTCTGTACACAACGATCCCTCATCAGAAATTAAAAGACAGATTAGCGGAAATTATTCAAAATGCATTTACTAGTAAAAACGGAAGCCGCAAATTCAAATATATAGTAATAGGCCACGATAAAACTTACTTTGTTAGGGAAAATTCTGATTCCAAAAATAAATACACTGAAACAGCTGTCATTCAGATGTTGAACTTTCTTATCGATAACATTTTTGTGGTGTTTGGAGGTAAGGTTTTTCAACAAATTGTCGGCATTCCAATGGGCACTAACTGTGCTCCGCTTCTGGCTGACATATTCCTTTATTCATACGAAGCTGAGTTCATTCAGTCTTTGCTTTCGCAAGGAAAAAAAAATTGGCTCTTGGCTTCAATTTTACTTACAGATATATAGATGACTTGCTTTCAATTAATAATCCTTCATTCGCGGATTACCTTAGCATCATCTATCCAAGTGAACTGGAGGTCAAAGAAACCACAGAAACTAGTAATTCTACTTCGTATTTAGATATTATGTTGTCTTTCGACATTAATGGTCAATTGAACACCTCACTCTATGACAAACGTGACGATTTCAATTTCGCTATCACAAACTTTCCTTTCATAAGTAGCAACATTCCATCAACGCCCGCATACGGCGTATTCATATCTCAGTTAATACGTTATTCCAGAGCATGTTCAAATTACAATGACTTTGTTCTCAGGGCTAGGCGACTTTCAGTTAAGCTGCTCAACCAGGGTTATATATGTGCTAGACTAGCATCGTCACTGAGGAAGTTCTACGGTCGTTACGAGACTCTTATTACTCCATATGATATCTCGTTATCCAGACTTTTAAATGATATTCTGGACTGAGACCGATTCCGATCACTTTACACAGATTTGACACCTTCTATACTAGAAGGTTACCTACTTCGACTTCTCCATATATTGATACATATGGAATTCACACGATTTGACTCTTTCTACGGGGTATATGTGACGGGTGTTGCTAGCAAGCAGGAGATGCTCACTCTCCCCGGGCACCTGATCTCACTCCATCACAGGGGTTCACATATGCTCTTCAAGTAGACATATTTTGTTATTTTCTATTTGTTTTTCATTTTCACTGATTTTGTATGTCCTATGGTTTCATGATTTTTGGACTTGTGGTTTGGATTTATCCATCATCTTTACATATATGCATATATAATATTTGCATATATATAGCCTGTCTACAACATGCCTGTCTTGCTTGTATCTGATCTCCAGCGCTCGTTGCGCTTCCAAATTCTTTCTTTCACAGCAGAATTAGCCAGAGTAGTAGCTCCACCTGACCTAATGCAACCCTGAATTCAAAAGTCTACCCACTACAGCAGAAAAAGCAAACAAAACAAAAAAAAAAAACAAACAAACAAAAAAAAAAAAAAAAAAAACGAAACAAAACAAGAAACTTCTGCTGAACGATTTTAGTGAAATATGGTATACATGAAGTTCTATAGGTCCTCTATCAATTTTGTACATTTCATCCAAATTGGTCAACAGATAATGCCACCATGTCTAAAAAATAGGTCTCACAATGGTACATATACTACTAGGAAATTAAAATATGGAGAGTAGCGGTTCAAATCCAGCTGTGGTCAAATTTTTTTTTCATTTCTTTGCACATCTAAAGAAGTTTTTAGATGTTTCTCAACACTCAACACATGAAATTAGGGCATTTTAAGTTGGATCTGGACAATATTTGAAACAATTGTTGTTCATGATCTAGACTTGAAATCAGTCAACGAAAGGCCCCACCTAAAGAAAATGACTAAGTTGTTGCCCTGAATCACATCTTGCAGAGACAAAGCAAATGCTTGATATCAAAATCACCTGAATGGATGTGCAAAAAGTGTTGTTTTTATTCTGGTCTAAAATAAAATTGGATTTTCAATATTTGTGTTGATGCAGTAATGCAAAAATAACTGAATTTTTCTTTCCTGCATGACTGATCATCTACATGTAGGTACTCAGGTGAGCGATAATAGGCCCACTTGGGCCTCTTGGTCTTTTTATAATCTAATAAACTTTAAACATCTAAAACATGGATAACCACAACATAAGAATAAAAGTAAACCTTGATAAACTTAAACAAAATCATAAAACAACCATGCATGCACTCTTTGGCTTTGCAACATATATATAAATGACTGAAATATGAAATATCACCCAACACATAAAGTCAAACAATCACAAGAATTATTACATAAAAGAGGAAAGGAAGTGAATCTGAAATACTGCCTGTTGTTCCCATATACATCACACTCTTCCATATCCGTTTACCTCTGAGATTGCAAGATTACTCTTTGTAACTTCATGGAACAATGTCATCAAAAACTTGTGCTTATAAAGATATTCTTTGTGATTGTATCATATGTAAAGTATAATACTGATGATCACTTTGCCTAGTATTTGTTTGTGTGATAGAAAAAGGCATAGGAAGTATGGCCAGGGGTCACATTTTTACATATGACATAGTAATGCATGCTTCATTTGAACAGTTTTGTTATAAGTATCATTTTTATGCTTCTGAGTAAATGATATGTAATATATTTTTACAATTTATATATTACACAATGCTTTAGGAAAAGTAATTTACTAATGGGTATTTCCAAATACATATACATGTACAAACATTTTATATTATGTGTTAGCTGATAAGATGTTTATACATACATAAACATTAAAACTATATCAAACATTGTGATTTGTGATGGGACATGTACTTTTTTTACTTAAAATTGATATGGGACAATTACGTTTTTTGAAAGAAGTATGCATAGGACACATACATTTTTTTAAAATCAAATTTCCAAATGCACCGGTCGCACCCCGGTGATAAGTATTGCATGGTCCCTAACATTGGAGTTGCATTCAGAGCGATGGGAAGCTGTGAGAGTTGTCAGAGAATACTTGGTGGGTGTTTACATTTTTCCTCACTACGTGGAAATGCCTTTGCATTGACTACTTACGTCTTCGTATTATGGAAACGGTTCAATATTTACTGCCATCAGATAAGGTAGTCTGTGATAGCTAATTCTTGATGATAATGTGCAAAGCCGACGACATAAAAGAAAATAAATGCATCTTGTGAGTTGTATATACATGAAAAATGTAAGTTGGGGCTCCAAAAAGGGACAGTGTACCAATTTTATAGAATGTATTTCGTTCATTTTATATTTCTTTTTTATAATGAAAAATGACAGAATAACCTTGAAAGATGTCGTTCTATAATCTTTGTTTAAATTAAAATGACTCAAAAGTATATATATATATATATATATATATATATATATATATATATATATATATATATATATATATATATATATATATATATATATATATATATATATATATATATATATATATATATATATATATATATATAATTTCATATACATGTATGTACTCTCAGCCTGGACACTTCAAGTTCAACATTTGTACATTCTTAAACATTAATCTTGCAACTTTGTCTTTTATTCCATGATCTTTAAAATAAAGTTTACACACCTAACAGGGCCTGTCGGGTTTGTACATGTTAATGTTAATGTTTACAGTACAAACCAAATCACCCTAAAATTAATCAATACAATAGGACTATCATAATTGTTACATCAAATTAATAAATCTATGCTACGGTATGACTTAAGTATATTCTCAATTTATGGCGCCGAACCCTGTTGCTTAAAATGCTTTCAACATAACCTTTAAATTCAAAATATCTTTCAATATTATTGACTGAATCCAAATTAAGAATATTACTGTGAAGAACTGGTATTGTGTCGAGTTGTCATTACAAGAATGTAACCTTTACTTTACCTTTGTACAGGTTTATATTTAGGCACTTATGTCATACTTTTCTCAGGATTCACCGTAAGTCTATTGATAAAACCCGAAACAGCACGAAAGCAGGAGACTATATAAAGGCTCCGAGCTTGTGCATGGTGGTGAGTTTTTGTAAGCTATTCGGATCGTTAAGATCGTGGTCAAAACAGCATTGCAAACGGCTATTAAAGACAGGTTAGCGTCTGTCTGTTTAATACAACGGATCAGTGTTGTATTGGTAAATATATATATATATACATCTAGCGGATGCATCCGGTATTGGATGGATGCTAAGGTATAGGTCCTATGCTAGATTGGTTTCCATCCCGAATAAGGATAGGTCACATATTGGCTGTATGCTGTTGGCATATATGACGACTGACGGGTCCGAGTATACAAGAGCACACGTCGTGGACATTATACATATATTTAAATATATATCACGGAGAGGGACTCCCGATGATTGAACGCCTTTCCATGCTTGTAAATATAAATATATGTAAATATTGACTCGTACCCTTCCTTGTTTTGTTTTATATTGCTTGATTCTGTCCCTTGATTTCACCCATCACTGTATCATAGGAATCATTAGGGGGTTTTTTTTTGTATATGCATCACAACTGTTGTCATCTGCCTGCATCCATATGATAGGACAGGTCTAATATTTATATAAAGGACCCAAACACGTTACAAAAGTTGGCGACAGCGTCGGGATATATTGGACCATGGCCATGCACTTTATGATAGATGCAGAAATGACACATATAGATGATGAAATTGACCGTTTAAGTAGGGAACTGTACGAAACAAGATTGGTACTCAATTCAACTCCTAGGATAAATGCACCTGGAGTTAGAACAAATGCTTCTCATGGTGTAAGATTGTACTCTGGTCATGATGAAAGAACGTTACGGTCACAACGATAGAATGATACCTACAAGTTTAGGGAATACGTGCAATGCATATGAAGATCTGGGGGAATATAAGTAATGTTGGTGTAAGACCGAGGCCATTACAAGAGCCTACTATCCATTTTACCCATCCTCCGCCTGGGACGGGTGCTAGAGCCCAGTATGTAGCCAGATCTAAAAACTCTATAAAGCCAGCTACATACGATGGCACGGGTCTCTGGAATGATTATCTTTCTCATTTTGAGTCTGTATCAATAATAAATAATCGGACAGATACGGAGAAAGGATTGTACTTGGCTGCATCTCTGCGAGGTCAGGCTCAGGGGATACTAGGGAATCAGCCAAAAGATGATCGCCAGAATTATCAGAGACTTGTTCAGTCATTGCAGGATAGATTCGCTCCATCTAACCAGACCGAGCTGTATAGGGCACAACTGCGAGAGAGAAGACAAAAAGCGTCCGACAGTCTGCCAGAGATGGGTCAAGATATACGCAGGCTAACGAACCTGGCTTATCCTACAGCTTCCAGTGACCTGAAAGAGGTGTTAGCGACGGAGCAATTCTTAGATGGTCTGTATGATTCAGAGATGCGCCTTAAGATAAAACAAGCCCGACCAGCAAGTTTTAATGATGCTATACATAGAGCTGTAGAGTTAAAAGCATTTAACAGAGCAGAAAGGCGGCGGACTGAAACTGTACGAGTGATGGGCTACGACTCAACAAACCAGTCATCCAAGATGGAGCAACTGATGGAGGCTATGCAAAAGAGCGTCAGTAATTTAGAAAAGGAAATGAAAGAAATGAAAAAATGGAAGTTTCAAAACAAACAGCATAGGCCTGAAAATGACAAAAACACGATGGTTGACCTGTCTGAAGGAAAGCGAGTCAGGAAATGCTATAAATGTGGTTCTACAGAACATTTACGCAAAAATTGTCCACAGAGGCGTCGTGATCATGACGAAGGAAGCAGCCCATCTGCTTTTGGCCAAACTAATACAGTTAAAACTGTTGCATACCGCTCTAAGAACATCAGGTCCATAAACGAGTCTGGCATTTATGTTTCTGCTAAAGTAAATAGTGTGGACACGACCTTTCTAGTTGATACAGGAGCAACTGTCTCGTTGCTGTCCAGGGTAGTATTTAATAGTGTACCGAGCCATCAAAACACTCTGACAGAGGTTAAACAAGAAGTTCTGTCAGCTAATGGCACTCCTCTCCACGTTCTAGGTGGGATTAGTGTAGAGCTTACATTCGCTGGCAACGCATGGGTCCAGGATGTTATCATAGCTGACCTTAATGTAGATGGTATATTGGGCATGGACTTCCTTGTGAAACACCAGTGTATCATTAACCTGCACACTCGAGCGTTATCCATCTCGGGCATGGATCATCCCATTAGGATGGAAGGAACAGCTAGAAGCTACAAGGTCGCATTAGTTAACAAAATCAGTCTGCAACCTATGTCAGAGACCATAGTTGAAGGAACTCTGTGTGCAGCAGAAGACGGGGGACTGCCAGCCAAGGCTGGCATTGTTGAACCAACAGATAGGTTCCTGAAATCTAATCATGCCTTGCTTGCAAAAGTTTTAGTCAGAAGCCAAGAGACGATACCGCTTAGAATTATGAATGTTACAACAAGTGTTAGAACAATCTATCCGGGGACGGTGGTAGGGAAGTTTTCACCAGTGGAGGAGTTTGTTTCTAAGGACTTGGATGAGACAAGGAAGACGGGTCATACTGGAGATCTTCCAGAACATTTGAAGGACCTGTATGATAGATGCACAGACAATCTGACTCCAGAAAACAGGTTTAAAACTAAGCAACTACTAGTGAAATTTGGTCAGTTATTTTCAGTCACAGACGGAGACGTGGGGAGAACAAGTATTGTCAAACACAAGATAAACACTGGGACACATGAGCCTGTGAAGCAACCACCTCGGCGACTACCTGTTTCTATGCAAGATGAAGTGAAGGGACACATTGCCGATATGCTTCAGAGAGGCGTAATCGAGCCATCTACCAGTCCTTGGTCTTCTGCTATTGTCCTTGTAAAGAAGAAGGATGGGTCAACGCGTTTCTGTATTGATTACAGACGGCTTAACAGCACCACAGTGAAGGATGCATACCCTCTCCCGCGCATAGATGAGTCGCTGGACCAACTTCGCGGTACTCGTTGGTTTAGTACTCTTGACCTAAATGCAGGCTACTGGCAGGTAGAGCTGGACCCGGAGGATAAATTTAAAACAGCATTTGCAACCAGAGAAGGACTGTTCGAATTTAATGTAATGCCGTTCGGACTGTGTAACGCACCGGTGACTTTCGAACGATTGATGGAGACGGTGTTATCCGGGCTACAGTGGCAAATATGTCTCATCTATCTTGATGATATCATCGTGTATGGCAAGACCTTTGAAGAGATGCTGAAGAACTTGGAATTGGTCTTTGGAAAGCTCCTTGAAGCTGGATTAAAACTGAAAGCCAGGAAGTGTTCATTGTTTGCCAAACAAGTGAAGTATCTGGGTCATATTATATCTGAAAAAGGGATCGAGACCGATCCAGAAAAGATAGAGGCAATTCGATCCTGGCCACAACCAATAAACAAGACTCAAGTTCGCTCTTTCTTAGGACTTTGCAGCTACTATCGTAAGTTCATTCAGAACTTTGCTGATATAGCCCGACCCCTCCACAATATTACACAGGATGCAAAAGTCTTCGATTGGACAGATGAATGTCAGGACTCATTCAGGACTCTGCAGACAAAACTGACAGAGACACCGATACTTACACATCCAGATTTTAGTTTGCCATTCATATTGGATACGGATGCTAGCCATCAAGCCGTAGGCGCTGTTCTTTCTCAGGTACAAGATGGGAACGAAAAGGTGGTAGCATACGCCAGTAAAGCTCTTAGCAAATCTGAAAGAAAATACTGTGTCACTCGTAAGGAGCTATTGGCCGTTGTGACATTTATCAAGCACTTCAGACACTTCTTGTATGGTCATAAGTTCGTGGTTAGAACCGATCATAGTTCACTAAAATGGTTGCTCAGGTTTAAGGACCCAGAGGGGCAACTAGCCAATTGGCTGGAGGTTATCTCCGCGTACGATATGGAGATAGAACATCGGGCTGGGAAGCTGCATGGGAATGCAGATGGCTTGAGCCGAAAACCATGTGGACAGTGTGGGTTCTTTGACGGCTGGGAAAACTCTGGCTCCAGCTCCCATCATTCACGGACCATCGAAGTGAAGAAGGCTGATGAGCCGACAAAATTTGTCGATATACAAGACCAAGACAGTGACATCAGCTTGGTCAAATCCTGGGTACGGAATGAGAAAAGACCAGAATATAGTGACATATCTGCTGAGAGCTATGCTGTGAAGTCACTGTGGTCTCAATGGAACAGGTTGGCCATAAAAGATGATCTGTTGTGCAGAGTGTGGGAGGTAGAAGGAAGCAGGAACGCTACGTACCAAGCTATCGCTCCGTTCACTGAACGCAGGACAATTTTGGAGCATGCACACGACTCAATTCAGCTGGTCACTTAGGCGTCAGTAAAACACTGAGCAAAGTATGTCAAGGCTTCTACTGGCCAGGTCTGCAGAGTGACGTCCGTAGCTACATAGCAGGATGTCAGACTTGCTCCAAACGCAAATCCCCGACTAAGAACAAGAAAGCCCCGATGCAAACACTGCAGATTGGGTATCCTATGGAACGGGTTGCTACCGATATTCTTGGCGAATTTCCAGAGACTGCCAATAGAAATCGGTACATCTTATTATCTCAGATTACTACACTAAGTGGACTGAGGCCTTTCCCATGCCAAACATGGAGGCAAAAACAGTTGCTCGTATAATTGTCGAAGAAGTCATCTGTAGATTTGGTGTCCCGAAAGCAATCCATTCAGATCAGGGAAGGCAATATGAGAGTACCTTATTTTCAGAAGTCTGTAAATGTCTGCAAATACAGAAGACGCGGACCACCCCATATCATCCCCAGTCGGATGGTATGGTGGAGAGGTTCAACAAGACTCTGGCCACCATGCTGAGTGCCTATGTGGATGAAAATCACAGGGACTGGGATGATCACATTCCCTATGTGATGATGGCATACAGAGCATCAGAGCATGAGTCCACGGGATTCACGCCGAATAGTCTGATGCTTGGCAGGGAGACCTCTACGCCATTGGACATCATTTACGAAATGCCCCAGTCCTGGAAGAAGATTCCAAGTCACGAATGGGCATGGGTTCTCAAAGAGAGAATGGAAAGGGCGCATGGGTTGGTCAGGAACAACGTGCAAGGTTCTATCCGCAGACATAAACATTACCACGACATGAAAATGTCATATGAGCAGTTCAAAGCTGGAGGCCTGGTGTATGTCTATTTCCCTCAGCGAAAAGTAGGATGTTCACCAAAGTTCACATCGTACTGGCGGGGACCATTCAAGGTTCTTGCTAAGTTATCAGAAGTCCTGTATAAAGTAAGCTGTGGAAGAAACGAGAAAGAGCAGGTTATTCATTGTGATAGGATGAAAGCATGTAAGCAACAGTTGTTGAGGGGAGAGACTGAGAGTGATGAAAGCGAGGAGGTAGGAAAGTCTGACCCGGAAAAACTTGAGTCAGAAGATGAATGTGAACTATCAGGTGATTTAAAAATACAACATGAAAAAGGGTTAGAGACTGTCGACGAATTGGCCGGAGATTCTCGATCTACGAGATTGCGTCGTGCTCCATGCTGGCTGAGTGATTATTTGAAGGAATAGTAACCACACATCATATCAGACGCAAGAACTTGTACATTATGTAGATAAATTTTTTATTTATATCTTTGCAGATAGATATAGCTACGACGAAGAAAATGTCAAGAAAGGTTAAGAGATTTGTCCGCTGTGCTTCGTAGAATTTCAAAGCAGAAATGACTGGTCGAAACATCTTCTGACTTGTGCTAACAAGGTCCTGATATGCAAGGACTGTCATGTATCTTTCAAAAAGAAAGAGTACCTCCAGAAACACATAAAGAGCAAACACCCAGATTCCTCTCCTGCGCAGAATATCTCAGAACCTCAGCCGTCTACATCTACCGCGGCAGATGAAAGTGATTGGGATGAAGATCCAGGCGAACTTCTGGGGAATGTGTATGACAGTAATAGAGAGTCCGACGACGTCCAGGACACCACCGAGAGTGCGAGTCCTGTAGATGCTATCCCGACAACATCAAGCATAAGTGATCAAGAGTTGTTTAAGGGAAGGATCTACAGAAAGAGGACTCAACCCAGTCCGGTAACTAGCTCCCGGAAAGTAATCCGTTGTATGGAGGAGAAAGAAACGCCAGCTCATGTACCTCAAGCAAAGGTCGTGAATACAGAGGAGAAAGCTGTGCAAGTGGAATTAAAGGAATGTTCTGTAGCGGTACAGACAATACCGAAAGAAGTCGCGGAGGTGGGTGTCCAGATGGAAAGATACAGGAAGCGGGTGAAGGAAGTGACAGTAATGAAGTACACGGAAGGAGGGCGTAGCGTGCAAACTGTGAGAGAATGTGAAGAATTCTATAATATGTAACTTTTGAAATCATACTTCCATGTTCTGTTTTGTTTTTTTTTCTCTGTGGATAGGTAGTCCAGCATTGAAGTCATGGCTACTAGTTTCCGTGATATTGGTTATTGATAACAGAGGCCAAGATAGTTCCAGGATGTATAGTTAAAACAAATGATGAAGCTTGAAACTTTTATCTTTATTTTGTCATGTACATGTATATACGTTTCGGTCATCTTCATTCATCTATTCCTGAAGAAACAGGATCGGTCTATTTCATCATTATTTATGTTATTATAAATTGATTTTTATCAATATATTGATTCTGTAATTAAAGATTAAAAACTAAAAATAAAAATGGTTTAATTACTGTCATGCGAGGTCGCATGGGACATAGAGGCGTGGGTAGTGTGACGAACTGGTATTGTGTCGAGTTGTCATTACAAGAATGTAACCTTTACTTTACCTTTGTACAGGTTTATATTTAGGCACTTATGTCATACTTTTCTCAGGATTCACCGTAAGTCTATTGATAAAACCCGAAACAGCACGAAAGCAGGAGACTATATAAAGGCTCCGAGCTTGTGCATGGTGGTGAGTTTTTGTAAGCTATTCGGATCGTTAAGATCGTGGTCAAACAGCATTGCAAACGGCTATTAAAGACAGGTTAGCGTCTGTCTGTTTAATACAACTGATCAATGTTGTATTGGTAAATATATATATATATATATATATATACATCTAGCGGATGCATTCGGTATTGGATGGATGCTAAGGTATAGGTCCTATGCTAGATTGGTTTCCATCCCGAATAAGGATAGGTCACATATTGGCTGTATGCTGTTGGCATATATGACGACTGACGGGTCCGAGTATACAAGAGCACACGTCGTGGACATTATACATATATTTAAATATATATCACGGAGAGGGACTCCCCATGATTGAACGCGTTTCCATGCTTGTAAATATAAATATATGTAAATATTGACTCGTACCCTTCCTTGTTTTGTTTTATATTGCTTGATTCTGTCCCTTGATTTCACCCATCACTGTATCATAGGAATCATTAGGGGTTTTTTTTGTATATGCATCACAACTGTTGTCATCTGCCTGCATCCATATGATAGGACAGGTCTAACATTTATATAAAGGACCCAAACACGTTACATTACAATGAAATCAAACCAAAGAATAAAAATTTGATTTTAAATGTTACAGTTTAAGTTTAAAAATTCATTGGGATTTTTTTTACCTATTATACTTCTGGAATTTTGAACAAAAAGGTTTAAAGTAGTAGTATCAAAACAGTTTGTATTATTTTGAATTACTTTTAATTTTCTTGCTATTTCTTACTAATTTCTATGAAAACTTTAATTCAAACTTCTGACTAAGATCTGTAAAATTTATATGCAATCAAACAGTGATCTTTTATATGTAATCAAACAATGGATGTTTTATCTAAATTTGGAAATGTGCCTTTTCAACAATATCGTATCTAGTGGAATATCCCATCCCTATTTCTACGGAGATCTAGGGTACAAACTAAGGAGGATCAAATGTTCTGATAATTTCATATCGGCGGGTTCTAAAATTATTAAACGCCTTCGACATCGACAGTATGACCCCGAGATCATCGCTAAGACCATAGGTCTTGTATTGGGTTCCTCTACAATCCAATGCAGACGTTTGCTTGAGCGTTGCACTGTGACTAACAGGGCAGAGCACGGTTTACTTATGTTGATGTCGCCTTACATATAGCAGCATATTATTCTATAAACCTTTCTTGTGTAATGAAACTTGTATGACCTCTCTTCTTGAGAAACCTGTTGATCTTTGTTCTCTGTATGGATGATTATTTATAAAGTTTTAATGTGTGTCCTTTGATTGTGATGCTTTTGCGGTGAGTGGGAAGGTGGGTGCCCGTAAACCGGTTAACCACACCAATTGAATGACGTTTGTTACTTCATTTGACCGTATCGTAACCGCAGCACAATCAATACTTTTGTAATGTATTTTTTTCCGTGTATATTCTATTATCATGTGTTGTGTACATATCCTTGGTGATTTTTGTCTTACAGCTTTGTCAGGTGTCTTCAGTTTTCTCTCATACAAATGAATTATACTCTACTAGTACATATGTTAAAAGACAACATCCTTCTTTAAAATATCAAGGCCATGTCCAATTTAAAAATTAACATTGACCATAGAATGATGTACTGTAATGTCGTGTTTAGTAACAGAAACACTAACAGCTGCTTTTTGTCTATAAAAGTATCTACATTTGATACTCCACTCTACAGCAGGATTTAATTAAAACCAAACCGTTGTCAACTTCGGAAATCTCTGGTAATGTGTCCAGCAGATTACATGTTTATGATTGGTTCAAATATAGGACTAGCATAGTCCACTTGTTTTTCATTTGTTTTTCATTTTCACTGATTTTGTATGTCCTCTGGTTTCATGATTTTTAGACTTATGGGTTGGATTTATCCATTATCTTTACATAGAGTCTTATATAATTCCAATGTCTCTCTGGTGGATAATTTATGTGTGTAATTTCACGGCATGATTTATCAACAAAAAATGTGATGTCAACTATGTTCCCTTTATAGAAAACCACTTCTTGTATTGTTATAGGAAAGATATAATGTTCTAGTTTCAAAACTCAAAACGTTTTGACTTTATTGACATGTTTAATGACACATTTTAGATCTGGATGATATATTAACTCTTGATAACCCTGATTTTTAAAGATAAATTGGTGGCATATATCCATCTGAACTTCAATTTAACAAAGTTAATTCATCTAAAAAGGAAACATGTTTTATGAACATCTCCACTTGAAGTACTGGCAATATGATTGGCAGGTAGTATTTATGATAAACAGGATGATTATGGATCTCCTAAATGACAATGTCCCTGGATTCCCATAGTATGGTTTATGATAAACATGACGACTATGGATCTCCCAGATGGCAATGTCCGTAGATTTCCATCGTAGGGTTTATGATAAACATGATGACTATGGATCTCCCAGATGGCAATGTTCGTAGATTTTCATCGTAGGGTTTATGATAAACAGGATGATTATGGATCTCCCAGATGAGATGGCAACGTCCCTAGATTCCCATCGTAGGATTTATGTTAAATATGATAGCTATGGGTCTCACAGATGGCAATGTACCTAGATTCCCATAATAGGGTTTATTTATTTCTCAAGTGATTTGATTAAGTAGAGCTTGTATCAGCGTTATAGATATCTATACAAAGATCGCAAAATGCCTTCAAAATCACGACACGGGATACAGACACCATAAACATGTAAGACTTTCGGAAATTTTTACACATGTTATTAAGATCGGTTTTTAAATTCGGAATTTTTTTTTTAATTATTACACATCAAAGCAACCCAGGAAAAAATGATTTGCTAACAATATATGGTTATAACAAAAACAAAATCTATATAAAGTCAAATTAATGTTTACAGTTTGTCTGATTTTGAAAATCTATACCTCTTATATAAATACCTGAAATAAATAACATGTATTGAGAGAACCTTTTACGTGCACTTTAATGTCATGCTTATTTTCTTGTAGTTTTCTTGAATATATAGATTTTACATGCAACAAAGGATATGATTAGATTTTGAAAATCAATATAATTGCTTTAAGTATTAGAAAATCCCAATTGTATATATTTCCATTTGTTATAAAAATTCAACGTAAAGCCAACAATATTCCATATAATTCTAACATTAGCACATTCAGAAACTACGTGTTTTGTGGTTTTTAATTTCATTATATCATTGCATACATTTTAAATTGACGTCATTCTGCAGATTACTTAAGTAATAATTGTTTCACAATTGATATTCATATATTGTATAGCTCCATGGTGACGTCTGCCACATAACTGAGCCAGTAACTCCTTTTTATCTTATTTAAAAGATTGTAATTAAATTCAGCTATATTTTGATCTTTTACTCGGTGAATCTTGTTCTCATATATCGTACGCCAATTAATTTATTTCTGTGATTTCAAATTCTTTTGAAAGAGAAATTAGAAAAATTGGTTTCTGACATTGCCTATACAAAAGGATATCGTTAAAATTTTTGCTGTTAGAGTGATCAGTATTACGGTATGTTTCATTGAAAATGAAGTAGTTTTATTGGAAATAATATTTCTTTTGGGTAAATCAAACATATTCGAAAATTTACCAATAATGTTGTAGATTTAAACCGTGCGGCGGCTTCGCCTAACCTACAAAGCATGCCGCATATAACGCCACGCCCCGGAGACAACCAAAAGGTTGTTCCAATGACGTACATATATTACGGCATGCTTAGCAGACACCGGAAGTGAAGTTATGATTTGAAATTGGTTGCACGTGGCTCGGTTCCAAAGTGGGGATATCACATCCTCGACATCAGCGGACGTCCATTTAGGTGCACATGTAATATATGTTGTACATTTAATTCATCATCAGGAATTTGAAGTATCTAAATATAGTTTTCATATTGCTGAGGTACTCAGGATACATTTTGTTCCAAATATACATAATTTCTTTCGTTTCCACGATTCAAAACGTTTTTGCACGTCCTCATAAATTTTAGTCCAATTATTTGCAAAAATTCACATTTATATTGACAAATGTAGATACTAATTACTTTCAAAAAGTTCAGCATATAGCCCTAAAAGAATGCATTCTGTCTAAATTAATTTTTGGGTTCGGAAAAACTGACTTTTCCTCAATAGGTGTCCAGCGGAATCCTTCATCCCTATTTCTATGGTAAGCTAATATACAACCAAGGAAAGGTAAAAGGTTTTGATAATTTCATTTCATAAAGGTTCAAATATTGTTAAAATGTTTTACATCGAATATATGACCTTGAGAACATTACAATAACTAATGTCTTGTTTTGGGCCCCTTACAGTCTTGTACAGACTTCCTTGAGCCTTGCACACCGACTTACAGGGCGGTAAAGACTCCATAATGGCCTTCAAGTGTCTAACCCATTCAAAAGGAGATAAGGTTATTAATTTAGCCCCCTCTGACTGACAGATCTTATCTTACTTTCAGTGGAGCAGAGCTCGGTTAGCTCACTTTGATGTCACTATATATTTATTCTATAATAATGAGTGTTCATTAATCATATTTTTACCTCTCAACGTAAGTAGCCTAAAGGCATTGCTCTTTTTATAAAGGATTATTTATGAGCATTTTTAATGTGTGTTTGAGAATATAATGCTGTAAGTCATCTAGTCATCTATATATCTGTATGAGGTTGAACCAAATGATTGATTGCTTTTTCCCTTCATAGAGCAAAGAAACATATAAGGTGTTCAGTTCAAACAGAAGATTCTAGTTTAATTCATATACCAAACTTTACACAAATTCAAATTGGCCAAGAAGTTGAACAAAAGATTTATTACGCTCATGAATAACTCAGTGTTCGGGAACCATGGAAATTCTGCGGCTGAGAGTAAATATCAACTGGTCTAGTCAAAAACAGAAACTGATAAAACTCATTACATGTGGTCATGTCTTTCATTTTTTAAACCAAACTTTAGCCTCCATACAACTCACTGCCAATGCCTATGTTGAGTTTTTGTCAATCGATTTAACAAAGCAAAGAACGATTGCCTCAGTATTCACAATATTTCGGTCTCCTGACCTTCGTCTAATGAATTTGGTATTGGTGGCTTAATTTATGTAATATCCATCATATTTCATAACCGATATATTTCTTAAATATATATAGTATATATTTTTATATATCCAAACACACAATGTTTATAATTAGTTTATACTGTTTGTTATTCTGTACATTAGTATTTACAAATGTATTAAGAATGATAATCGTATTCGTCTGTGCGATATTAATGAAATAAAGATATACAAAAGAACTGCCTTTGTCGGAAATCGTCTTCAGTTACAGGGAAAAATTTGAGGTGTCTATATGTATAATTGTCTTGCCTTAAAGAAGAAATCTTACTTTTGCTGGGACCCCGAGATCATTGCTAAGACCATAGTTCTTTTTTGTGCATGTCCTTGGTGATTTTTGTCATACAGCTTTGTCAGATGTCTTTATTTTTCTCTTTTGTATTGGGTTCCCTCTACAATTCAATGCTGACTTTTGCTTGACCGTTGCACTCTGACTAACAGTGCGGTAGGGACTCTATGACGGGCCTTGTCTAAACCTTTTCAGAGGAGACAAGGTCCTGATCCTCGTCCCCTCTGACTAGTAGTCGGGATTTCTATTGATCAAGGATCTAAGCTCGGCTTACAGACGGGCAGAGCACGTTTTACTTATGTTGATGTTGCCTTACATATTTTTTGATAGCAACATATTCTATAAACGTTTCTTGTGTAATAAAATTTTTATGACCTCTCTTGAAAAACCTGTTGATCCTTGTTCTCTATAAATTTTTAAAGTGTGTCCTTTGATTGTGCTGCCTTTGCGGTGAGTGGAAGGTGGGCTCTCGTAAACAGGTTAACCACACCAATTGAATGACGTTTGTTATTTCAATTGACCGTCCTAAGTAACCACAGCACATTAGAATATTTTTGTAATGTAGCTCTTCCGTGTATATTCTACTATTATCATGTTTTGTGTGCATGCCCTTGGTGATTTTGACATACAGCTTTCTCAGATGTCTTCAAATTTTCTCTTCAATACTCGATGACCTAATCTTCAATTAAGAAATGGATCTAATTTTTTTTCGTTGGATGGAGGTAAACCACGAAAAAGGACGGAACACTTGTGCATCATGCGCTATACGCAGTGATGCAGTTTATCTACCTTTTTTCGTGATATACCTCCATCCAAAAAACTCAAGTTAGATTTATTCCTTATCATTTAACTTTTTTCAAATATGTTTAAATTCTTAGATTTTGCTGCGTTACGTCTGCACTATTTCCCAACATCTCTAAATTTCAGCCTCGGTAGTGTGAATACTGACGTCACCGTTAAGAAAACGCGGAAAAATTACATCGTCAGAAAAATTCTCTTGGATGAGGCATACCACTAATTTTTAAACCAATCAAAATACTTTTTACATGTAAAATTCAATGATATATTTATACATTAACAAAAACTTGTCAGACATCGCCATTAATCAGAAACTGTATTACAACAACGAACCCACACCCAAAACTATTGCTGCTTAGTACTAGTTAACAACCCTGTAGACAAACAACAGGTCATGACCTTTGCACCGCATTTGTATACCCCAAACTACCATCACTTGATGAGAAATTTTAGGCGGCTACTCCCAGCTTGACAACTATTTAGTAAATTATTTTGTTGCTTTTTGGATTATAAAAAAGTATTTAACAGTGTAAACAGAATTAAACTTTCTAAAAAATTGACCAAAAATGGCGTGAAAAGGAAAATGCTTAGTACCTTTAATCCTTTGTACAATGATGTTAAATGAGGTGTAAAATACAACTCAGAACTGTCATTATTTTTAATATGTGATATGGTTTAATGGAAGGCGAGGGATTCCACCCGCCATTCTTTTTTCTCTATATATTAATCTTCTTTTTTTTTTTAAAGTACTTATACATTATAATAATGATACAGTTAAAATTAAAGATTGATGCTGTGTCATTTTCTGAGTCAGCTTAGGGTTTGCAAAGGATTTTAGACCACATCGAATGTTAGATAAAATCCATCCTTTCCAGATTAGCTCACACGAAACCACACCAGCCGTGTCTGACCCAGCGCGCTTACAAGTACACAATTGAATCCTAAATGAGCAATCCAACAAGAACAAAAGTTATTTCTGAGATAACTCCTAGAGAAGGGATGTGTTTTCAGCTACAACATGTATTTCTTTAATAAGTATGGCGTCATGCTTGACAATGTACATGACATGCAAAATCACGTGAAAAGATTGTACCAAAACAAGAGAAACTTTAACGACTATGCTTGTTCATGCATGACGTGGATTCCACGGTGATGAAATGACGATGAGAGTTTAGACACCGATGGGGAAAATAGAAAAAAATGACTTTTTCTCGATATGATGACCTTACCGAAAGCTGACAATGCTGAATGGATTAAATTTGTCTAAAAATACGAAAAACATTGCGTGCCTGAACGACAGGCAAAAGAAAAAAAAAAGCTCGATGTTTGGTCTCCTTCACAATTATCAACAAGTATCTGATGCAGTTGAAAATTCAAGCAGATTCATGATAAGGTAATGCGAAATGTGATGAAAAATGCCATTCGAATATAACACAACTATTTTCATTGCATTTCAAAATTACATTCTGACAACCGAACAGTTCACTTAATGTATTGGTAATTCCAAATCCCTTTCTACCCTATTTTCCCTTAGATACCATTCTATGCTACTCTTATTCCTCATTGATTTGATTTCAGTATTAAAGTACTTGAAATTTATAAGTTTATCTATTTGTACATACAAGTAGATGTAATTATTATTATTATTTTTTGTTGTTGTTGTTGTTACTATTATCCTCTAGTATTTAAGAAATATATTACTTATTATCAACTATACACACATATTCTACATGTAATTGTTACCATTTATATATTTTCCTGGCTGTATTTTTCTATTATCCTGTGGTAGTAAATGTATATAGTGTTTTTATGATTTTCAGTTTTAAATCTTAAATGATAGTTTGTATATTTCTTTCATTTTATACCTTTTTGTGCCTGACAAATGTTTGCATTCACTTTTTTGAAATAATATAGGTTCCGTCCAGGATAGACTTCAATAAATGTCGTGATGTATTAGAAGACGCGTTACAAACATACTGTAAACGTTGGTGTAAAAGAGAAAAAGTAATTAATGTTCATGTTCAAAATGATTGGAAATATGACATTCTAAAATTATCGACATCCGTACTAACAACTTTACGGGAAATCTCCATTTATTTCAACAGCCAAATATACTGTCAGCTCATTCTATTAAAATGAATGATTTACATACTAAATATGTCTTTGAACCTACTGATAAAGTAAGCAATAATATAATACTTGTTTGTAAACTATAATGTACTTCAAACTCAATTAGACTCTACCGAAACATATGTTGACACCGCTACGTCGAAAGATTACACCCTGCATAACCCCCCTCATGACTATGTCTGACTTCAACATTAACATTGGTAAATATGATCTTCCAACCATTTATTGGCTCCCTAAATTAGATAAAAATCCATGAAAATAACGTTTCATAAATGTGACCTCAATTACTTCTGGACTGTAAAAAGTAAAAAACGAAGAGGTACCGAAGGGTAAACCATATCTCATAGTCCATGGAATAGGAATAAAAGGACATCATGTATAGTGTCATATTCAGACAAATGTGAACCCCAATAAAATCGAGGTGAGACCAGGTGCCCGGGAGGAGTAAGTGTCCCCTGGTTGCATGCAACACTCGTCACAAAAGTCCTGCAACAACTTTTCAAGTAGAATACATGAATATACACGTTTGAACACAAGAAGGAGAGAAGAACACGAAGTCAAATTCTCCTGTTCAAGGCATGAAATGTGGTTTTTGCTGAAATTCCGGTGTCGGAAATGCACATGAAGAAATGTCACTATATATACATATTATGTAAAATTAAGTACAGTCAAAAAGTTACGATGGTTAGTCTGTATCGTCAATTCCTAAAATATTGGTTAACATTCTTGAAAGAGGGATCTGAAATTGCACCAGATCACTATATCGACCATAGAATTTCCTCAGTGACAATTTCAAACGTTCCTCAATATATACTTGTGAGAGTTTTTTCGTGGCAAGAAGCCTCGGTCTCAGGACGAAATTTTCGTTTTCAGAGCATGCCCTGGCAAAGCGCATGAGTTGTGAAATGAAGATGTCAAATGCGGGAGAGGAAGGTATATTGCTACTCAGAAAAGGGAAGTTGGTAATAATGAAATTGAAATCGTCACGTTTGTCATAGAAAGGATACTAATGAACCATCGTCACTAATTTATAGGAGTATATGGAAGTATGAAGCAGAAGATGCGCTTTCAGATGTATCTTTTATCTCGAGTTCTTTTGGATATATGATGTTGAGGTGATCCTTAAATACAGGGTTCTTAATCGACAAAACGTCATCGATGTATCCGTATGTAAAGTTGAACCGAGATGCTAATTGTTTATTGCCTTCAGAGTGCAGAGACTGTATGAATTCTGCTTCGTAAGAGTACAAAAATATGTCGGCCAGAAGAGGCATGCAATTAATAGCCAACGGAATGCCAATAATCTGTTGGAACGCTTTCCCACCAAATATTACAAAAATATTATCTATGAGAAATTCTGATATTTGAATGATCTCTTTTTCTGTGTACTTTCTGCTAGAATTAGACTGTTCCTTTACAAAATATGTGTCGCTGTTGCCTAAAACCTATACCTACGAATGCCTTTTTGTTAAAGAAGGCGTTTTGAATAATTGATGTTATAATTTTGTGCACCAGATGAGTGATGCTCGTGGCCGAATGGTTGGAATTCTAATACTATATAAATATTTGAAGAGCAGTATTGAAACCCAAATGACCGAAACAGTGAACCAAAGAATCAATCTAAGGACAGATGCATGAGGGAGATACTCCTTAATTTTAGAGTGATTTACATAATTTCATGACGGAAAATTTTAAGTATATATTTCAAGTCAGTGCAAAAGCACTGAAAACTAGACTTATGATGCCCTCGGGAACTATCAGTCCACACCAGCCTAGTGGTTATAATAAATATAAAATATATACACTTTTGATTTTGTGCACCAGATGCGCATTACGACAACTTATGTTTCTTCAGTGATGCTCGTGGCCGAAAGGTTGGAATTCTGTTTTTGATGGAGGAATGGTTGTATAAATAGTCGAAAAAATAAAAGATTTCCTGCTAGTGACATTCTTGAAAATAGGAGATTTTTAAATGCACTAGAATTTCATTGGAATTCTTTAGGATCCACACCTGATTGATTCCGCTTCTCTAGTAAGCGGTAGAGCAGTATTTCTGAAGACCATGTTTGATTTCTGTTAGATGTCTGGTGAGTACAATGGAAAGAGGCTTGGTGGAACACTTGGAAGATCCACCTATGAATCGAAGCTTATACGGATCTTTATGCATCTTTGGAATCCAAAAAAAGGTGTGGTAGCTCGAGTTCAGGTTCAGTTGCAGTAATGCCGAATGAACTTAGAACTGACTTGTGATTTTCCATTTCATTTCAAAATACTTTTTTTTAAAGATTTGTTAAAGTAAATATAAGGACAAGTGTCTTATTTTTGTGTTCATGGAATATAATGTTGGTTTGTCATGCGCAAATTTTTCGAGAACCGCTTCGCGCAATATTATATTTCATGAACCAACACAAATAAGACACTCATTCCGTCAAAGTATGGCAGAGATGGTACATTTTCAAAATATTAAGAATCTTCTTTATCGGGGATGTTTGGATTTAAAAATTAATGATATCTTAGTACTCTAAAAAGACGTAAAGTTTAAGTCGTTGGGTGAAATGCTTAAACTAGAATGTAGTGCCAACAGTATTCATGATGTCATAGCGCATTTACTACAAGACAAGCCGTATCAACTGTTCTGACCTGGGAGCTGAGCTGCGACGACTTAATTATTGATGTATCTTCAAACTGAAACTGACGGTGCATTTATACATAGAATAAACGTCATCACTTCTGTTTGTTGGCCAACGCGCATTATATGTTTTATGAATGTTTTGCTTTGTGTTACATACCCCCTAACAATACACTAATTAAGACTCTAATTCTACAATTGATGTATACGTTTTAATATGACGTCTTCATTTCACAACTTATATGCTATGCTAGGGCATGCTCTAAATACGAAAATTTCGTCCTGAGAGAGCGAAGCTTCTTGCCCCGAAAATGCTCTCACAGGGGTATCTTGAGGAACGTTTGAAATTGTCACTGAGGAAGTTCTATGTGCGATATAGTGATCTGGTGCAATTTCAGATCCCCTCTGACTGTTAGTCGGGACTCCTACAGATCTAGGGTCTTAGCTCGCTTTCAGACTGGCAGAGCACGGTTTATCATGTTGATGTCGCATATATTTTTATACCATTATGTTTTTTACAATACCTTACGTGTTTATATTTTTATGACCTCTCAATATGCGATACCTGTTGACCCTTGTTCTTTACATGGAGGATTATTTATAAATTTTTAAATGTACGTCTTTTGATTGTTCTGCTGTTACGGTGAGTGGGAAGGTGGGCCCGTAAACCGGTTAACCACACCATTTGTTTGGCTTTTGTCAAATTAAATGACCGTCCTAAGTCGGTATCGTAATTGCACTACAATCAAATATTTTTGTAATGTGTTAAATGTTCTATTATATTATTTATATTCATGTATTGTATAGCTCCATGGTGACTTCTGCCACATAACTGAGCCGGTAACTCCTCTTTTTTCTTTCAAGAAGTATAACCGATATTTTGGGAATTGACGATACAAACTTACCATCTTACCATTTTGACTGTACTTGATTTGAAATAATATGTATATATGTAAAAATGATTGATAAATCCAAACCATAAATCCGAAAATCATGAAACCATAGGACATACAAAATCAATGAAAATGAAAAACAAGTGGAAAATAACAAAATATGTCTACTTGAAGAGCATATATGAACCCCTATGATGGAGTGAGATCAGTTGCCCGGGGAGAGTGAGTATCTCCTGCTTGTTGCCTGTCACATATACCCAGTAGAAAGAGTCAAATCGTGTAAATTCCATATATATTTATATATCAAGAGGTCAATTAGGAATTAAGAAAACGTACGGCAATGAAACCAGTATAAAAATGATCCTGTTTCATCTGAAAGAGTTGTGTCATCAATTTTTCATTTTTCAAATGATTTATTGACTGTTCGTAATTTATTGACTGTTCGTAACTTACGCATGATTATGATTGGTTTCAGTGAGATTTTACAGTTGCATTAGCTGTCGGAATTGGTAGGTCATGAATGTTATGTATCATTTACTGATCTGAAACTAAATACGATAAAAGTACAAAATACATGTAGAGTTTCATAAATCGATAGTCAGCTCTTTTGACGATATTAACGCGTTTTCATAAACCGGGAAAATTGAGAAATGTTCATTACCCTCACCATTTACACAACATTTGACACGCATGTAGATTGGGTCTGCAAATCACGTGACAAAAACAATGGACTCGAGTGTGACGGTTAGTAAAACTTGGTAAAAACATGTATTATCAAACTTAATAAACACTTTTAGATGCATATGTACACAGTTACTACATAAAAAAAAGAGTTACCGGCTCAGTTATGTGGCAGAAGTCACCATGGAGCTATACAATACATGAATATAAATAATATAATAGAACATTTAACACATTACAAAAATATTTGATTGTAGTGCAATTACGATACCGACTTAGGACGGTCATTTAATTTGACAAAAGCCAAACAAATGGTGTGGTTAACCGGTTTACGGGTCCACCTTCCCACTCACCGTAACAGCAGAACAATCAAAAGACGTACATTTAAAAATTTATAAATAATCCTCCATGTAAAGAACAAGGATCAACAGGTATCGCATATTGAGAGGTCATAAAAATATAAACACGTAAGGTATTGTAAAAACATAATGGTATAAAAATATATGCGACATCAACATGATAAATCGTGTTCTGCCAGTCTGAAAGCGAGCTAAGACCCTAGATCTGTAGGAGTCCCGACTAACAGTCCGAGGGGAGGAGGTTCAGGACCATGTCTCCTCTGAAAGAGGTTTGGACAAGGCCCGTCATATAGTCCCCACCGCCCTGTTAGTCAGCGTGCAACGTTCAAGTAAAAGTCTGCATAAGGCTGTAGAGGGGCCAAATACAAGACCTATAGTCTTTTTGATGATCTCAATATCATATTGTCTATTTAGGAGACGTTTGACTATTTTATTACATGATAAAATAACGTTATCGGAACAGAAAAAAATGATTAGTAATACTGTCATAACATATCTGTCAATCCTCCCGGATTATGCGGAGTCTCCCGCATTTTTGATATTTTTTCCCGAAAAATCCCGCATTGGCGTCTCTCCCGCACGGGAGAACAAAAACTCCAGCATTTTAACAATCACCTTACCTCCGGGAACGTTGCTTTTAATTTTCTTTGATTTTCACCGCCGACATGGTAAATACATCAAAATAAACAGCAATACAACAAAGCTTGAACGGGAAAGTCATCTATCAAGGTAGTTTAAAGCGCGTACGTGACTAGATGTTGAACATTAGGGGGTTTTGGGATTTTGCTTCTTAAAGAAGGGTAAAGACTATTATTTACGTTTCCGAACAGCATGTCAGTTTCGTGAGCAGTGTTCTAGGTATTTATTCTATAGAACGATGACTTGCCTCTTGGTAAGTGTAAAGGTCATGGAAAACTTAAATTATACAAATTCATGTTTAGCTTAAATAAAATATATATGCTTTAAATAACATCCTCATTTTTGCTTTTGAAAATAATTACTCGTTCTGGAGATATTGATATTTGAATATAAATGTTAATGTGTGTTGCTTCGGCAAGTCTCGCGGATTTTCGTGACTGTGATCACTATGACGTTATATTAGGTCAGTTACTATATGAGCTGTATTTACAACCTGTATGTTACACGGAGAAATGTCATGCTTGACCTAATGTGACATTACAACCTTTTATTCCTGTAGGGGCATTTAACACTGTATTTACTCTTAATTACTGACTTATAAATGCAGTTATGCTTATATGATACAGTAGAATTATCTGTTTTTTAAACAAGAAGGTTAATTTTTCCAACTATCACTATAGTTTACAATAAAAATTTGTTTCCCATGACCTTTAAATCATTAGGGAATGTCGTCGAACGAAAGAAAACATTTTATGTCCCGACCGGCCATGACACCTTCTGTAAAAAGAAGAACCACTTTCATAAATTTAAACCAGAATGGGCAACCAAACGCTGAGTGGTTGATGCCAAGTACTATTATTGACAAGGAACATGCGTTTTGCATAGCGACATCTTGGTTACAAAGCAAAACCAAAGTGTTGTGTGCTCAGACTATGAGCCATCAGACCATGTCTTGCAGAAAGTTAAGAAAGATCGAGGAGCCCCCAAAAGTGGCTCGTAAAGAATTTTTTTACAGTACTGTGACAATATTATATTTTGATCATAACATTATCACAACAAAGTGGAGTACTTGTATATATAACAATTTAGTTACAAATATAATAAATTGTAGTTTAACCATCTGTGGAACCTGAAAAATGGGAATAGTGTTTTGGGAGTCGGCTTCCCTCCCCCACTTCTGTTTTAAATTTATTGTCTTCACTTATAAGCATATTATTTGTAGCAGTTAAATTGTTATTATAGTACATTATAGTAGATTCTGATTCACAAAATCATTTGCCTGGAAGACAACTTGATGACAACATTTACTCGTATGTTTAATGCGATAACACGCCCCCCCCCCCCCCTATTTTTTTTTTTCTTTCTCTTTTTCCAACGATTTCATTATTCTTATTCATACCTTTCATACCATTTTGAATATACAATGCTGACGGAAATAAGATGTTGTCTGATGTTTCCTTGAAAAACACCAAATCAACCTCGATATATCATTTTATTATGAGGAACTCATCATTTTCATTGGAAAATATCTCATTATTTCTGTAGATCGACATGAAAGTATTTAAAAATAAGATTTTAATGCAGTCCTTCATAATGCTATCTTTTACTAAAAGTGTTTATCTTAATAATAAAAGTGGGTAATAGGCAAATTGATGGAGAACTTTTAAAACTGGCCCCTATCATTTTTTGAAAATATCTAAGATGTGACCATGTGGTGCAGCAAGTTCTTCTTCCACTGAAGTTAAGGACTGCATTTGCAACATCATCTGTGTTTATTACTAATTGTAATTTATGGTATAGCTCCATAGTGACTGCTGCCACATAACTGAGCCAGTAACTCCTCTTTTTTCTTTAAAGACTATGAAAACATGTTACAACTGTCAGTATTATACTTAACTTGTAAACGTGTGTTGTATTTCTTTATGATAATATCTATATTATCATAGTATTTATACATATACATGTAAACTCAGTGACAAAATAGGCCACTGTCCTGCTTGAAACACTCTATAGCTTTTCTAGTATATCAAATCCAAGTTCGATCCCAGATCAACGCAGCTAGCAATTAAGATATTGAAGCTTATTTATAACATTGGTGGATTTAAAGGGGGTTGCAACCCTCCCCCATCCCCGTTTTGGTTGGAAAATTTTACCAAAAAAGGTCATTATCAGCCATTTTTAGGGCTGCAACCCTCCCCCCCCCCCCCGTTTCAGACTGAATAATGCAAAAACATTAGTCATAGGAGACTGCAACCCCCCTCCCCCCACATTTCAAAACTTTCTAGATCCGCTTATGTATTATGTAATGTAAATTTCCATTATAGGAGAGCAATATAAATGACAGCAGATCAGAGACTTTATTTGTACCAATGAAGATAAAAGATACTGAGCAGTCATAGTAAACCAGGGAAACAAAGTGGTTCAGGTCATTTAGCAAGGCAAGAAAGTGTTAGAATAATGGCATAAATTAATTAATCTAGAGGCCACAGAATGAGAAGAAGGAATAAAAGAACTATATGACTGCTAAAGAACTATAGGAATGCTTTCAAAGCTGCTAAAAAAAAGGAATGTAAGATTAGAGGTACAATGGATAAAATGATATGTATGACCTTGACCTCTTATATGTTACTCTACAGAATTTAAAGTATTATGGTAGAAAAGGTCATCACATTAATCAGTTTTGAAAGTTTATTTACATTGCATGATAAATTAGTAGACATCAATTATAATACAGTAAGTACATTGCAGCAGTTTACATATTTTTGGATTGCTAATTTTCACATTTACACTTTTTTATAAATAGAATAAGTGTCTTATTTTGTATGCTAATGCAGGAATAAATTACTATGGCTGATGCGTTAGCGCATTATATCTCATAAATGCATCAGACATTGTACTTTATTCCTGCATGAAAACACAAAATAAGACACTTATTCTATATATATATGCGCTTTTAACGCCAAAATATCATACTGGAAACTTCCATTTCCCATTTTATAACCGCATCATTAAATCATTCCGGAGGGAAGATATAAATTGAAAGAAACAGCCGGTGTCCCATGACAACGTAACGCTTATCCAGAATGACATACTTTCAAGCACTTTAGCGCAAAATACGATTTTAATGACGTCACGCAAGATTGGAAATGTCGAGCCTTTCATTATGAGTCCTAAGCTTAACAATCAAGTCTGCTACACATCGCTTTCTGTGCTGAAAAGTGGGTCAAATATGGGGCGTTATGATTGATTGATTGATTGATTATTGTTTTACGTCACACCACGAATATTTCACGTATATTTAATCTTGTATTACCCTTACTAGTCAATGTTTGATGGGATACAAAGTTTTTGTCACCACTCCCAATTAATGATAATTTAAAATTTGCCAAAAGATTATAAAACATAAATAATGAAAGCCATAAAAATTACTTATCATGTTTGTTTCGTTAACTGCACGTCTTCTTGTAATTGCATATTAATGTATTGATAATTTTGCAGGAATGACAACAAATGAAAAAAGGAAGTTTTTAAAGCCCCCATGAAAGTTGAATCAAAAATGTAACATACTAAGCACATAAAGGTCCAGATGGAGAGCTACACCCATGTCCTGAAAGTGTACCAGGCAGAAACTGCTAGCTATCAGAATTGTTATAAAACTTTCATAGCCACTGTATGTTATTTCATAATGTTTCATCCTTGTCATATGGGTAAATTTATTGCGTTATGCAAGTTATACACAAAATAAAAGGTTGGATTTTGAAGACATTAGGTAAAGACAAAGTACTCATAATCCCATACAATAAAAATGTTGTTTTGACTGACCAACTTTTAATGTAATGAGCTGTAGAAGTAATAAATGGCATATTGTACCCTTCTTTGGAAACCTGTTCAGAATGCCTTGCTCTACCTAACAATCAAGATGTTTAGAACTTATGTGGTTAATAGATTAACCTTTCCAAAGAAATATAAACAGAAAACTGAAGTCAAGGCTTCTCTATGTTTTAATTTCAACCATTATGTACAAATTTCAGATGATAATATTACATTTACTTGGAACACTGACGGCGTTCCACTATTAAGTTCCAAGAAAAAGTTCCAAGAAAAAGTTCCAAGACCTCAATGTGGCCCTTATCTTATGCATAAATGAACTTCCGTACAAATTACGAAGCAAGCCCGAAAATCTGCTTCTAGTTGAACTTTGGATCGGTCGTAAGAAACCAGAAATGCTCACATTTTTAAGTCCATATATAGAACAACTCCGACAACTAGAAGAGGGGATAGCTATACCTTTAAAAGAAAGGCAAGATAATTTCCGATTGCGTGGATTTTTGATATCTGGAACTGCAGATCTTCCTGCAAAGTGCACAGTGCTCAACATGGTTTAATGGGAAGTACAGCTGTCCGTAATGCACGCAACATGGAGAACCCGAGACCGCTGGAAAAGGAGTAGCACATATATTTCCTTTCAAATTCGATGGACCAGTTTGACCACGGCGGAAACACGAAGAATCATTAGAATATGCAGAAAAAGCTGAAAACGAAGGAAACACAAAATGGGACATTAAAGGGCCACGTTGGTTCACACAACTAACGGCATATGATTTTGTAAAAAGCAATTGCATAGATTATATGCATTGTGTCCTTCTAGGGGTGATGAAACGGCTAATTTCATTGTGGTTTGCAAAGGAAAACGCAAATAAACCATTTTCGTTGTACAAAAGCTTGACGGAAGTTAATAAGCGACTATCAAATTTAAAGCCTCCTTTGTTTATTACGAGAGCTCCGAGACTAGTTTCGGACCTGAAATATTGGAAAGCATCAGAATTTAAATCGTTTCTACTTTATTTTGGACCTGTAATCTTAGCAGAATGTTTTGAACGCCTCGTATTATAGCCATTTTTATTACTAAATGAAGCTATTTATCTTCTGCTCCAGGAATCATTCTCATCCACATTGGATGAGGCAGTGAGGTGGATGAACAGATCAGATCGCATTCCCCGCATTGCTATGTTAAACCCTGCACATTAGGATATCTATTTCACAGCATGCAGAATGTTAGGTGTGAAACCCCCCACCAAATTCACAGCATGATGGAATTGGACAGCACTCTGTATCAAGACGTGGCTGGTGCACATGTTTCCTGTGTTTCCTGACAGGCTGGCTCTCTAACGTCACCGTCAGCATGCGCTTTGTCGGCGAGTTTCGCACCCTTCTCTGCATGTAAGGTCTCCGTTTGTTACACGTGGACACAGGTCTAGTTGAAACAGATTTTGGCACTTTATCAACTGTAGGCGCTGGTGTCTCACACAACCTAGAAATCTCCAATAATGGTTCAGCCACTTGGGACTTAGATGATGTTAAGTCAGTGACTGGCAATTCCTCCTTTACTGCATCAGTAACCTCCATTCTTTCTTGACCTTCTTCATCTACAATGTTAACATTAATTACCTCAGCAGAGTTTTCAACCAAGTCCGATGGACTTGTAAACTCTATTTGTTTATTATTAGCGTTCTCATCAACAGAATTTACCGAACCCAAAGGATTGGTCAACTCTGATGAACTAGTATCCATATCTACAAATTCATCTTTATCATCTGAACCCAAAGGATTAGATGAATTAGCTGCATTTTCCCTTATGACCACTAACGAGGGATCTTTTTCCAACCGTATATCACGAGATGGACCCGCAATATACTCCGCCACAGAAGCGCGTTTCGGCTTCTGAAGTTTAGATCCATCTAATGATGGTATTCGACTGTCGATCCACTCATCCGACAAATCGAAACGGGCATATTGTCTGATTGTGCTAATCCACCGACGGTTATTAGCTTTTTTAGCCAGTTGATATTGGCTTACCACACACTCTTCACGCTGATCAGGATGAAGTGTGGCTATGATGTTATAAAAACTATCAGGCTCTAGTAAAATATCTTTACTCTGAGCACGACGTAGTGCATCTATAGATGGCTCGTCGGCTACTCTGAAAGAGTCTATGTCGACCAAAGACATTACTTTCTCCTTGACTCTTTCCTTGGCCTTACCTCCCTTCCTTCTTGTCACAGTCTTCCATGACCTCTTTTTGCAAATTGTCAATTTTATGTTCACTTGTTTCTGACACTCTGCCTCTATCAGTAAATCTTGATTTATCATGTTTATATGACTGCAAATTAGTTTGTCTGACCTTAGTATCTTCATCACCGCTACTTAAATCTAATTCATCTGTGACGGACAAACTAATCTCTCGCACCTCTCGTTTAGGGTGGTGTAATCCAGAATAAATGCTTTTATGATTGAACTGATAACTTTTAATTTTATCCACAACCAATTCCACTGATTCTAGATTTAGATTAACAACATACTGACCGGCTTCCCTATCAATACAGCCATAGCAAATTCTTTTGATTGCTTGCTTCATCATGTGCTCATCTGGCAAATCAGGGAAAGCTCGTACAGCCAGCTGCTGTACTCTATCTGCCCAGTCTTCGATTTTCTCCTCTGGTTGTTGCCTTGAGTTAGACAACTGTTCCTGAGCAGTATCTGGTTGGGGAATATCACCAAACCTTTTCTCTAACTTTATCATCAATTCATTCAAACCAATGTTAATATTTCTATTCATGAGCGTAGCATAATACTCACTAGCCTTTCTTTCTAGGCACCAACATAAATGATCCCTAGCTTCCCCATTGGTCCATTGTTTATAATTCATATATCTAAGGAACTTGTGTTTAAATCCCAACCAATGATCTTTCCCATCATATTTTAGACTTTTGGGTATTGAATCAGGATTATTTCTAACCTGATTAACCTGGTTCCTTGGTCTCCTTCCCCTACCCTGTGGAAGTTCCTCTTGATTATCAGGGTTACCTTGATTGTTGTTAACATGACCTTGGACTTGGTTACCCACATTTGGATAGCCTTGACCTTGATTCTGATTAACCTGATAACCTAGAGCTTGGTTACCCACATTTGGATAGCCCTGACCTTGAGTTCCCAGCATTGGATAATTTTGTCCAAAATTACCTGGTAATTGATTTCCCATTGGCATGACATTGCCATGCATCATGTTTGGAAACATACCATATGGCATACCATACATTGGCATCCATGGATTCATCCAGGGCATACATTGATTAGGCCACATACTTTGGTTACTCATTTGATTCAGATAACCTTGAGTCATGCTATTCACAGGACCATAGGGAAAACCTTGAGGTTGATATGGAATATGAGCCTGATTTGATGCATGTAATTGACCTTGAGGTACAATAGTAGGTTGTCCCAAGTGAGGCTGTTGAGGTGCAACCTGAGGTTGACCTAAGAGAATTTGTTGGGGTACAACCTGTGGTTGGCCTTGCATATTATGTATTCCTTCAGGTGCAACCTGCGGTTGACCTTGTGGTATTTCTGGTTGTAATGTATGAGGTTGGAGCAATTGTGAAGTTTGAGGTGCAATGTTTTTCTTTCCTGGAACACTTGGCACAAAAGGTATAAACGGAATACCATTACCACTTGCCCCCTCATATTATTGTGATTCAATTTTAGGTACATACTGACTCAAATCATATTTTGAATCATCTTGATCTTTCACTTGCTCAACCTTAGTTTGTATACCATGCTTAAAATTGGCCTCAATGTTCTTTTGTTTTACTACCTCCTCCACACTACTCATCATTTTCTGAGTATCATCCTCAGACTCCACAGAACTCTTAGAATAAGGACTCATGGGAGGTTCATATTCAGTAGTAAGCAATTCTAACTTTTCATTGGGTTCAAAATCTATTTGATCTAATGGCAAATCTTTGCTTTTGACAAACTTGATCATTGTTATATTTTCTGGTGTAACGTTACCTACCGTTAACCTAAATTTGTCAATTTCTTGAGCAGTCTTAATACCGATAGTCGGTAATTTCTGCAGATCGTCAACACTTGCAAAATTAATTTTGACCTTAAACTTAGTCTCTGTTGACATTGCCCCTTCAATTTCAGACATTGTGAGAAAATGACAAAGTATGAATTATAAAGTTACTTTGTATGGTTCAGAAACAATTTTAGCAAATAATATTCACAAATATGGAAATTTATAAAATTGTTTTATCATGCATTCACATTTACTGGAATGTACAGTAAGAAATTCAACTAAGAAATTTTCTAAGTTAATTTCTTGAAAAACACCAAGTTGGGTTATTCCAATATTGATAATTGTTCACTTATATACAACAATGCTAAATATTGTTTAATTAATTGAATAAATTCAATTAATTTTATAAGACTTGCAAATTAGTTCCACGTGTCACACTTGACCATAGTCACTCTGCAAAAATCATGCATAAATGGCTTCCGCGCGAAAACCTTTAAACCACAAAACAAGTTATCGGTCAACGAGTTTGAGGTTTAGTGTATTTACCGGCGACGCCAAATATTGTAAATTACACTACAAAACAGTTAGTACTCACCCCAAGAGTCGGTGTATCGGTCACACGGAATTGGTTAAGTCTAATGTTGTAGATAAGTTACGTTTGCACGAGACGGCAAGTAATGTGACTGGTCTGGTCAGTGTGGCTTGAGAAACTAATTTGCAAGTCTTATAAAATTAATTGAATTGAATTGAAACCTGCCGTAAGGGTTAACGTAGTCGGGGGAGTGATGGTGTATAGTGAGCCACGTAACTATCCAGCAGTCAACTTTAGTCTTCAAGGTCCATGGAAAGTAGCAGTAGGGGTACACCCAAAGCACTGTGAGACACTGACGGTGGAGAGATCCTTGGCTTTGAAGCAGCTATTACAACATCCTAAAGTAGTTGCTCTAGGAGAATGTGGGCTAGACCGTTCAGTTCCCCCGTCAAAATGGTCACGTCAAGATGAAGTGTTTAGGAGGATGCTACATCTCGCTCGTTCAGAACAACCACTAATTCTTCATCTGCGTGGACCTCCAGGGGATATGTACGGGTTAGATGTCCAAGTAAGATGTTTATGGATGATGAAGAAGATATGCCATCCTAAACAACTAATCCATGTACACTGTTTCAAGGGAACAGTGGAAATGGTGCAGGATTGGCTATCTGAGTTCTCAAACGCTTATTTTGGAGTGACATCGGCCGTCCAGATGTTTGATGAGAAACAGGTAGCCGGGTTACGAGCTATTCCAAGAAATAGGCTTCTTCTGGAAACAGATTCACCATATTTTCCTGTTTGTAAAGCTGCTATAAATACCCCTGCATATCTAGGTGATGTTGCAGCTTATGTGACTTCTCATTTGGACCTTCGACCAACGGAGCTGTACCAGAAGACCATGGAGAATGCCTTGGCTCTCTATGGGTCATAAGAAGGACGCCGAGGAGGAGTTCTTAATTGTACATAACTTTTTTGTATATATGTTCGACATTTAGTGTGTTTTAATTCATGAATTGTATATATATGCGCCAAGGGAGGAGCATTTTAAAATGGGGAGGAATGTTGTGGAGTCAATAGGAATCACGAAATGGCGTTTCCTCGAGTTGGCTTAGAATAGCTAACCGGAAGTGTAAAACAGCTGTTTCGAGCTCTGGGTCATCAGTTTCTCAAGCCACACTGACCAGACCAGTCACATTACTTGCCGTCTCGTGCAAACGTAACTTATCTACAACATTAGACTTAACCAATTCCGTGTGACCGATACACCGACTCTTGGGGTGAGTACTAACTGTTTTGTAGTGTAATTTACAATATTTGGCGTCGCCGGTAAATACACTAAACCTCAAACTCGTTGACCGATAACTTGTTTTGTGGTTTAAAGGTTTTCGCGCGGAAGCCATTTATGCATGATTTTTGCAGAGTGACTATGGTCAAGTGTGACACGTGGAACTAATTTGCAAGTCTTATAAAATTAATTGAATTTATTCAATTAATTAAACAATATTTAGCATTGTTGTATATAAGTGAACAATTATCAATATTGGAATAACCCAACTTGGTGTTTTTCAAGAAATTAACTTAGAAAATTTCTTAGTTGAATTTCTTACTGTACATTCCAGTAAATGTGAATGCATGATGTGAATTACAATTGAATACAGGGACCATGCAGGTGGTAAGACCGGCCAGAATAGTGTTGGCAACCTAATATATATATTTTAGTGGCATAGTCTCGGCCTCCTGTGCGTATAAGAACATCCTTTTCACCTTGATATATTTATTGAAAGAATGTGGATAGGAGAGTCATAGACTGAAGTATTATTAGGATTACAATGAGTTCCTCATACGAATGTAAGAAAATGTCAGCAAGTTAGTTCCCATGGGAGGGAATGCCAATGATTTGCTGAAAAATGTTCCCTCCAAACACCACGAAAATATTGTCTATTAAAAATTCCAGCATTTTGATTATTTGATCTTCGGTATACTTGTGTTTTGCATCAGAGTGTTCTTTTACAAAATATTAAAATGGCATTTGTAAAAGTTTAATCATTCATTTACATGAGATTTGCACGTGTACCTAAAATGTAACAAAATGAGAACCCATACCGGAAAAGGGGGTGTTTAGGTAAAATGACACTGTGCAAACAGGTGGTTGCACATGTGTGACGCAAATTTCCTTTTTAAAGAGTAATATTTTATTATCATATATTTGCCATTATGAATTAATTACTCATTCTGTTTACATGTACATGTATTTTACTTTTTTAAGTTTAAACTTCTTACTGCTGAAATAGTACTTTTATTTATAAAAATTTCGTCAACCTTTAAGAAGTAGGTGAAAGATTCAATTATATAGTATTTAACTTGTATTTTTGATAAAATTTTCACAAATTTATATTTTTAAATAAATTATTTATGCATATACTTTCATCTTATAATGTATAAATAGTGACAGATGCATATATTAATAGTTTTTCTATGAACAGGTTTCACTTGTGACATGAATTTGATCAATGAGATTTGAATTTTTGGAGTTTCCATGTGGCAAATGAGAGAAATTCTAATGATTTGAAATTTAGTAGGCTACCCATTTACTTTGATCGTTGGCTATATCTTTTAGGTTAATGAGAGATTGTGTGTTATTTGTTATATTTATGACATCGATTGTTTTCGAAATACAAAATTGAAACTAAACGTGCACTGTGATATTGAAAAAGCAAATATCCGAATGGGAAAACTTGACATTCGTTTTCTTGTCTTCTTCGTGTGTTCGTGGTGTTTATTTGTGTATTTACCTCATCGACTTTAAAGGATGTTGCAGGACGTTTGCGACGGGTGTTTCCTGCAACCAGGGGACGCTTTTTCCTCCCGGGCACCTAGTCTCTCCTCGATTTTATTGAGGTTCGTATTTGTCTAAATATGACAGTATTCACGATATTGTCCTTTTATTCCATGGACTATGAGATAAGGTTTACCCTTCGGTACTTGTTTGTTTTTTTACTTAGATATTTTCGGAGTCAAATATTATGTAAATATTCTAAAGATGATAAAATAAATTGAAAATGATTTTTTTTCTGGGAGTGCAACGAACACGAATCAAAAAAGAAATGCTTTACTGATACAATATCTTGTTATATTTCATCATTTTTATCATCATGCTAGATTATAAGTCAAAGACTAAATTGTTACTAAACTCAATTCTAAAGAGCCGAAATTACTATTGAGAAGTAATAAATTAGTGTTTAAAATTAAAAAAAACCTTTGATCAGTAAACTCATATAATCTTTATGATATATGATTTCGTAAGATTTTTTCCAGAGAGATAGATGAAGTCTATATTAGTTTATGTCTCTTGATTGTTCTGATAGCTTGTGTGATGTGAAACTTTACAATTATCATGAATGTATTTGTGCCAACAAAAATGTTTATTATAGTGTTTTGAGGAGGGATTGGTTGAAGGACTAACTAGCGCAAACGATAAAAAGTTCTCCACCGGCGGTCAGGCACACTGACATATCGCATTAACGGAAATTTAAAAAAAGCTTTTGGCCTTCCAGATCAAAAATGATTTATTAAGCACGAATGAGAAAGTTCCATTAGACAAAACATCGGACAATATTGTATCTATATGTAAGATGAATTTTAGCTATTGTCTTAAACAGGTTCCTGGTCTATATAAATACAGACAATGTCACTGGACTAAATCATAGAAAAATCACGATGCAATTCACAAATCTGTATTGACGGCATTGACGTAATAAACGAAGTACCGAAGGGTAAACCATATCTCATAGTCCATGGAATAAAGGGAACAATATCGTGTTTAGTGTCATATTCAAACAAATGCGAACCCCAATAAAATCACGATGAGACCAAGTGCCCGGGAGGAGATATTCTTTTTTTCTTTCATGTACCTTGAAGATATTCCTTTTTTCATGTACCTTACTTGTATTGGATTTTAACTGCGAGTTATAATGAGATCCAGTATAATTTCTACCAAACTCCACCCTCTTTACCTATATCAAGAAAAAACACATTAAGGACCTTGAATAATCTGATTGTATTGTGATGTAAGTCAGTTCTGGATACCAAAGACTATTAGGAATTTTTCAATTGTATAATATATTTACCATTAAATCCATAGCGTTTGATTACTTTTGACCTTTACAAACCACTCTACCAGGCGGCAGTTTGAATGGGTAATTTTATTTTACTTTTATTACTGTTTTTGTTATTGTAAAAGTATCGCAGATTATTTCGTTAAAACACACTGATCCCAAATTCTATTTGAGAAGAATCCAAATGTATGATTTAGACTCTTTGTTGAAACACCAGTCTATGAGCGACAACATCGTGGTTTTGATAATATAATGATATAGAGAAGTATATAGTGTTGAAAAATCGAAAGAAGAAACATGATTAGCTTCAAAATTTCTCAGACGGAATTTATCAATAACTTCGCTGGAATTTTTGATGGACCAAAAGTAATTAATGTCATTATTGCTAAAAATAGTATTACAGTATCTGATAACATATTCTTTAACTGCAGTTAGAGCGGAAGTAATATGTTACGAAAGCATAGTTGTAGAGCAATTATTGGAATTAGACATGAGACGTGATTTATATGGACTTTTATGTAATTTGGGAAGCCAATACATGGTTGAAAGATCATCTTCATCAATGCTTAAATTGAAGTGGCAGATAGCTATACAATGGTCAGATAGAATATTGTCCTTCAACAAGAGAATTTCAATATACGACGAAGTAACGTTCAATTCAGTTTTAAAGTTGTATACCCTATGTTCGCATATTATAGGTAAATTTATTCTAAATTGTTTTGATTACATATATAGGCCTTTAACATATCAAAAAAGAGCCCTTGTAAATTCTGCGTTCAAATTCGTCTTATTAAGCGAGATATGGCTGTTTAAAACGCGATGTTTGTAAACAGAATGTTTACAACCAACTTATCACGTGATCTAATTCGGAAGCCGCCGCATCATGGACACTGATGGAGGGCAAGGTGAATAAACTTGACGAGTAACTTTAAAAATCTGCATTCAAGTCTACTAAAGTTAGTATTTACTGAAATCGTTTTCTTCTGGAGTCTCCCTTCATCGTATTTGTTTTTTATTAAACTGCGCATGCGCGAAGTCAGGTTATGGTTGTATTTATGGAATACCCGCTTTATTTACGAAGAATTCTCTTTTTATTTTGATATCTCTGAGGGTTTGAAGCAACAAAAAGTGTTATTAACGCAAAGTTAATAACTTCAGCCATACGAGAAAAATACAGTTTTTGTTTTAAATGCCCTAATTTTTGAAATTATACCGAATTGTAGGGTATACAACTTTAAGAACTGCAATATAGTATATTTTTCAAACAACGATAATATTGTAAGGTGCTTTGTCAGCAGGTACGAAGACAAATATTTTGTAAATCCGCCACTTTCTTTTTAAGAAATAGACCGGTGTATTAAGTGTTTGTGTGAATTAATGATGATTACGTGTAAAATCATCGATGCGAATATCGATTATTTTTAAGATGTCACTATTCCAGTCATTCAAGGCATGTACTTATACAATTAAGATCGACTGTAATAACATGACCCGCAGTCAGATAAATGTATGTAGCATTATTGCAGGAACAGGAAGATGGAATAGAGTGAAGAGTGTTAAGATTAGATGTGACTGCATTGTAAATAAATATAGGGTTTTAATAGGGTGTTTTCTACTGATAGCAACTCAACGGTGGCTCAAGATTCTCAAAATACTTTAGATTTCATTCTATGATCACGAAAATATTATAAATATTAAGCAGGTCAAACCTTCGTTTGCAAATTTAAATCTTGATAAATTGCGATTTTGGAGGGAGCGATGGTGTACGTGGGTAAAGTTTGTGATATGAAAATGCTATAATCATTTTAAGTCTAAATCAATCCGTATAACGAAAATTTCTTAAATCAGCCTCATTTAGAGTAAGATGCAATCTTGTAACCAGAATAGACGATAGTGCATGTAGAAGAACATGATGACCATTATTTCTGGCTATCTGCAGTAGATCGTCATATGACCTATTTAATTTAGAATGTCGTCTGCGGTTGCCCTTACGGCGACGACCATGCAACATGTCTTTCCTCTTAACGTTTGGTCTTAATAAAAATATATTGATATCGTTTTGTTAATAGGAAATGTTACCTTGATGAAAAATTTGGTCATTGAAACCAAAATCATATGGGGTTTGTATATGTTGAATCCAATTAGTTTAGCAACTAAACGTCGTTTTTTCATTTCAGATTTCGTTTCGCCAGGTAATTTTGTAATGCTTTCAACAGGAGTAATAACAAAGTTACGAGACTCTTATTACTCCAAATGATATCTCGTATCCAGCTTTTAAATGATATTCTGGACTGAGACCGACTCCGATCATTTTACACAGATTTAACACCTTCTATACTAGAAGGTTACCTACTTCGATTTCTCCATATGTAAATATATATGAAATTTACACAATCTGACTCCTTCTACTGGGTATATGTGACGGTTGTTGCTAGCAAGCAGGAGATCTTCACTCTCCTCGGGCACCTGATCTCACTCCATCATAGGGGTTCACATATGCTCTTCAAGTAGACATATTTTGTCATTTTCCACTTGGTTTTTACTGATTTTATATGTCATCTGGTTTCATGGTTTTTGGACATACGGTTTAGATTTATCCATCATCATTACATTCATATGAATGATTACGAAAACAGTTTCTCAGCGTATGAGAAGTCTCGTCTACATACTGGGCCCCACGTCACCTTGCTACCCAAGTTATAAGACATATTAAATTGGAGGTATTTCAATTGATGTCTTCCTTTATCTTATATTGTAATCAATATCGAAGAAGTACCAAACCGTTAACCATTCTCAAAGTCCAAAGACAGATACAAAATCGTGTAAGTTTCAAAAAGAAACTGATGTGAACCCCGAAATACTGAAAAATTCCGAGGTGAGACCAGGTGCCCGGGGAGAGTAAGCGTCCCCTGTTTGCATACATCACCCGTCACAGCAGTTCTTAAGAAATCAAGAGTTTTGGTTTCCTAATTGTGCATACGAAAGTACAAAACTGGTATACAAAGTCATATTTGGTGTTCACTGAACAGGTCATTTAGTCGCATTCCAGAATATTATCAATCATTCTAGAAAGAGGCACTTCATATTTTCGTTCAAGATCCCCATAGCGACCGTAGAACTTCCTCAGTGACGATTTCAGACGTTCTTTAACATGTCCCTGAATGAGCAACTTAGTGGCCAGTCGTTTGGCCCTTGGAATAAAACCGTCGTATAGAAAACAGGCTCTTGCGTACCTTATAAGTTGAGAAATAAAAACTTCATAGGCAGGTGAGGACGGGATATTGCTGCAAAGAAACGGAAAGTTAGTTATTTGAAAGTTAAAATCGTCACGTTTGTCATACAGAGAGGTGTCCAAATGACCATTACTGTCGAAAGTTAAAAATATATCCAGATACGAAGCGGAATTATTGCTCTCGGTTGTCTCTTTTATCTCAAGTTCATGGGAATAGATTTCATGTATGTAATCCTTAAAGTTGGGATTATTGATTGACAATACGTCGTCTATATATCTATACGTAAAATTAAACCGAGATGCAAGGCTTTTTCTGCCTGTGGAGTGTAAAGATGATGGATAAATCCAAACCACAAGTCCAAAAATCATGAAACCATAGGACATACAAAATCAGTGAAAATGAAAAACAAATGGAAAATAACAAAATATGTCTACTTGAAGAGCATATGTGAACCCCTGTGATGGAGTGAGATCAGGTGCCCGGGGAGAGTGAGAGCAAGTTTTGAATAAATTCTGCCTCATACGAATATAAGAAAATGTCAGCAAGAAGAGGGGCGCAGTTAGTTCCCATGGGAGGGAATGCCAATGATTTGCTGAAAAATGTTCCCTCCAAACACTACGAAAATATTGTCTATTAAAAATTCCAGCATATTGATTATTTGATCTTCGGTATACTTGTGTTTTGCATCAGAGTGTTCTTTTACAAAATATGTATCTTCCCGCCCAATGACAAGATATTATATCCACGATTTCCATTTTTATGGAAAAAAGAATTTCGAATAATTGTAGCAAGTCTGTTTTTGAGCTTTTGATGCGGAATTGTAGTGTAGAGCGTGGAGAAGTCAAAAGTTTTGATGTAAGTGTTACCATTTATAGTGGATTTAATGGTGGACTAGTAAGAGATATGATTGCAAGTAAGACATATCCTAGCGTTGCACATAGTAATCTTAGAATACCCGCCATGTTTAGACTTTAAGGCTTGACAATCCACGACCAATTGGTTCGTTCACAACATGCAATGACAAACGCTGCAAGCTGTACCCCCACTCAGTCACTACATCTACCTTCAAAAGTTCTGTAACCGGTAAGGAGTACAAGATTTTGGATAAACTCTCCTGTAAATCCAAAAATGTGGTTTATCTTATCACATGCAAGGTATGTAAAAACAGTATGTTGGGGAAACAGAAGATGCTTTGAACATGCGAGTGAACAACCATAGGTCGTCCATCGAAACCAAGAAAATGCATCTGCCAGTAGCTAGGCATTTTAACATGGACAAACATTCTTGGGAGGACATGATTGTTGTGGCCATTGACCATAGTGCGATGTGGACAGTAGATGACCGAGTGGCGAAAGAGGGCTTTTGGCAACATATGCTTCACACTATAGAACCAAGCGGTCTAAACAAAGATGTCCTTTTGATGCACAAGAAGTGTTGACACCAGCATCCTATATTAGGAGATAGAGCAGTCTGCGTCTGTTTGTTCCAAACACCGAATCTTTTGGGTAGGGTTTAGTACGGACGGACGAAAGGAATCCGTGTCTTTATACTTGTCATGTAACTCGTCATCCAATATTAACACTTGTCTTGACAGTATTTTTTTTATTGGTACTTATTTTGTCACTTATTTGTTTTTCACTCCCGTTATTTTCTTTGTCCTTCTATCTATAATTTCTTATCACTTAGTCTAATTACCTCCAGTAGGTCAATGCAAATACATTTTAGGGGGCGCCACTTGACCTGTAAGCAAGCTGTTAGCTTGTGTTTGGCTCATTTCCTATTAGATAGCGCATAGTGAAACGCTCAATATGTAGCCAATTCAAGAAACCAGTTTTTATTAGACTAGTGCTGTGTATATATTTTCTATCTTTCTTTTCGTGTCTTTATATTTATGTAAGTGTATGTATGTGTGTGTCCTGAAGAAGAAGCAGATTGCTTCGAAAATTTGGCAATTATTTAAAATGTTTTAGTATCGTTATCGCTTACCTATATATATATATATATATATATATATATTTATATATATATATATACATATATCTCACAGCAGAGTTAGTTTATTACATAGAAATGCCCTTATTATATTCTTATGACTAGAAAACATAAGCCATTTCCATTCTGCAAAGAAAGTCAAAATATCAATGAATAACATGTAAGAATTTTGTACATGCTTTTAGAACATTTAGAAAATTAGTCGTAATGATCAATAATTAGCAAATGTTATAATAGTTTTCATTAAGTAAACACGAAGAAGTGTCATGGGTACACCTCAAAGTAATAAACGGACGGTATCGTGTGTAGTGCCATATAAAAGAATGCCGACATCAATTTTTAATCCGAGTAGAGACCATGTGACCGGTTTTTCGAAATTTTTAATACTTAAGCATACGACTTCCGTCTGAGTTCCTCCCATAGAGAGAATCGACGGGAAATTTTAAAAAATCAAATTTTTTGTTACTTTCGATTTGTTTTGCCATTCACTTCAATACATCAAAACATTAATGCCTTCATATCAGAAAGTTCTATAGCAGGTCATTTTAACATTCTTTCAACAAATTTCCACCTATTGCATTCAAACTGGAATTTATCATAATCTTAAGTAGAAATCGTGGGAAAATACAGCTAATAAGGTTTAAGAGTTTGCTACGATCCTTCTGTCGAACTGTCTGATATCGAAGCATTATCATTTGAATGTACACATGTGAGTAATATTCTACTATCTTATTCTTCCTATATTTCAATTTTCTTGGATTCTCTCTTTAGGAAGAATTCAGACCAAAGATTTGTGTTTGGTTCTGACTAAGTGTCCGGGAGGACCGATCATCTCCTGCTTACAAGCAACAGCTACAAAAAATTTTATAGAAAGTTGTTACACCCGGTAAATATATAATGTCGAATCCGTTATTTTAAGATGTGAGCGGGAACTCATATTGATGGCCGTTGTTTTCTTTATTTCTTTCTTTTTTCAACATTCATTTCCTTATTGCTGTGTTTAAATTCTCACCACCACCTAGTAATTTCTTTTAATTATTTGTTCTGACTCAGATTTCTAGTAAATTTCTTTTAATTATTTGCTTTGACTCAGATTTTGTTGAAATCCGTCGGTACAATTTCGTTTAAAATGTTACGTTGGTCGTTATATCTTTGGTTTTGTAGAGTTCATTTTCGCCATCTTATTGCATCTTTAACATGTTTGTATATATTGTTTTGAACCTCGTCCCTTCTGATTGTTAGTCGGTACTCCTACAGATCAAGGGTCTGAGCTCGCTACCAGGCCACCAGAGCATAGTGTCTTCAATTTGATGTCGGTCAATATATTTGATATCATAATTTTACTCTACATTACTAAATGTGTTTATCTATTTTTATGACCTCTCAACTTAAGATACACGTTAATCCTTTTTCTCTATATGTAGAATTATTTATAAATTTTATATGTGTATCATTTTGGAACCTAAATATTTTTTATCGACCATAGAATTTCTGCAATCTTTCTGCTTCTTTGTTTGAATAGCAACATGGCACGAGAGTAATCAAAAGCCCAGTTCTCAATGCCTCTGTACTGACCCGAGATATATATATATATATATATATATATATATATATATATATATATATATATATATATATATATATATATATATGTATGTATGTATAGTGCGATATAAGTACATTATCAGAAAAGTCACATTTTCAATATATTTCCGTAAGCGCTTTCGCTTTATACAAGCTCTTCAGACGGAATAACTCAATTTATATATAGATGGATTATTTTGCTCAAACATGATGCCTTGAACATAAAATAAAGAATCATAAGTTGAACATCAATTAAAAGTTCTCAAAAAGTGTGTACGGTGCACGAAATTGATACAGATATATATGTTGAAACATTTATTTAGCACATGCCCCGGCAAAGCATAAAAGTATTGAGATGAAAATTGATATATCTGTATACAAAGTTGAATTCAGAAACTGTTCTTTGCTTCCTATGAGTTAATGAAAATATCTGCCAGAAGTGGGGCGCAACTAGTCATTAGAATGCTGACAATTTGCTGGGCAACTTTCCCACGAAAACATTATCTATTAGAAATTACTGTATCATGATGATTTCCATATGGAGTATTTATTGTTAGAAGCAGAGTGTTCCTCAACCAAAACTGTTAAATGTTGGTGTAAAAAAAGAGTTCATGCTCTTAATAATTCAAAATTTGAGATTCTAAAAATTATCGACTTCCGTATGAACAACTTTACGACAAATCCCCAATTATTTATACAGCTAAATATACTGTCAGCTCAGTATGTTAATAATGAAATGTTTGATTTACATACTAACTATGTCTGACTAACAGGGCGGTAGGGACTCTTTGACGGGTCTTGTCCAAACCTTTCAGAGGAGACAAGGTCCTGATCCTCCTCCCCTCTGTTAGTCGGGACTCCTATTGATCAAGGATCTGAGTTCGGCTTACGGACGGGCAGAGCACGGTGTACTTACTTTGACGTCGCCTTACAGATATTTCATAGCAACATTTTATTCTATAAATTTTTCGTGTGTGATAAAGTTTCTATGACCTCCCTTCTTGAGAAACCTGCTGATCCTTGTTCTCTATATGGAGGATTATTTATAAATTTTCAAATGTGTGTCCTTTGATTGTGCTGCTTTTGCGATGAGTGGGAAGATGCGCGCCCGTAAACCGGTTAACCACACCAATTGAATGACGTTTGTTACTTCACCTGACCGTCCCAAGTCGGTATCGTAACCGCAGCACAATCGAATATTTTTGTAAGGTTCTTAAGTGTATATTCTACTATTGTTACTTTTATATGCATCTCTTGGTGATTTTGTCATACAGCTTTGTCAGATGTCTTCAGTTTTCTCTTTGGTACATGTACCTGCTGATAAAGCAAGCAATAATATAATCATAGGATATTAATGAACCTCCACTTATTTGTTAACAGTACAAAAAGCCTATCAGAAATCTTATTCTAAATTATAATAAAGTTACATCTAACCCTGATGTTTCACACTTCCTTTGTCGTGTTCTTGTGAAAATACTAAATATGTTTATAAACCGGCAGGTCATGTTATTACTGGTGACCTAAACTGTATTTCGGACAAGAAATTGCGCACCTTTTTTGGAAAAGGACCTAAATATAGGTTACCGTCCAGGATAGATTTCAATAAATGCCGTGACGTTATAGAAGATGCTTTAACTACATATTGTAAACGTTGGTGTAAAAAAGAACAGGTAAAGGTTCATGCTCTTAATGATTGGAAATACGAGATTTTAAGAAATGTCGATATCCGTATTAGGAACTTTACGGAAAATCCGCATTTATTTCAACAGCCTAATACATTGACGGCAAATTCTATTAAAAAGAAAATAGCCGACTTACATGCTAAATATGTCTTTGTTCCTGCTGAAAAAGCAGGTAATAATATAATAGTTGTTTGAAAACTATATTATATTGAAGTACTTAAAAACGAATTAAACTCCATTCATACATATGTGGAAAGCCCTACCTCAAAAGACAACACCTTGCACGATCACCTCATGACCATGTCCGACTTCAAAATTAAAACTGATAAATCTGATCTACCAACCATATATTGGCTCCCAATACTACATAAAAGTCCATATAAATCACGTTTCATATCTAATTCTAGCCACTGTTCTACTACGGTACTATCGAAACATATTACGTCTGCTCTAACTGCTATAAAAGATCATATTATCAAATATTGTGACGTCGCATTTCATAATAGTAACATCAATTACTTTTGGTCGATTAAAAATTCTCATGAAGTTATAGACAAACTTCTTTCGCTAAACTTCAAAGCGATTCAAATTTCTACATTTGATTTTTCTACACTTTATACATCTCTGCCTCATGATTTGATTAAAAGCAAGTTGCTGTCTCTTATACAATGGTGTTTTCACAAAGAATCTAAAACGTACATATGTACTTCCAATAATTCCGGATTCTTTTCCAACAAACAATATACTTCATATAAATACTGAACTTGCAAGGAATTATGTAAAACACTAGATTTTCTCATGAATAATATTTTTGTGCAATTTGATGGCAAGATATATCAACAAATAGTTGGGATTCCTATGGGTACTAACTGCGCGCCTCTGATAGCAGATTTATTTCTTTATTGTTATGAGAGGGATTTTATGGTTTCTATTACAAATCAAAACGTTTTGACCTCATTGACAAATTTAATAATACTTGCAGATATCTGGATGACATTTTGGTTATCGACAACCCTGGATTCGAACAATTTATATCAGAAATATATCCACCAGAGCTCACATTGAATAAAGCTAATACTTGAGATAAATCTACACCTTTCTTAGATTTAAACATCAAAATTATCAACCACCTAATATATATTATACCTTCGTTTGCAAAAGATTTTACATTAATTGTCTGTTAGAGGAACTTGGATTACACTCTGCACCTGGAAATCCAACATACACACAAACAAATTTATCTATTTCTGAAATACTTCAAAACCACAAATCTGTTCTCGAGTCTTTTGGAATTACCACAAGCAACTCTGACCTTGAATTACCTTATATTTATTGGATTCCAAAAATGCACAAAACCCTTTACAAACATCGTTTCATTGCTGGTTCTTCCAAGTGTACCACCAAACCTCTATCCATATTGCTAACGAAGATGTTGACACACATCAAGCATGGTCTTCAAATTTACTGTGATACCGCATACTCCAGAAGCGGAAGAAATCAGATGTGGATCCTCAAGAATTCTAAAGAACTTTTAGAGAATCTAAAATCTCCGAAATTTAATAATATTTTCAGCATCAAATCTTTTGACTTCTCCACGCTCTACACTACAATTCCGCATCAAAAGCTCAAAAACAGACTTGCTACAATTATTCGAAATTCTTTTTTCCATAAAAATGGAAATCGTAGATATAAATATCTTGTTATTGGGCGGGAAGATACATATTTTGTAAAAGAACACGCTGATGCAAAACACAAGTATACCGAAGATCAAATCATCAAAATGCTGGAATTTTTAATAGATAATATTTTCGTGGTGTTTGGAGGGAACATTTTTCAGCAAATCATTGGCATTCCCATGGGAACTAACTGCGCCCCTCTTCTTGCTGACATTTTCTTATATTCGTATGAGGCGGAATTTATTCAAAACATGCTCTCCACAGGCAGAAAAAGTCTTGCATCTCAGTTTAATTTTACGTATAGATATATAGACTACGTATTGTCAATCAATAATCCTAACTTTAAGGATTACATACATGAAATCTATCCCCATGAACTTGAGATAAAAGAGACAAACGAGAGCAATAATTCCGCTTCGTATCTGGATATATATTTAACTTTCGACAGTAATGGTCATTTGGGCACCTCTCTGTATGACAAACGTGACGATTTTAACTTCCAAATAACTAACTTTCCGTTTCTTTGCAGCAATATCCCGTCCTCACCTGCCTATGGAGTTTTTATATCTCAACTTATAAGGTACGCAAGAGCCTGTTCTCTATACGACGGTTTTATTCCAAGGGCCAAACGACTGGCCACTAAGTTGCTCCTGCAGGGATATGTTAAAGAACGTCTGAAATCGTCACTGAGGAAGTTCTACGGTCGCTATGGGGATCTTGTACGTAAATATGATGTGCCTCTTTCTAGAATGATTGATAATATTCTGGAATGCGACTAAATGACCTGTTCAGTGAACACCAAATATGACTGTATACCAGTTTTGTACGTTCGTATGTACAATTAGGAAACCAAAACTCTTGATTTTGACATGTTTCTTAAGAACTGTTGTGACGGGTGATGCTTGCAAACAGGAGACGCTTACTCTCCCCGGACACCTGGTCTCACCTCGGAATTTTTCAGTATTTCGGGGTTCACAACAGTTTCTTTTTGAAACTTACACGATTTTGTATCTGTCCTTGGACTTTGAGAATGATTAACGGTTTGGTACTTCTTCGATATCAACATGATAAATTCGTTTCTATTTTGCAAACAATTATCCGTCAAACGCTGTTTTAATACTTTCAAAAATATATCTTCATTCTCCATATTTTGCAATATCCATACATTATGAAAACTAGTAGACTGTAATAAATATCTAACATTATTTAACCAAGAATCTATAGGAGACTGGTCATTAAATACACAGTGATCAAACATACAATCATACAGTGATTTTAAGATACAATTATCAGTTTTTAAATGTTTCAGCCAGTATTTAATTATCTTAATTTTTCTGTTAATGGACAAAGGTACTCTACCAAGCTCAGAATATACAATCATATTCGTGGTACATTTTTTTACATTTAGAATTGATTTACAAAACTTCAAATGAACAGATTCGATGTTTTGTGCTGAATGGAAGCCCCAGACTTCACATGCATAAATAAGGACGCAGCTTACATATGTATCAAAAACAGATAATTTACTTTCAATATTAAGAACCATATCTTTCATGGAATTATAAAGAGCGAAAAGATATTTTCTTCCCTGTTGTGATAAGGTAAGTTGGATTTTTAAAAATGTCTTGTGTAACTTAAATTCCAACCAAGTTAATTGAAATTATTTACAATTTCCTTATTATTGTAAAACCATTTTTCATTTTCTTTCAGTTTACCCGCTTTTCTAAAAACAATAATTTTAGTTTTATTCACATTTACACATAATTTCCATTTATCACAATATAAAAGTAGGTGGTCTAATATATTTTGAAGTTCCGATGGCGATTCAGCTAGTAAAACTGTATCGTCCGCATACATGAATAAAAATATTGATAAGTCCTTTAAAGGAATAAAAGAGCAATTTACATTAATAAACTTATTTTCGAAGTCATTTAGATATAGTGAAAACAGAATAGGTGACAGAGCCTCGCCAGGAAGTACACCACATTCAATATCGAAAAAATCAGAACAGTTGTTTTTATCTTTTACACAGCTTTTAACTCTTGTATATAACGAGTTTATAACTTGAAACAATTTACCTGTGACGCCCATACGTGCGTGTTTAAAGAATAGCATACTTCTACCAATACAATCGAACGCTTTCTTATAAGGCCACACGAAATTAGTTAAGCCGGCGTGGCCTAGTGGTATGGCGTCGGACTCCTGATCGGGAGGCCGGGGTTCGAGTGCCACTCTGGTCATGCCGGTGTCATGTCTTTCGGATGAGACAGTAAAAACCGAGGCCCCGTGTCGTGGTATGCATGGCACGTTAAAGATCCCTCACTGCTTCGGGTGGGTCCTTTGCAAAGGTCAAAATTTGTATGCCCCGCATCAGGCAGATGCCGTCACCGTATACGTGAAATATTCGTGGTGTGACGTAAAACAAAAATCAATCAATAAAAAACAAATTAGTTATTATTCCCGGCGCGACGTAAAACAATCATACGTCTATCTATCTATCCAAATTAAATATTAGTTCTTCAGGCATATTTGATAATTTTAAGGGGCGAGCGGGCCCAAAAATAAATTAATTTTCAAAATGAAGTTGAAATTACAAAAGTTTGACAAAATAAGGACCTATAGAGTGACGGAAGTTATGAAACATTTATAAGATCTGCCTCATTTTGAAAATATGGATGTCTTAAGCAATAAAAATGACTGCATTTGAAGCCTTTAAACGCAAATCATCATCAATTTGGTGTACAATTCTGACTCGGGAATCTATCAGGTCGTTTATGAAGACGTTTTTAAAGCATATTAAGGAAGCTTAGTGCCAAATCTAGAAGAAAAAATAGCTCTTGGCGTTCGATTGGAAAATTCATGCGGGATTATTTTTTAATATTAAAATTTGAAATTGGCAATTTTAGGTGCGGTCGCTCTTGAAGAACTAATAATAAATTTGATGTGGCCTAATCTATAAAACAACAGTACAACTTCTTCCCATTCAAATATATTTTTCAATTAGACCATGCAATTCAAAATAGCATCGGTAGTACCACACCCTTTTTAAAAACCGAATTGTCAGATATAATACAGTTTCTTTTGACTATTTTAGAAGTCTTTCATTCAAAATATTGGTAAAGATATTTAACAAACATCTCATAAGTGTTATTCCATGATAATTGTCAACATTGTTAACGTCACCTTTCTTATGTACAGGTATTATAATACCGTCACACAAACGTTTTGGAACATGTCCAAAACTTAAAACAGAATTAAATATTTTACAGAGAAAAGGGATCAAGAATTGGTTACAATGTTTGAAATACTCATTAATAAAGCAATCATAACCAGGTGACTTACTCAAATTTAGCTTACGCAACACATTATCAATTTCATCACAATGAATTTCTGAATCAAGTTCAGCATATGCACATTCTTTTATTTCAACACTATCAGCGCCGTTATAACCTTCCGGTACAGTACCATGAGCTTTGAAATGGTCATAAAACTCATTTATACTTAAATAACATTTATGTACATTTTTCTTTTCTTAAAGGCTTTGTAAAACACCTTTGGATTATGCCTCTTCATATAACTCAACCTATTGCCCCGATGAGATAGAAATCTATATTTACAAGATTTTATATACATTTTATACTCTTTTCTACTTTTTAAATTTTCTCTGTTAAAGTGTGAATGACAAGTATTAAAAAATTTTAAACATCTTCTATATACACCACGTAAATGTCGACATTTGTCGTCAAACCAGGGCTTATAAGACACTATATTATTTTAAATCAAAAACTCTCTTTTACAGTATGGTTTGAAAATATCATTTAAAATATCCGTAAACTTCAACCTGCTTCATCAAGACTATCTGCATTTCTATTTATATTCATGATGCTCTCACTAAGCAGTTGTTTTTGTGATACATCATGCTGTATAGCGTCAGAACACTCACTGTTCCATTTATAGGAGACAACTCTCGCAGCACATTGCACAAAACTCTGAAGATCGTTAGCAGTATTATTGACACATGTGATATTCAGTACAATGGTCAGACCATTCATTGAAATTTAGTACACAAAAATCGAAAACACTTTCTGGCCAGTCATATTGAACAAAAGCATAGTCAATAGCACTTGAACCGATATGATTATAAAAAGTATATTTTCCAATAGTATCACCAGGTTTACGACCGTTACAAATACTTAGGCCGCTAGCTTTACAAAGATCAAGAAGTTGTCGACCAAATGAGTTAATAACTTTGTCCTCATTTTTACGATGAGGCATCGAACAATCAATTCATTTCAATTCCTTTATTTTTTTATGTCAAAGACACATCAAATATGTATATTTACAATATATAAATTCTTATAAAGACAACAGAGAGTGAATGAGTATAAATAATTGGCCATGCGATACCTTGCAGTTTCTACGAGTTATGTAATAGTATTAATTATAAATATACATACATATACATGTACATAAATGCACACAAATACATGTAATTACAATTAAGGTAACAAACATTTCATACATTCAATGCTTAGTTTCTAGAGCACTTATTCCATATAAGTGTACATACATACACATATACACTTACATAAACATACATACATATACATACATGCACGTATACATACACACACGTATACACATATTCAAGTCGTTTACAGATTATGAACATTAGTAAAGTATGCATGATAATCGGTACATCGAGATACACATTCATACAGCTTCCGCCCTTCTTTTTAATGCCATTGAAATATATTTACCAAGTTTTGTAAGTTCTTTAACATTATTAACACTAAGAAATTGCACAAGTTTGAATACATAAGGTTTTATGAAATAGCATTTTTTAATATATTGAACTCTAATGTCGTGACAGAATGGACATTTTAATAAAAAATGAAATTCATCCTCAATATCGTTAATATTACGTAAAGTACAAATACGTTGAAGTCTATCAATATTGTGATATCTACCACGTTCAATGGCCAGATCATGAGAAGACATTCGAAATTTTGCAATACGTTTTTGATAATGAGGATTGATTGGTTTACAGAGGTAGTACTGCAGACAAAAATTATCAATAAGGTGTTGATATCATTCACCTTTAGAAGCCCTTAGTATGTTCGACAGGTATATACGTAAAAATATTGTTCAAATTACCTTGTACATTGCATTTAAATTATTTAACTCAATGAAATCATGGGCTTCACCTGTGCGACCGTTCCAGTCACCTATTGCGGTCACTGACCCATATCGGCTATAATCAGCAATATCTTGTTCTATCAAATTGTACAAATTAACATCATAATCTTTATACAATGCACTATTTACAGGAGGGATATAAACACAGCAAAGGAAAATATCAGCATCATGGGAAAGGATTGACTTGTCAATTTTAATCCATATCACCGTATCCGCTACTGTTTTTAAGAGACGAATATACGCTTTGAGCGATTTTCTATATAAAACAACAAGACCACCGCCTTTGCCTTTAAGGCGAGGTACACCTATAAGATGGAATTCCGGCAGCTTGTCAAATTTGGTCATAGAAAATTATTTTATCCAGCCAGCATTCAGATAAAACAAAAAAATAATGTCATGCTGTCGGATTATGTCGCAGAAGTCATTCTGTGTAATTTTGTCCAGTAGTGACCGATTTACATTCCCAAGATAGGACACTTATATTATCCTGCCTATCCTCCTGTACTACCTAGCGCCTTGTTCGCACATCATCCCCAGGAGGCCGGACAGCTGACCGTCAATATACAGCTTATTATAAGACAGTTTAACATTTCGTCCTTTAGCACTTTCCGCTTTCATCACCGCATATACATGTAGTGCCTTACGCTGAGCAGCGATGGAAGGAGGAAACTGCTCATTAATGTAGTAATTTGTACCAAGGAGGTTTTTGGACTGAAATCGTACCTCTTCCCGTTAATTAAACAAAGTGAATATTTGTGACACCGGCAAACGTTTCTTAGACTTAAACCTTAAGATAATCAAAAATAAAATTCATACTAATATTTACGATAAACGTGACAAATTTGCCTTATTTGGATGGCATGTCCCTAGACTCCCATCATAAAGCATCTATATTTCTCAGTTGATTCGATTCACCAGGGGCTGCACTGATGGTTTGGACTGTCATATCAAAAATTTACAAATTACTTTGAAACATTTAGCTCAAGGTTACAGACATCATAAAGTTTGGCAATTCTTTAGATCGTATTCAGAACGTTTATCTAAATTCGGAAATATCACTGTTCAACAAAATGTGTGCAATGGAATTTCCTATCCCATTTTCTACGATGATTTTGATTCCTACAACTTTATTTCGTCGGGTTCCAAAATAATTATACACTAAGTCATAGAAAATATGACCCGGAGATAATCATAAAGACGAAGTCTTGCGTTGGGCTCCTCTATAGCCTTATACAGATGTTTACTTGAACGTTACATGCTGACTAATAAGACGGTGACGGCCCTTGGTGAAACAGCCTTCAGGGGAAAAGTGGCATCTCGTCCCGTCTGACTGTTAGTCGGGACTCCTACAGATCAAGTGTCTGAGTCCGCTTTCAGACCAGCAGAGCATTGCTTCCTGTTTAATGTGACTTTATATATTTTTGATACCATGATATATTTATGCAATACCATACGTGTATACTTATTTTTAAGACCTCTCATCTCGAGACCCCTGGCCCCAATTGTACAAAAAATCTCAGTTGAGTATTTCCTCAAATTTGAGTATTTCCTCAAATCTTCCGTCAACCCTAAACTTTGAGGACGACCTCAAATTTCCTTGTATAAAACTCAATTATTTGAGGTAGATCAAGACCATCTTCAAATTTCAGGAAAATGGCAAACAGCAGACGGTTTTTTTTTTTTTGCGCTACGTAGGAGTAGGAGGTGCACGGCAAGGGTTTTAGACCTATATTGGATATGGAAACATTACTAAGTCGGGGAATCTTTCAAAAATTTCGATTTTTGCCAACGACCATCATGTTTTAGTCAATTTACTTAGGCCAGAGCTCGAGTTGCGAAACCATGCCTTGAGTGCATAGCAACAAAGTTGAGTAACGCTACGTGTTTGGCTCCCGGTGTTGTACCATAGACTCCTCTTTTTTCTATTAAATATGAAATGGCATCTTGACGTAATGATGAAATTTTCCCAATGATTCTGCTCAATAATCACACATGTATGAAAGAAAAAAGAGGAGTTACCGGCTCAGTTATGTGGCAGAAGTCACCATGGAGCTATACAATACATGAATATAAATAATATAATAGAACATTTAACACATTACAAAAATATTTGATTGTAGTGCAATTACGATACCGACTTAGGACGGTCATTTAATTTGACAAAAGCCAAACAAATGGTGTGGTTAACCGGTTTACGGGCCCACCTTCCCACTCACCGTAACAGCAGAACAATCAAAAGACGTAGATGTATGTCTTATTTTTACTTTTTGCTTTGTATTTGACACATCATTAAGAATGATGAAAGGGAACATCGTTTTGTATGCATGGTTGTTTATTTTCCTCCATGGCCGGCTGATAGGTATTTCAATTTTAAAAGGACGTAAAATCAAGACTAAATTATTGTTTGAGTTTTCCGATTTGACGGGAATCCGGAATTAATAGGGGGAGGGGGGTAAGGGGAGATGAACCCAGGTCGATTAATCCGCCTAGGGGGTTAAAGTCTATGCTGATAATCAGAAGGGGGAAAACCGTACGGATAGAATATCCCCTTTAGAGGGGGAAGATCTATACTGGGTCGGTTTATCCTAGGGAAAGTCTATGCTGTAATACCGGGGCGATGTTCAGAGTAATTGGAGATTGCATAGGGGGATATCTAAGGCTGTAGTATGTAGAACAGACTCGTACAAGGATTTTGACCTTGACGTTGGAGATATGATATGAAACTAGAAAAGTGTAGTTTACAACTGAACTGATATGGATAACTAGTAACTGTAATGTCTAATAGGGTCACCCAACAAAGTCCGTAATTTTGACGTTCATTATACATGTACTAGCAATACTCTTAATAGTGACTAATTAAATAATGCGTCTGAAGTGTTAGCAAGCTTGTAGCTATAATAGGCCTTAACAGTCTTAGAGGCCTCATACACTCCTACATAATCATAGGCAATTATTTCAGCCTACGCTGCCTTTTTCTTTAAATCCAGAAGGGACTAATAGAATCTATCACCACCATCAGTGATGGACAAAGATATCCTAACCCGAGTATCAAAATCTCGGTCCTCCACAACGAAGATTGTCGAGTTGTGGAGGACCGAAAATTTTGACACGAGGGTTAGAATATCTCTGTCCATCACTGGTGGTGGTGGTCGATTCTTTTTTCTCCCACGTTAGTTACGAATCCTGCATCCTGCAACGCTTACATCATCGTAGTAAACTTTATAGTAGCGGATGAAAATATCGAGTGATTATGAATGAAGCCGATTTACTCACTCCATCACCGCCTCACATTCCATTTGCCGCCATTGTAAATAAACCATAAGGCGAAATAAGTTTTAAAGATATATTGTACAATTAGACAATTACATGTATATGAATGAAACCAATATGATAAATCAATAATCAAACTTTACACAATAGGAGATGCTCACTCTCCTCCGGCACCTGATCTCACTCCATTACAGGGGTTCACATATGCTCTTCAAGTGGACATATTTTGTTATTTTCCATTTGTTTTTCATTTTCACTGATTTTCTATGTCCTCTGGTTTAATGAGTTTTGGACTTGTGGTTTGGAGTTATCCATCATCTTTACATATTTGATTCTAAATGCCCTGTCTTTTCCAACTCCGTATTCAAGCGGGCACACAAGATGTCACAGCCCACTGTACTATACTATTTTATGTAGAGATGTGCGCGAGTGTAATACTACACACCATTTAACAATTGCAAGTGTTATGATTGGAATGTGGGCAAAATGACATATTAATATTAAAAGTGTCTCCATGGATTGACGCTCCGTGAAAAATAGAGTGAATTGGAGTATTTGAATGTGCGTTTTTAGGAGAAATTCTGCTCGGATTTGAGGATAGATGGTGGGTAGGTTCTGTAATCTTTTCGACATTTGCTGGTGTTTTTGAAAGAGAAGAATGCAATTGAGTAGCAGTTTTTGCAGAGTTGCTGGTAGAAAGGATCGAAGGATGAAAAGAAAAGAAATAGTTCGTTATTTCCAATTTCGAAAATACTCACGTGAATTTGTTATCTTACCCCACCCCATAAAGATAAGGAAATCTTTCCCAGCTATTTTATAGATATTTCTGTCCATAGTGATAGAGATAATTTTCTGATGTCGCTTGTCTTTACAAGATGTACATATTTACGTTGGAAGTATCCATAAACATAAAATACCGAAAACATTGCCATCTTGATTCCGACGTAAACAAAGTACCTTCACTTTCGCACGGGCCCCGTAAATCAATTAAGATAATCCTCAACTACCTTGTTCAGTTGAGGAAACACTCAAAGGACTTGAGGGTGGTTTATACAATGTAAATTTGAGGAAAACTCAGTTGAGGGAATTCTCAATTGCATTTGAGGTTGAGGAAATACTCAACTGAGATTTTTTTATACAATTGGGGCCTGATCTCTATATGGAGGAATATTTATATTTTCAAATGTGTGTTCTTGGATTATTCTGCTGTTGCTGTAAGTGGGAAGGTGGGCACGTAAACCGGTAAACCACACCAATTGATAGACTGTTGTCATATGAAATGACCATTTTTGGACGGTATTGTAACTGCTTTAAAATCGAATATTTTTCTGATGTCCTTGTGTGTTTTTTCATATCATTACATTATATACTGTATATTTCCGTGGTTACTTCTGTCATACGACTGAGTCAGTAACTTTTCTTTCTTCCTTTGGTTCAGATGTTTGACAAAATTCTCCACGGACACGATAAGCATATTAGAATAAATACTTATAAATGTTTATTATTTTTTAATTGTTTCTTCTGTATATAATGGCGTTCAAGGTGGGTGTGGTTAGCCAAACAGGAGACGTTCACCTCTCCAGGGCACCTGGTATCATCTCTGAATTTCAGGGGTCCCTGAATGCCCACTGTGGTACATTCTTGCCATAGTAATTTTCACCAGATACTTTCGCATTTTATAATGGTATCTAAGAAGTATTTATCTGACTTATTCTATGTATAACATGTAAAGATGATGGATACATCCAAACCATAAGTCTAAAAATCATGAAGCCAGAGGACATACAAAATCAGTGAAAATGAAAAACAAGTGGAAAATAACAAAATATGTCTACTTGAAGAGCATATGTGAACCCCTGTGATAGAGTGAGATCAGGTGCCCGGCGAGAGTGAGCATCTCCTGATTGCTAGCAACACACGTCACATATACCCAGTAGAAAGAGTCAAATCGTGTAAATTCCATATATATTTATATATGGAGAAGTCAAAGTAGGTAACCTTCTACTATAGAAGGTGTCAAATCTGTGTAAAATGATCGGAATCGGTCTTAGTCCAGAATATCATTTAAAAGTCTGGATAACGAGATATCATATGGAGTAATGAGTCTCGTAACGACCGTAGAACTTCCTCAGTGACTTTGCTAGTCTAGCACATATATAACCCTGGTTGAGCAGCTTAACTGAAAGTCGCCTAGCCCTCAGAACAAAGTCATTGTAATTTGAACATGCTCTGGAATAACGCATTAACTGAGATATGAATACGCCGTATTCGGGCGATGATGGAATGTTGCTACTTATGAAAGGAAAGTTTGTGATAACGAAATTGAAATCGTCACGTTTGTCATAGAGGAGGTGTTCAATTGACCATTAATGTCGAAAGACAACATACTATTTAAATACGAAGTAGAATTACTACTTTCTGTGGTTTCTTTGACCTCCAGTTCACTTGGATAGATGATGCTAAGGTAATCCGCGAATGAAGGATTATTAAGTGAAAGCAAGTCATCTATATATCTGTAAGTGAAATTGAAGCCAAGAGCCAATTGTTTTTTTCCTTCCGGAAGCAAAGACAGAATGAATTCAGCTTCGTATGAGTAAAGAAATATGTCAGCCAGAAGCGGAGCACAGTTAGTGCCCATTGGAATGCCGACAATTTGTTGAAAAACCTTTCCTCCAAACACCACAAAAATATAATCGATAAGAAAGTTCAACATCTGGACAGCTGTTTCAGTGCATTTATTTTTGGAATCAGAATTTTCTCTAACAAAGTAAGTTTTATCAACTATATATTTGAATTTGCGGCTTCCGTTTTTACTAGTAAATGCATTTTGAATAATTTCCGCTAATCTGTCTTTTAATTTCTGATGAGGGATCATTGTTTAAGAGTCGAAAAGTCAAAAGACTTGATGGAGTGAATTGTAGTAAAACTTTTTTGATTTTAGACGTTCTAACAATTCTTTCGAATTTTTAAGGATCCACATTTGATTAATTCCACTTCTTGAATATACTGTTTCGCAATATCTATGCAGGCCAGATTTAATTTCTGATAATATTTTTGTGAGAAGCATCGATACAGATTTTGTGGAACACTTCGAGGAACCAGCGATAAAGCGTTGTTTGTAAGGATTTTTGTGCATTTTTGGAATGCAGTCCAAACGTGGAAGTTCTAAATTGAATTTATTTGTGTCAATACCAAACGTGTATAACATGTTTATCTGATACATTCTATGTATAGCATGTTTATCTGATACATTCTATGTATAACATGTTTATCTGATACATTCTATGTATAACATGTTTATCTGATACATTCTATGTTTAACATGTTTATCTGATACATTCTATGTTTAACATGTTTATCTGATACATTCTATGTATATGATTATCTGATACATTCAATATATGAAACGGACATTACAAAGTCGACCACGGGTCATTAGTAATTTTAAATGTTGGTGTTAAGTGTTGGTGTTCATTAATGAGTTAAAACTATACTTTAAAATTACATGACTTCAGATAAGATAATGGAAAACAACAATGAGTCAATAACGCATGGAACGCAACAGCAAAATGTCGAATTAAGACAGACATTGGGATAAAATAATTATGTGCCGTTACCCATTTTATGGGCTCAGCCTCCACATTTACCGTGAAGCAGTATAATTAATTATAACAGAAAACAGAAGACATCTGTCAAAGCTGTATGACAAAAGTCACCCGGGACATGCACACAAAACATGATAATAGTAGAATATGCACGGAAAAACATTATATTCGATTGTGATGCGGTTACGATACCGATTTAGGACGGTCAATTTAAGTAACAAACGTCACTCATTTGGTGTAACAATGGAGCTGGCTATGCATAACAGAGACTAGATGGCATTATTATGGTCATAATGACCCCTAGATTTTTCGTCCCGTTAAGTCAGATATATCTATAGAAAAATTTAATCGCCCTTTTTATTAACATTAAATTTGCAAATAGAGGCATTTATTATCTAAATTTTGGTCAAATTTTAAACCATGAGTTTGTATTAGAGAAAATACCTTCATATTTCAAAAACAAAGATCCGCTATGTATTTCCTATAGCAACATCCCATCAGTTGCATTCCAAATTTTTTGCAGTGTTTTGATTTTAGCAACTCTGCATGCAATCCTCAATCGTGTGCATGTTCCTCATCCAATTCTATATATTCTTATGGCGATGTCATTACTGGTTATCTTGATATTGTTAAAACACAAAATTTACTTAAAGGTCCAAACTACAGAGAATCCAGATCATTCACAAGGAGCAAAAATTTTGAGAATATTATCCACTCATGGGATCAAAAATAAAAAAAAAAATGATACAAGGCTCTGTAAACACCAGATTCTAATCTATTTTCAAAGATCCTGATGTTGTCAGAGAATTTACCTTCCTCCAAGAACATTATTTAATTACACCAGCAGATAAAGCTTCTGATAATTATACATTTACTTGTAAGAAATATTACTTCGACAGCCTAGTGAAAGAATTAGGATTCAGCTACAGGAAATCGTAAATATACACTCACGAACTTTTTGGTTTCGGAAGTACTTGAAATTTATAAATCTGTCCTCAATACATTTGGTATTGACACAAATAAATTAAATTTCCATAAACTTCCATATTTGCGCTGTATTCCTGAAATACACGAAAATACTTACAAACAACGCTTTATCGCTGGTTCCTCGAAATGTTCCACAAAATCTGTACCGGTGTTACGAAAATATTATCAGAAATTAAATCTGGCCTTCAGAGGTATAGAGAAACAGTACATTCCAGAAGTAGAAATTAGCAAATGTAGATCCTAAAAAATTCAAAAAGTTATTAGAACATCTGAAATCAAAAAGTTTTACTAAAATTAACTCCACCAAGTCCTTTGACTTTTCGACTCTTTACACAACGATCCCTCATCAGATTCAGTCTTTGCTTTCGCATGGAAATAAACAATTGGCTCTTGGCTTGAATTTCACTTACAGATTTATAGATGACTTGCTTTTAATTAATAATCCTTTATTCGCGGATTACCTTAGCATCATTTATCCAAGTGAACTTGAGGTCCAGGAAACCACAGAAAGTAGTAATTCTACTTTGTATTTAGACATTATGTTGTCTTTCGAGATTGATGGTCAATTGAACACCTCACTCTATGACAAACGTGACGATTTCAACTTCGCTATCACAAACTTTCCTTTCATAAGTAGCAACATTCCATCATCGCCGGCATACTGAGTATTCATATCTCGGTTAATGCGTTATTCCAGAGCATGTTCAAATTACAATGAATCTGTTCTGAGGGCTAGGCGACTTTCAGATAAGCTACTCAACCAGGGTTATCTATATGCTAGACTAACAACGTCACTGAGGAAGTTCTATGATCGAGACTCTTATTACACAATATGATATCTCTTTATCCAGACTTTTAAATAATATTCTGGAGTAAGACCGATTCCGATCAGTTTTGACACTTTCTATACTAGAAGGGTACCTATTTTGATTTCTCCATGTATAAATATCTATGGAATTTACACGATTTGACTCTTTCGACTGGGTATAAGTGATGGGTGTTGCTAGCAAGCTGGAGATGCTCACTCTCTCTCGGCACCTGCTCTCACTCCATCAAGGGGGTTCACATATGCACTTCAAGCAGACATTTATCGTTGTTTTTATTTGATTTTCATTTTCAATGATTTTCCTTTGGATTCATGATTTTCGGACTTTTGGTTTGGATCTATCTATCATCTTTACATTCAATACATCTCACAAATATTAGAGCGAAAGAGAGAGAGAGAGTAGAAGATAAATTTTGTAGCTTAAGAATTTTTTAAGAAGCTGGGCGACACTTTAACAGATCATTGGTCTTCTTTAATTTTAGTCCCAATGCTTAGTAAAAGAACAGACAGAAACATTTAGACAGAGCGAAAGAGAACAAATACATTAAATATAATCATAAAATGATAAATTACATTGCAATCATTGTGTCGAATAAGGACGCGCAATAACATATCACTACGTGATGCGATGGACTGATTTATTGGTCATAGGTTTTGTTACGGTCAGAAATGAAACCTTTGGTAAAGCCAACAAAATCACACAAAAAAGTTTGCCAGTACATAGTTGGAAGATCGTTTTTATCAATGCTTAAAGTGAAGTTACACATGCCTTTACAATGGTCAGATAGGATCTTGTCTTTAAAGGATGGGATTTCAACATACGTTGAAGTAGAGTTTAATTCAGTTTTAAAAACTGCAATATAGTGTATTTTTCAAACAATGATAATATTATTAGCTGCTTTGTCAGCAGGTACGGTGACATGTATTATGTAAATCAGCCATTTCCTTTTCTACAGATTCGACTGGTATAGAATGTGTCTGAATAAATGGGAATGAATTGTAATATTGTTAATACGAATATTGATAATTTTTAAATGTACATCCTTTGATTGTTCTGCTGTTACGGTGAGTGGGAAGGTGGGCCCGTAAACCGGTTAACCACACCATTTGTTTGGCTTTTGTCAAATTAAATGACCGTCCTAAGTCGGTATCGTAATTGCACTACAATCAAATATTTTTGTAATGTGATATATGTTCTAGTATATTATTTATATTCATGTATTATATAGCTCTATGGTGACTTCTGCCACATAACTGAGCCAGTAACTCCTCTTTTTTCTTTAAGATTTCACTTTTCCAGTCATTCAAGGCATGTATTTTTACACCTTTTTTACACCATCGTTTACAATATGTGTTTAATTCTTCTTCAACAATATCCCGGCTTATGGAAAAATCTATCCTGGAAGGTAATCTATACTTTCGCCCTTTATTAATAAAAATAGAACATATATACCTTTTAATTTTGTGCATCATATGCGCATTAAAAAGTGAACGTAGATATTTATCCGAAATACAATTAAGATCACCTGTAATAATATGGCCCGCAGGCTATTACATGCATTTAGAATTATTGCACAAACAAGACGATGGAACAGAGTCAAAATAAGTCAGATTAGATGTGATTGCATTATAATTAAATATAAAGTTTCTAATAGGTGTTTTTGTACTGATAGCAAATCAGGGGTGGTTCAAGATTTTCGAAATACAAATTCATTCTTGATAAATTGCGATGTAGGAAGAAACGATGGTATACGCGGGTAAAGTAAGTTACATAAAAATAAATATATATTGATATTGTTATGGTAAGAGGAAATGCTACCTTGTTGAAAAACTAAAAGTCGTTTTTTCATTTCAGATTTAGCTTCTCCGGGTAGTTTTGCAATGCTTTCAATAGAGGTATCAAGATTGTGATTATATTTGATGAAGTGATTGTAAAAGAGAACACAGAAGACATCTGACATAACACAAATCACCAAAGACGTGCACACAAAAATGATAATAGTAGAATATACAAGGAACGACATTACAAAAATATTCGAATGTGCTGCGGTTACGATACCGAATTAGGACGGTCATTTGAAGGAACAGACGTCAGTGAAGTGATGTGGTTAACCGGTTTACGGGCGCCCACCTTCCCACTCACTGCAAAAGCAGCACAATCAAAGAAAAGAAGAAAGTTCTTGTATTTACGGTTAGAATTATGTCTGATTTTATATGAATGGTTACAAAAACGGCTTTTCAATGTTTGGGAAGTTTCACCTATACACTGAGCCCCACGTTCCCTTGGTACTCAGGTTATAACGTATATTAAATTGGGGGTATTTCAGTTGATGTCTACTTTTGTTTGTAAGGCGACATCACCATAAGGTAACGTGCTCTGTCTGTCTGTAAGCTGAGCTCAGATCCTTGATCAATAGGGGTCCCGACTTACATTAAAAGTAACGAGGATCAAGACCTTGTCTCCTCTGAAAAGGGGTCAAGTCCCGTCATAGCGTTGCTACCGCCCTGTAAGTCAGAGTGCAACACTCAAGCAAAAGTCTGCATTGGGTTGTAGAGGGACCCAGTACAAGAACTATGGTCTTAGCGATGATCTCGGGGTCATACTGTAGATGTCGAAAGCGTTGAATAATTTGAAATTGAATAATACCTGCCGATATGAAATTATCGGAACCTTTGACCCTACTTAGTTTGTATACTAGATCACCGTAGAAATTGGGATGGAATATTCCGCTGGATACAACATTGTTGATAAGTCACATCTCCGAATTTAGATAAAATGTCTGAATAAGATCTGTAAAATTTCCCAAAGTTTTTTTTTTCGAAGTTTATGATATCTTTAACCCTGAGTAAGAAGTTTAACAGTAATCTGTAAATATTTTGCATGAAAATCCAAAACGTTAGTACAGACTCTAGCGAACAGAAACAATTGACTAATATAAATAACATGTGATGGGAGTCTGGGGACATCACCATCTAAGTAAGGGAATTTTACAATAGGAAATCCAAAGTAGTAAACAGAAGACCAATGAAGGTGTACCTTGCTGGCAATTCCGGAACTCTGATATCCGTATTACGTCCACTGTTTATAATATTGATAAAGTGTCCAATGTATAATTTTACAGTAAGTTCGATACAATCCTATTCAAGCTGGCAGTAAACACGACAGTATATACGTAGACAGGTAAATTAGTGCAGTGCTCCCGTAATGTCACAGTCCATGCCCTATATACATTCATAATTTCTAAATTTTTCTAGTTTCTATAATGGTCAAGTGATTTCCAATATAAAAACATCTAGATTCATAAGAACTTGCAAGAACATTCACGAATCATTATGGAAGTAAACAAGTTACATAACACACAATTACAGAACTTTCTAGTGCTTAAGAGTTCAAAAATAGATAAAACCGAAAAAATAAATGATTCTCAGTGAGCATTAGAGTGGACGGACGTGTTCTCGATTAGCTCAGGTGTTTGCATTGAATCAAGGAAATATTGCTTTGTTTTGCGTAATCCATACAAGGGGTTTTTAATTTTGTCTATTCTACTGGAGTATCGGTGCATGACTGTCGTATAGAGTAGAAATGGGTAAAAACAGCATGAAAAGGAAAAATACGCCATCCACGGGCGAAAGTGCGAACGAGTCCATGTCAGTGAGTAGACTTTTAAACGATACACATTCTGTACTGTATGGTAAATCAGCAGACACTGGCGCAAGCTTTACATCTACTCCTAGATTAGATTCGATCCCCATATCTGATCCCTCGGAATCAGCACTCCAGGATGCCCCTGTCTGGGCCAGAGACCAGAAGCGGTTTGTGACAAAACAGGTAGTCTGGAATTCGAGTTGGCAGAGCACGGTTTATCATATTGATGTAGCATATATATATATTTTTATATCATTATGTGTTTTACAATACCTTACGCGTTTATATTTTTATGACCTCTCAATATGCGATACCCGTTGACCCTTGTCCTTTACATGGAAGATTATTTATAAATTTTTAAATGTACCTCCTTTGATTGTTCTGCTGTTACGGTGAGTGGGAAGGTAGGCCCGTAAACCGGTTAACCACACCATTTGTTTGGCTTTTGTCAAATTAAATGACCGTCCTAAGTCGGTATCGTAATTACACTACAATCAAATATTTTTGTAATGTGTAATATGTGCTAGTATTATTTATATTCATGTATTCTATAGCTCCATGGTGACCTCTGCCACATATCTGAGCCAGTAACTCCTCTTTGTTTTTTGAAAAATATGTCTGATAGAATCTATAATCTTGAAGAACAGAACAAGGCGCTGAAGCTAGGTATTATTATTGTGAAGGCCAGTTCCATGAGGGACAACCTGCTTTCTCTAAGATCGCGGAGAAGCCCGATGAAACCCCTGACGTCACAGAGAACGTACTGAGGAAATTTCTAACCGATCAACTTCATATGGCGTCCGAGTTAGTGAACAGTATTAAGTTCGACCGTGTACACCGCTTGAATGGGCCTACTTCGCCATGAGTAATTTTAGCCAAATGTGGTGATTACAAGCAACGTCAGGATGTTAGGTACCGAGGCAAGGAGCTGCGGGGCACTCGATATTTCATCAACGTAAAATCAATGACCAACGTCGAGAGCTGATCCAGATTATGACGGAAGAGCGCAGGAAAGGAAATTCAACAAGACTCGTATATAACAAGCTGTAAATCAACAATGTGTTGTATACGCTGAGCCGACGAGCACCTGTTGCTCAGTCACGCACCCGGGATAGGGCATAGGACAGTGTTGAGGGCACACGACTATATCTTACCTTCGGGTCGCATCGGGGAGTGTAAATAAGAGGATTGTTCATAAACTAAATGATCCTGAATTCTGTAATACTCTAGTATTAGATATACTTTTTATTTCAGAATGTTGGCAAACTAATGAAAATCTAGATCTTAGTATTGTATTGTCTGAATTTTCTTATTTGTCGTTTCCCCGTCTAAAAGCTAAGGGAGGTGGTCTCACAATCTTGTATAGGCACTCCTGAGTTAACTCTATTAAATTCATCAAATGTGTCGGGGATAGTATCATTTGGTTTCAAACCCTAAATAACAGTGGTCAAGATATTTATATATGCTTTTCCTATATTCCTCATGAGCACAATGTTTTCTATAATGTTTACGATATTTATCTGTTTGATTGCCTCATAGGTGACATAGCTTAGTTTAAAGCCAATGGGTGGTATTACGGGCGATCTCAATAGCCGTATTGGATTAGGAAAGGATTATATAGAATTAGACACATTATATCATCAACTAGTTGACCATCTTTCATCTATTTTCTCTTATCTTAATGATGTTAGTGGCGGAATAAGGTATTCAGAAGATACCGTTACGAATACTCTCGGTAGAAAGCTCATGGACCTTTGCATAACCAGCGGTATGAGAGTATGTAATGGTCGTACGGAAGGTGACAAGAACACAAGAACGGTACAGTTACGTATTTTAATCACCTTGGGTCAAGCGTAATCGATTATGTTTTAGTTGAAAAGGACAACTTTAATTTAATTCCGGAAATGCACGTGAACGACTTTAACGAATGGTCGGGTCATGCCAATTTAAACTGAATATTGGTTTGTTCGTCTATGATTCGAACAGGTGGTGAGTGCTTGAATGATAAAACTGTAAATGTATGTAAGAGGAACGGTGATATGTTGGAGCGTATGAAAGCGGACTGGAATGATAGGGTGTCTGATTTACAAGGTGTTATTGATGATATGACATCCTCTAATTTAGGCATTGATCACGGTCTAAATATATTTGCTGACGTTTTGAATGATGTTTTTAGTAAATACTGTATGAAAACAATAGTGTCACATAAGAAGATCGGGGGAAGACGTGGTGTAGTGGTTAAGCGCTTGGCTTGCGGTGCCAACGATCCGGGTTGGTAACCTCCTGCTTCCATGTCGCGATATAACTGAAATATTGTTGAAAGCGACGTAAAACACCAACCAACCAACCAACCAACATAAGAAAATTAAAGCATCGGACAAACCTTGGTTTTATTCCAGGTGTAAATCTTTGTACCATGATTATAGATGTGCGTTACGTATTTTCAGCTCAAACAGATCTGATTTTAATCGTGATAATCTTGTGACGTGCAAGAGGGTGTATAAACGTTACTGTAGTAAAATCAAGAGGCAGTATTTACGACATGAGGGTAATAGATTGAGATCTGTTAGAAAGCACAATCCAAAACAGTTTTATGAAATCTTCCAGAAAAATAAAACAGTACACAGTGCATTGTCAATTAATGATTTTTACATGCATTTTAAAGAAATTTGTAACGTTGATCATGTTGAGAATAATGTTGTAAATAATGATCACGATGTTTCTATTTTTGAAGAATTGAATATAACTTTTAATTATATTTTACAATGGTGTTTTTCCATCTAGCTGGTCAGAGGGTATAATTTTACCACTTCACAAAAAAGGTGATACCAATGATTATAGAGGGATCACCATCATGAGTAATTTGGCAAAGATTTTTACGTCTATCCTTAATAATAGAATATTGAAGTGATCTTCTGATAATACTATAATTACTGATGCCCAGTTCGGCTTCAAACCCGGGTTCGGTACAACTGACGCCATATTCGCTTTACAGTCTTTAGTCTCTATATTGTTTAGTTCTAGGAAGAAATTGTATTGCTGTTTTGTGGATTATGGCAAAGCTTTCGACTCTGTAACTAGATTCAATTATTTTATAAGCTTGCTAGTAGTGGTATCACCAGGAAGCTATTTACTATCATTACACAGTTATATGCTGAGGTAAAAGCTTGTTTTCGTTACAAAAGCAACCTTTAAGAAATGTTCTCTTGTACAAACGGTCTGATGCAAGGCAAGGCCTTGTCTCCATTTGTATTTTCTTTGTATATAAATGATCTTGAAATGTGTTTAATACGTAATTCCTGTGAGCCAGTTTATTTGCAGGATATTGCTTTGTTCTTACTTTTGTATGCTGACGATACTGTTTTGTTATCTGAAAGTCGTAATGGTCTACAACATATTCTTGATAAAAAATGTATGTTTGGTGTTTTAAAAACATGTAATGATTATTCTTTATATGTTGAATCGAAACTCAAAGTTTTCGATACATGTGTTTCATGTGTTCTAAACTATGGCTGTGAAATATGGGGTCATAAGGGATAGATATTGAAAAAGTGCACTTGTATTTTTGTAAAACAGTTTTAAATGTTAAACGCAGCACTCCTAATTTCATGGTTTAAACTGAACTTGGTAGACTTCCATTAAAGATTTTACGTACTGTTAGAGTAATTAAGTATTGTTTAAAGCTCTTGAAAACAAGTAATTGTATATTGCGCTCACTTTTGGACGAAATGTTTTTAAATATGCATGAAAACAGCTGGTTATTTAATGTAAAAAATATCTTATGTACAGTTGGCTTTGGTGAAGTTTGGTACGATCAAGGTGTTATAGATGTAAATGCATTCCTGTATATTTTCAAACAGCGACTGGCAGATATATTTCTCCAGAAGAGAAACGTATTTTTTGAAACTTATTCTAAATGTTTCATGTACAGATACCTTACCAACTCGTTTTCGCTTCAATATTATCTTCATAAATCTCTTCCAGATGATTTAGTTGTGCTTCTGTCTAAATTTAAATTATCTTCTCATTCACTTTGTATCGAACAAGATAGATATAACAGGGTAGATAGAAAGAATTGTGTCTGTCCTTTTTGCTTAGACACGGTCTGGGACGAGTATTACTTTATCCTTATTTGTCCTGCGTAGTCCGATATCCGAAGGGTATATATTAAATCATATATTTGACCCTCAATGTTCAAACTTGTACGTCTTTTCTCGATTGAAAACAAAACACATTAATGTAACTTTGGGAGATTTCTGAAATAAGAGCTCTGAGAGTGTGATTTGCCTATTGTTTTCTATTATGTGTTTACTATTTAGCTCTGATCTCCTAGATCAAGTAATGTTTGTATGTGCATGTATCTATGTATGTGTATGTGGGTATATGCATATGTATGTATATGTATATATGTGTGTATATGTATATATATATTAATTTATATGTATGGATAGTTCATTGTCTGTCCTCTTCAATTCAATTAACTTCAATTTACTGTGTAACAGTTAACTTCTAATCTTCGTCTGTCTGAACGTTCACTCTGTATGTCATTTGTGAATTTTGTATTTCATGTATGCATATAAACCATATGGTTCTTTGCAAATAAACTATACTATACTCATTACAGTTTCCACAGACCGTAACAACAATTATATCAAAATACTTACACCCAACTTTTAAAAATGGGTAATTAGGCGAATGGAATTGTTTTGTCATTAGAAATTAAAGCAGTCTTGGTAAATATAAAAGTTTTGTACAGATCAGTACAAGGAATGTTTACAGTAAATTAGAATTGATACTTAATCTCTGACATATATTCTATGATAATGAGTAGAAAATGACACTAGCTCTTGTCATCCTACTATTATACACGATGATGCAGACTGCGCAGTGAGAAAGAGATCGATATATAAAAGTGAAAAGACATCAGTCGTGCTTCATAACTTTGATATTTTAACAATATGAGCGAGATGCAATAATGAGGGGAATTTATATCCTTCTTATAATTTGTCTGAAAGGTAAGGGCAATAATTCTACTGCATAATGTAAATTTTGTAAAATAAATATTTTGACAATCGTTACCTCTACACATTTTGTGTCGTGTATATGTTTTGGTATTCCTAGTAGTTACGAATTCCTAATAAGATGTCTTCTCTAGAGTCTCTTATGTCATGAGGAGCGAATGTATTTTGAAATGCGTTGTGAATGTTATTTCAACATGTATTGCTCCGTACCAACATTTTTTTCTTCGTATTGCTTCAGATGAAATTAAGAGCATACGTGGCATATACATCAGTAGATTAATTATCAATGTTCCGTGTAGGATCAATTATCAATGTTCTCTGTAGGATCAATTATCAATGTTCTCTGTAGGATTTATTATCAATGTTACCTGTAGGATTAATTATCAATTTTCTCTGTAGGATTAATTATTAGTGTTCCCTGTAGGATTAATTATCAATGCTCTCTGTAGGATTAATTATCAATGTTACCTGTAGGATTAATTATCAGCGTTCTCTGTAGGATTAATTATCAATACGATTCAGACTAATTCTGGATGTCGTCGTCTATTATAGAAGCAAACAGATATCTAAGTCAGATATTTGATGAGGTTTCGATACGCCAGTGATTCACAAACATGATAAAGCACAAAAAATCCTATCAAAAATATTAAAATTTGCTACAGTTGCGTTACTGACCTACAAGGATCTATTTCTTCGAGAATTGTCACTCGATTTGCTTAGTTAACCGGTTTACGGCCTATTTTTTCAATTTAAAAACAGTCCATTTGTGTTGTAAACCAGTTCAATATTAAATCAATTCAACTGTTTCTGAATTCAATAACACGACAAAAATTCTTCATATCTAAATATAGATGTGTTTGCATAAATATGATTTGGTGAATACCAATTTATGTATGGTTGATTGATTGACTGATTGTTTGATTATTGTTTTACGTCACTCCAAGATTATTTCGCGTATATGTTGAGGGCATCTGCTTGATGGATTGCATACAAATTAAGACATTTGCAATGGATTCACCCGAAGCAGTGAGGGATCTTTTACGTGCCACGCCTACCGTGACACGGGTCCTCGGTTTTAACTGTCTCATCCAAAAGACAGATCACCGCTCTGCCCAGGGCCGGAGTCGAACCCGGGACCTCTCGATAACGAGCCGAGCACCTTATCCACTAGGCCACACCGGCTTAATTTATGTATAGAAAAAAGTGTCCATTTTACAATGATCTAAGAAAAACTTTTATCAAGAGACAAGTTTATCAAAGGATATTATAACATTCGACCTACGTTTTAAAATAATTTCAATTATTATCTTTTATTAATGTTTAAGAATTAAGACATTTAGGAAAAAACATATTTGAATTGTGTCTAGGAAGAAAACTACATTTGTTATATTTGTTTGATATGAGACTGGTATATGTATGCACATTTACATGTGTATCTGTATGTACGTGCACACAATGATCATGTGCCGCTCACCTACATATATATTAATGTCATTATTATGATATATGTATGTGTACACATATATGCTTATGTTTGTATGTATATACAGGTTTTATTGTGTGAATAATGTATATGTCTGCTTTCGTATGTGTATGTATACATGTAGCCTATGCTGTTGTATGTATATGCATGTAGGTAGCTTATGCTATCGTATGTATATGTATACATGTAGCCTATGCTGTCGTTTGTATCATAAATTTTCAGAACAGTATGATGTTAGATTTAGTTGTTTAAGTTGTACTGCAAATATTGCAATATAAAAAGGAATAAAAAAGTTTTCTGTTACCACATTCTCTATCATTCCTTTCGCAGCAAAATAAATATCGTTGTCTATCAAATCATTACAATAATTTTAAAAGAAAGAAGAAATATTTGTCAAAACAATTTCAACCGATGTTGGCGGTATTATATAATTCACAAAATCAATTACTGAAAATAATACATTTTATATTAAGTTTATTTGATAAATAATGATATACTCCTCGTGGTAATAGCATGTGCCAAAGGACTTCAACAACTTTGTTACATATGTTAATTGTTTACCATAGAAGTGAATATGCTCACAAGAGAATTCAAGAACTGACAAACATCTCTCATATTTAATGTAATACCTAACCTCCTTGTGATTAAACGATATCCTAATTTCCCTGTCTTCGAGTAGTTATTTTAGCTTTGTCAGATGTCTTCTGTTTTTTTCTTTTAAACTGAATTTTTCAATTAATCATCACCCTTTTGCCATTTTACTAGTTATAAAAGTCATGGCGCTTGAATTTCATATGTCAGTAAATACATCTACATAAATTAAACTCGTAGCCAAACGAATATCTTGCATTTGCCTTTCATTTAATGTTTATTAGATTTGTAGCAGGATTTAGCAGTTGGGATATCCATGCAATCTGCTATCATCACATCTGCTGTGATATTTTTGCAATTTATACATCTATGCATTGCAATACATCATGACAAATCTCTTACATCTACATCCTATAGAATATTAACTCGTGGATATTGTACTCCAATATGTCATGACAGGTCTCTGACATCTACATACTATAGAATATTAACTCGTGGATATTTTACTCCAATATGTCATGACAGGTCTCTGACATCTACATACTATAGAATATTAACTCGTGGATATTGTACTCCAATATGTCATGACATGTCTCTGACATCTACATACTATAGAATATTAACTCGTGGATATTGTACTCCAATATGTCATGACAGGTCTCTGACATCTACATACTATAGAATATTAACTCGTGGATATTGTACTCCAATGTGCCATGACAGGTCTCTGACATCTTCATCCTATAGAATATTAACTCATAGATATTGTACTCCAATGTGCCATGACATGTCTCTGACATCTACATACTATAGAATATCACCTTGTGCATATCATCCTGCAATATGCCATGATAAGTTCCTTACATCTTCACCCTATAGACTATTAACAGAATATTACCTTGTGGATATCGTGCTGCAATATGCCATGAAAATATCTGACATTTACATTCCATGGAGTGTCAACTTGTGGATATTGTACTGCAAAATCTCATGATAAGTCTCTAATGTCCGCGCCACTCACTTTGTAAACCGAAAAATCTGGATTTTCACTTATTTATCTTTGAAATCGACAGATCTTGTGTAGTCGTAACTTTTGGTGTATGTTATATGTTTCTACGAAGAAGCATTGGTATTTTATACGGAAGAAAATTATTTTAGATAGGGCGTTTTCTATGTTAATTTTGACGTGACGTCGCCGATGTTTAACATTGAGTCTATGGGAAACTTGGCGACGTCACGTCAAAATTTAACATGGAAATCACCTTATCTAATATTGAATTTTTTTCTATAGATTATGAACGCTTCTTCATAGAAACATATAGCATACACCAAAAGTTACGACTATACAAGATCTATCGAATGGTTTTGCCTTTTTGAAATTATTCTGAAGATGAATAACTGAAAACAAGATTTTCCAATTTCCAGAGTGAGTGGCGCGGACAGTAACATCTATATCCTATAGTATATTAACTCAAGAATACTGTAATACAGTATGCCATGGCAAGTCTTCATCTTGGAACATATCATCTCTTGCACATTGCATATCATTACACTGTGCGTCATGTCGAGTGACTGATAAATTCACTTAAATTCGTTTATATGGCACGCCATGACTGATTTTTGTGTGTTTGGTTACTGTAGAAGAGAAAATTGAAGACAAGCGTATGGACGGAAATGTCATGGCTTTTTATTTCAAACAATATTAAAGGATTTTGTGTTTTGTCCCACGGGGTTTGTGAGGTACCATTTATCCCGTGGGTATCTAACGATGAATATTCACATCAAACATGCAACATGTATATTATCTATGCGCCAATTTTTACTATCTGCATCCTTTGGCAGCATAGAATACACAATCACAAATATTCAACAAACCATATCAGAGTTGGGAGACAACTGACTTCTAGCAAAGTAATTTGGTTATCTGTCAAGATTGCACATAAATATTTTCCATCAGAAAAGTCATAGCATTACAAGACTTGGTGCAAGTTCAATATCATTCTGCTTGTTGTAGAAGAATACAGAGGCGTCTGGAAAACAGAGGTGTGATTTGTACTAATGTAAGAGACAAATTATTATTATTTTTATTGTTATTATTATTATTATTATTATTATTATTATTATTATTATTATCATTAAACATTCATATCAATAACATCACAGTATTAAGTATCATATAGCTTACATAAATTTTTATCATATATGTACATATCAATTTAAAATCTACACACATAAAATATATTAATGTATCTCAAACACAGTAATTCGTATATTTTAGCGTACTTGCATAAAGTATGCAGTATGAAATATATAGTGTATACAGTATGATTTATAGTCTAGCATGTATATTTACATATATAATACATTTAGCTTTCACCTGTAGAAATTGTTATAGTCATACTGATATAGTGTCAAGAACTGGAATATATTTACTCCATTCTTTTACAAATGTATCAGATTTTCCTTTCATTTTATATACAATTTTATAAACTCTACCTACGTATATAAGATATACTTTTAAACCATCAAAAGACAATGCAGTTCTTTGGCGTTTCATTTTGTAAATGTAAAATTTTATATTCAATAAGATAATACTGTCTATTGTTCTTGTATATGGTCCTAATAAAAAAATCATTTTAGTGAATCTGTCAAGTCAATTCAGTATTGTGCAAATTCATTCTTGATTTTTAATAAAATTAAAGTATATGTATTATAGATTCTTCTTCTTTACTACAAAAAGTACAAAGTAGATTATCATTAATACCCATTTTAAAAGCAGATTTATTAGTGGTCAATATACAATGGTTTATACTATACTGAAACCTTTGTATTCTTTTATCATTTATACAGTATATAGACTGGTATATAGATTTCCAATCATTATCTTCTAGATCTAAAAGACTGTTCACCCATTTTTGTTGTGACTTAACTATTTTCTTTGTTTTTAAAACTTCATACATTTTCTTTGAACCTTTCTTGTCTTTGACAATACTTTTCATATTATTTGGTACCGAAGGCCCTGATATTTTATTCAAAATATAACTTTCACATTTTCAAAGATATGTTTTATTGACCTGATAATACCATTATATTCATTAAAATTTGTTTTTAAATCGTAAATATCCATAAATTTGTCAAAGGAATAAAAAGTATTATCTTCCTTTAACACATAATTTATATACATAATACCTTTTTCAGACCAATGTTTATATGATACACACTGTCCATTGAGCTGAACATTTTTATTTTTCCAAAGTGGGCATTCAGCAATATTAAAGACCTTGTTCTCATATTTGTTTTGTTTATCTATGAATTCCTTCCATGAGATGAATACATCTTTCCAAAATTTATTTCTATGAGTTTTTATGAATTCTGATACATATTGTTCACCACATTGTAAAAGAAATTTCTTATTAACATTTTCTAAGATAAGATTTTACCAGATGCCTTCTGTGATTATCTGTGATTACCTCTATATATTTAAGAATATCATATATAAGTCTGGTATTTTCACCAATATATCTACCTGCAATGAAGCCTGTTTGTTTATTACTAATTAATTTATCTAAAATGGGCTTAATTCTATTGGCCAAAACACCAGAGACAATTTTATAAACTGTATTAAGTAAAGTAATTGGTAGCCAATTTTTCAAATATTGCCTTGGTTTATTTGTAAGAGACAACTTCGTTTAAATCAAATTATGTTGAAAATTATGTAGAAACGTTAGAAAGTTCGTCAGTAGTACTTATTTGCCGACGTAATTTATGTTCCTATCGTCAAAACTACGTCATCAGACTACAGTTCTTTCCTTACATTTGAATATTTTTGTAAAGTTTTCTGTATTATTTGACTATTATCACCTTTTATATGCATGACCTTCGTGATTTGTGTCATACAGCCTGGTCAGATGCTTTCTGTCTTCTTTTTATTTACCGAAGCAAGCTCCAGATTTATTTCGTTTGTATCGTGATAATACAATGTAAAAGTGATTGATAAATCCAAACCATAAATCCGAAAATCATGAATCCAAAGGACTTACAAAATCAGTGAAAATGAAAACCAAATAGAAAACAGCAAATAAATGTCTACTTGAAAAGCATATGTGAACCACCTTGATGGAGTGAGATCAGGTTCCCGATGAGAGTGAGTATCTCCTGCTTGCTAGCAACACCCGTCACATATACCCAGTGGAAAGAGTCAAATCGTGTAAATTCCATATACAGTGAGGTGCAATCCTAACATAACATTATGTTAACGTGAAATTTGCTTTCCTCGTGCGCTCAGGACTGCTGAGCACACGCGTTTGCGTTAACGCAGATTTCTACGTGAACTTAATTTACAGACCGCGTGAACGCGCTTGACTGCCGCGTGAACGTGCTTGACAGCCACTTTCGCTTGCTTACAACTTAAAACTTGTATTAACATGTTCATATAGAAGGATTTAAAGAAGAATCGATATATACATTGTATATTTAAATATAAAAACTTATTACTGTGTAAGTAAAATATTTAGAATTAAATAAAACCCTTCCGAATTAAGGGATGAATTTTAGAAATATTGAACGCAATTTCCGAACATTGACTTTAATGAAATTTATCCTTATTTTGGTAATAATAATAATAATAATAATAATAATAATAATAATAATAATAATAATAATTATTATTATTATTATTATTATTATTATTGTTATTATAATTATAATGAAATAAAAAATTAATAAAGATAATAATAACGATGATATTGTATTCATATAATATAGAAAATAGCTTAATTAAAAATAATTATAATAAATAGATAAATAGGAAATACATGTTAATACAAAAATAATTAACATTTCATTAAATACACGTTTTTATGGCGACACTCGCGGTAATTTAATCTGATCCATTTTATTTTCTCCATCAGTACTGCATAAAGAATTACAAATATAGACATGTGAACGTGCGACTGGACCGAGCGCACGCGGGAATAAATCGCATTCACGCAAGGAGCGCACGCGCGTCCGGTCAAGCAGTCCTCGCGACCGCTTTTTGCGTTAACGTGTATGTTATTTTAGGACTGCACCCATCTGTATATGGATAAGTCAACGTAGGTAACATTCTAGTATAGATTCATTGGTTGATTGATTTTTGTTTAACGTCAATCCACGAACATTTCACGTATTTGATGACGGCATCTGCCTGATGCAGGGCATACATATTTCGACCTTTGCAACGGACCCATCCGAAGTAGTAAGGGATCTTTAACATGCCATGCATACCATGACACGGTGCCTCAGTTTTTACTGTCTCATCCGAAAGACAAAACACCGGCATGATCAGAGAGGGACTCGAACGCCTCCAGATCAGAATGCAAGCGTGATACCACTAGGCCATGCCAGCTTCATTCTAGTATAGGAAGTGTCAAATCTGTGTAAAGTGATCGGAATCGGTCTCAGTCCAGAATATCATTTAAAAGTCTGGATAACGAGATAGCATATGGAGTAATAAGAGTCTCGTAACGACCATAGAACTTCCTCAATGACGTTGCTAGTCTAGCACATATATAACCCTGGTTGAATAGCTTATCTGAAAGTCGCCTAGTCCTCAGAACAAATTCATTGTAATTTGAACATGCTCTGGAATAATGTATTAACTGAGATATGAATACGAAGTGTACGGGTGATGATGGAATGTTGCTACTTATGAAAGGATATTTTGTGTTAGCGAAATTGAAATCGTCACTTTTGTCATAGAGTGAGGTGTTCAATTGACCGTGAATGTCGAAATACAGGATAATATCTAAATTATACGAAGTAGAATTACTACTTTCTGTGGTTTCTTTGACTTCTGCCAGTTCACTTGGATAGATGATGCTAAGGTAATCCGCGAATGAAGGATTATTAATTGAAAGCAAGTCATCTATATACCTGTAAGTGAAATTGAAACCAAGAGCCAATTGTTTCTCTCCTTCCGAAAGCAAAGACTGAATGGATTCAGCTTCTTATGAGTAAAGGAATATGTCAGCCAGAAGAGTGGCACAGTTAGTACCCATTGGAATGGTGACACTTTGTTGAAAAACCTTTTTTCCAAACACCACAAACATGTTATCGATGATTAACTCCACTTCTGAAATATGCTGTTTCGCAATACCTAAGAAGGCCAGATTTAATTTCTGATAATATTTTTGTGAGCAACATCGATACAGATTTTGCACCAAGCTTTTTTGCTTATGAACTTCTGACTTTTTACTTATGACCATGACCTCATCGCAAAGACCATAGGTCTTATAATTGGTCCATCTGCATTCCTACAGAGATTTTATTTGAGCGTTGCACGCTGACTAATAGGACGGTGGGGACTTTATGATGGGCCTTGTCCAAACCCTTTCAGAGGCGACAAGGTCCAAAGCCTTGTTCCTGTGACTGTTAGTCCGGGGCTCCCACAGATAAAGGACCTGAACTTGTTTACAGAAAGCAGAGGCACGGTTTACTGATGTTGATTTCACTTTTATACATAGTTTTGATATTAAAACTAAGGAGTATCTCCCTCATGCATAGCTCTGTCCTTAGATTGATTCTTTGATTTACTTTTTCGGTCATTTTGGTTTCAATATTGATCTTCAAATATTTATATAATATGAGAATTCCAACCATTCGGCCACGAGCGTCACTGAAGAGACATTAGTGTTCGAATTGCGCATCTTGTGTACAAAATTCAAAGGTATATATGTTCTATATTTATTAAATAATATTTTGGCATCACAGCTATTGTAACCATTCCGCAGGGGATGCTTACACCTCCACGGCACCTGTCACACCTCTGGTCAGCAGGGGATACTTACACCTCCATGGCACCTGATCACACCTCTGGTCAGCAGGGGATGCTTACTGCTCCATGGCACCTGATCACACCTCTGGTCGGCAGGGGATACTTACTCCTCCGTGGCACCTGATCACACCTCTGGTTTTTCCAGGGTTACGTTATAGAAGTTTCTTATTGATTATTGATTTTACCATCGGGTATTTTTTCAGTCTTCAGTCATATGAAAAAATCCAACCCATGTGGGACTATACTCTGGATTCCACAGAATCAATCTCATTTTTGAGCATAGAAGTGTTCAATAATAGGAGATCATCAATTTAGTGTGGTACTATGTCTGGTTTTTATCCATATCACAATTAATTCCTTAATCAGTAATTTTAAATCAAATCTGCCTCTTACAATAAGTACACATAACTCTAACCTACAGATCACTACGGGACACTTGTCATACATGTATGTGGTCGGCAGACAACATGTCACTGGCATTTAGTAATTGTTTAAATTATAATAAGCAAAGTAACCCGTTCAGATAACTACTTATATTGTCAATTACCTATACAACACGGTAGCAAAGAGGAATTTCATTGATGACTGAGTGCTGCCAGGAGCCCGTTTCATCATACGGCGTAACTCCTCGCGTAGGCTTCGTTTGGCGTAAATATTCGTTTATATAGACTAGATTTCCAAATATTTTACGTTTGATCAAACACCATAACTCTACGTTTAGCGTAGATTTAGTCGAAACTCTAAGCCAACCTCCTATTTCTGCTAAGTGTTGACGTAAATCAATGCAAGTAGGCCTACTTCTAGCTTTTTTTATGTTTTTTAAATGTTTCCTTTAATAAATATTGAAATATACTATCAACATTTAACCGGAAATATAAATTTGCTAATTTTCTTTCTGGATACTTTTGCAGTTCTAATACTTTTTTATTTTATTTATACATGCCTATATGTCTTGAAAGAAAATACGTTTCTATGTAAATCGATTTCGCGTAACAAAATAAATAAATCAACCAATCAAAAACAGGAAAGGTAGCATAGGAACTATAGTTATAATTGATATTTCGTTATTATTCCCGGGCACCTGATCTCAATCCATCATAGGGGTTCACATACGCTCTTCAAGTAGACATATTTTGTTATTTCCCAATTGGTTTTCATTTTCACTGATTTTGTATGTTTTCTGGTTTCATGATTTTCGGACTTATGGTTTGGATGTATCCATCATCTTTACAATTCAATTTTTATTTATTTATTTTTTTATCTGTCTATTTATAAATTTATTATTTTTAGGGGGAATTGAGGAGGATGTAAGTCGTCTTATTCATTGTTATATACTAGAATGAAAGAAAGGGAAGGAAAGATTCTCCTTTCCTATTTAGTCGCAATTCGTGATCTGCTTCACTTTATTAATAGAATCTAGCACTAGTTTGAGTTCCAGATAGAAAAACATCAGTCGAGGGTTGGATGAATCAACAAATCTCAACCGAGGCGTTAGCCGAGTTTGAGATGTGATGATTCATCCAGCCCAAGAAGTACCTCTGGACTTATGAAAAGTAAAATTTCAATATAATTCATGCATACATTTGTGCCGTTGAAAGTTGGCTAGTCGCTAGTTGGATCCCTACGTACGTACACACTTATACCGGCCATACTGACGAAACCGACATCTCGCTTAATTAAGAATGCTACCATATACAACACAGCAGTTCTGAATTCTACCATATACAACACAGCAGTTCTGAGTGCTACCATATACAACACAGCAGTTCTGAATGCTACCATATACAGCACAGCAGTTCTGAATGCTACCATATAAAACACAGCAGTTCTGAATGCTACCATATACAACACAGCAGTTCTGAGTGCTACCATATACAACACAGCAGTTCTGAATGCTACCATATACAACACAGCAGTTCTGAATGCTACCATATACAACACAGCAGTTCTGAATGCTACCATATACAACACAGCAGTTCTGAATGCTACCATATACAACACAGCAGTTCTGAATGCTACCATATACAACACAGCAGTTCTGAGTGCTACCATATACAACACAGCAGTTCTGAATGTTACATGAACCATATACAACACAAAAGTTTTGAGAATTGGAACCCACGTTTAATGAAGCATCGTTATCTGTATAAAAAAACCCCAGATATAATTTCATTAAAGCTGCAGTAACAATACTGATGGAAAAATCAGAACAATTGTTATCGAGATACTACATTTAATGATGATCCATTTATATATATGTATCGTAAAAGCAGTCATTTTTCTCGTCATTAGTCAGTATTGTCATGATCTATATATAATGAACTATATCAAATGATCTAGCTGATACACTGTAAACTCTATCCCTGATCTAGCTCATACACCATAAACCGTATCTCATGATCTAGCTGATACATTATATCATTTGTATCCTACGATCTAGATGATGCATTATGAGCTGTATCCTTTGATCCAGATGATACACTATAAACTGTATCCCATGATCTAGATGATCCACTATACACTATACCCCATGATCTAGATGATACATTATAAACTGATTGATTGATTTTTTTTCACGTATATGGTGACGGCATCTGCCTGATACGGGGCATACAAATTTTGACCTTTGCAACGGACCCATCCGAAGCAGTGAGGGATCTTTAACGTGCCATGCATACCACGACACGGAAGGCGGTGGGGACTATATGACGGGCCTTGTCCAAACCTCTTTCAGAGGAGACATGGTCCTGAACCTCGTCCCCTCTGACTGTTAGTCGGGACTCCTACAGATCTAGATGATACTCTATAAACTGTATATCATGATCTAGATGATACACTATAAACTGTGTCCAATGATCTAGCTGATGTCTTATAAATTGTGTCCCATGATCTAGCTGATACACCATAAACTTATATCATGATCTAGCTGATACACTATAAACTGTATCCCATGATCTAGCTGATACACTATAAACGGTATCCCATGATCTAACTGATACACTATAAACTATCCCATGATCTAGCTGATACACTATAAACTGTATCCCATGATCTAGATGATACACTATAGACTGTATCTCATGATCTAGCTGATACACTATAAACGGTACCCCATGATCTAGATGATACACTTTAAACGGTACCCCATGATCTACATGATACACTATAGACTGTATCCCATGATCTAGCTGATACACTATAAACTCTATCACATGATCTAGATGATACACTATAAACGGTATCCCATGATCTAGCTGATACACTATAAATTGTATCCCATGATCTAGATGATACACTATAGACTGTATCCCATGATCTAGCTGATACACTATAAACTGTATCCCATGATCTAGATAATCCACTATAAACTATATCCCATTATCTAGCTGATACACTATAAACTATATCCCATGATCTAGCTGATACTCTATAAACTCTATCCCATGATCTAGCTGATACACTATAAACTGTATCCCATGATCTAGATGATCCACTATACACTATCCCATGATCTAGCTGATACACTATAAACTGTATCCCATGATCTAGCTGATACTCTATAAACTTTATCTCATAATCCAGCTGATACACTATAAACTGTATCTCATGATCCAGCTGATACACTATAAACGGTAACCCATGATCTAGCTGAACCACTATAATATACCCCATGATCTAGCTGATACACTATAAACTTTATCACATGATCTAGCTGATACTCTATAAACTGTATCTCATAATCCAGCTGATACACTATAAACTGTATCTCATGATCCAGCTGATACATTATAAACGGTATCCCATGATCTAGCTGATACACTATAAACTATATCCCATGATCCAGCTGATACAAGATAAGCTGTATCCCATGCCTACTTAATGCTTTGTACTATTTCGAGCTTTATGTGGTATTACAAAAAAAATTCATTATGTTGGTAATGACATGAATACTTCAAAATTGATGTGATAAAAGTTATCTAAAAACCAAAGAGTGTCTTCCTAATGGACTTTGTACTAAGATTGATGTCTGGCTATTCAGTCATTTTGAAAATTAGGAAATTGGAGTATCAAGATAGAAACATGATGTCTTCATTTTGATTCTTTGACGTCACAATGTGTATGACGTCAGATACCTACCGAAATGGGAAAAAATAACTCTGTATTACAAAGGACACATGCGTCCCTTAGACCTTTCATAGCTTTGCTCTGGACTTCTTTGGGATCTAGACAATCCCCCATACTCCTTTTCAATTTTACGCCACCCCAGCTGAAAACCTTTATGAATATAAATCTCCGTTAGTTAGTCTATATAGTAGTTTTCTAAATTTCACAAAATCTAATATTTGTTAAATCTCTTAAGCTTTTTGTTATAAGATATGAAATGATATCTTAAAACAAAATAAGACGTATATTTCGTGTGAAGAATGCACATTAACTTCATCTGACAAAATGAGTCTTAAACATAAGATCAAAAAGGTATCAAAATGTTTGGATGAACCTCCACAATTAAAAATCGACTATACACTTAGGCAACATAAAAGGGATTTAGTTTCCTGTTCTACACCTTCCTATATACGACAATGATGTTAATATGCTGACGACCAAAATAATAACTTTAACCCTTATCAATCGACAGACGAGTGGAATACAAGATTGTGTAGGTTTGTAATTAATCAATAAAAACAGCATTTTAAGTTACCGATGTAAAGTAAATAATGCATTTATCAAAAATATATAAGAGGAGACATCCACGATCATAACATACATATGCTAAACGAACATTTCTAGCTTCAGTACAGTCATTTAGAGACGCTGATGAAAATTTCTTTCGTCAATCATCTTTAGGGCAGAGACCTGTAATTACATGACACATATTTATTGTATATATTGTTTCCTTCCAATTAATACTTCTTGATTACACGACAACAGATACTACCGTGATATCGTAAGATCCGTCATTATGCAATTGCCTTATACATTAAGTCAGTTCATTTTTCAACCCATTTACATTTGAATATCAGATAACAATAATCGAACCTCTCAATGGCAATTCATTTTTTGCTAATGATTGCACACGTAATTAAAAAGATGAATGGGGTAGGAAAAGGACTTCACTCCAATTTATCAGAATCATATCTACATTGTATTACTTTCTTTAGGTCTTTGCATCCCACGTGCATCATCGTTATCTCTAATAATTCAATCTCCTCTTCTTCGAGACCATTGATGAATAGATTGTGTTAGTTAGCCAGCAGGACATACTAGCTCATCCTGGGCGCCCAGTCTTCTCACTATGTAATGATATGTGTTTCCACTTCCCTATATTGTATGCTAATTGCTTACTTAGTACTGATGACACATAGTTTACATATTCCAGTTTGCTGTCCGTTTATTCCATCTATTCGATAGACACACCTAGCCCCAGATTTCTTTTTGGCTTTCATGTTTATATTGGTAAAATTGTACATTATGTCATTAATTACTAAGTCATATGAAGAAAGACAATGAATGAGATAATGAAATGCAAATTTTGGAAATGATATGACACAACACGAGTTTCCTTCTTGACAGACAGAACAATGTTAGATTTTCTCGATGTCTTTCTATATTTTTGATACGAAAACTTTCTTCCATGGTGCCGTCTGTGATTATATTTTACGGCATGTCAATTTAAGTTATCGGTTGGTTCTTGTTCTTTGATAATACACATACATACATTTATATATCTATCTGACCCATTCATCACACTCATCCATTCTCACACAGAAATAGGAAATAGAAATATATATTTCTGTTTATTTGAAATTGCCATTAAATTGTAACAACAATAGTAGAATCATCAAAATCATAGTAGAGATAGGCAACAACAAATGTAAAATCTTTATAGAGATTTAGATCCAAATGTATTAAAATATATATATATATATATATATATATATATATATATATATATATATATATATATATATATATATATATATATATATATATATATATATATATATATATATATATATGGAATACATTTAGAGGAATCATATACTGCTATATTGTATACCTATATATTACATATACATTCAAATTCAAAATATATATTCATTGATTAAGTTAGACTCATTTACTTACATTACAGTATAGATTATTGAAATTTACAACAACAGTATAATATATATTCGTAATAATAAAGAAAAGTGTTAATTTAGTAGAACTTCTCCCCAGTCCTCCCATCACCTATTAATTCCCCCAACATTTCCACTATTGTGATGCATATATTATACATGTAGCGTAAGAATTTTGTAAATATTATGGATGCATGCAAGGAGTATGTCAGAAGATGGGCCGGAAAGGAAGATGTAGAATTTGGCACGCTGTCCGAGTGGATAAAATCCATAGGAAAATTACTTAAAAGAAAGATGGGGCGTCTTAACACTAGACACGAGTCCACTTTTCGCGACCCTGGTGTTGCCGGGGAACTCTCTGACCTCCATGAAAAAATCATCATTGTACCTGCTGACAAAGCGGCTAACAATTTTATTTTTTATCTTCGTTTGCAAGACATATTATTTCAAATGTCTCATAGAGGAACTTGGGTTACATTCAGGACCTGGACATCCAACGTACATAGTCACAAATCTATCTGTTCCTGAAACACTTGACAATCACAAATCCGTTTTCATGTCATTCGGAATTTTAACAGCCGATTCTGCACAACCGTGCATCTACTGGATTACTACATGCAAAAAAACCCTTACAAATAAATGTTTATCGCCAGATCTTGCAAACCTCTATCAATATTGCTTACGAAAATACTGACCCGCACCAAACATACTGTGATAGAGTATACTCCAGACGCGGAATCAATCAGATGTCGATCCTGTAGAATTCTAAGGAACTTTTACATAATCTGAAATTCCCCATTTTGAATCATGTTCCCAGCATAAAATCTTTTGATTTTTCCACGCTTTACACTAAAATTCCTCACCAAAAGGTCAAAAATAGACTGATCAAGATAATTCGAGACTCCTTTTTTTACAAAAATGGAAATCGGAGATACAAATATCTTGTTCTAGGGCAGGGGGATACATATTTTGTGAAAGAATACTTTGATACAGACAAGAAGTATACTGAAGACGACATCATCAAAATGCTGGAGTTACTGATAGATAATATTTTCGTGGTGTTTGGAGTTTTCAGCAAATAATTGGCATTCCTATAGGTACCAACTGCAACCCACGTCTTGTTGCCTTTTTCTTACATTCATACGAAGCACAGTTTATTCAGACCTTGCTCTCAACAAGAAGAAAGTACCTTGAATCTCAGTTCAATTTAACTTACAGATACATAGAAGATATGTTGTCAATTATTGATCCTAACTTTCAGGATTACTTACACGAACTCTATCCCAACGAACTGAAGATAAACGAGACAACCGAGAGCGACACATCTGCTTCGTGCTTGGATATGCTTTTTTATTACACCATCTTGTACGGCAGTTGTGATGATTTCAACTTCCACATAACGAACTTCCCTTTCATGAGTAGCAACATTCCTTCCTCTCATGCTCATGGCGTTTTTGTATCTCAACTTATAAGGTACGTCAGGGCATACATGTATATGAAATTCAAAGGTTTTGTTACAATGGAGTAAACGCTTACCGATAAGCTACTTGTCCAAGGTTATCTTACAGAAAATCTGAAATCGTCACTGAGAAAGTTGTACGGTCGCTATCGTGATCTTATAATGACCGTTCGACAAATCCTATTATGACGTCACGTTCACCATTTATGTACATTCCTGTGTGCACTGGAACCTTCATCGAGTTTAGCATGTTTCCATATAACTGTTGCGACGGGTGTTATTGTACAGCTCCATGGTGACTTCTGCCACATAACTGAGCCAGTAACTCCTCTTTTTTCTTTTACACGCAAACAGGAGACGCTCACTCTCGCACCGGGTTTCACCCAGGAATGTTTTATTTTCCTGGGTTCACAACGGTATCTTAGGGATAATTCCATAATTTAACCCCCCTCCTTTTAGACTTCGACACTGGATAACTGATCGGTACTTCTTCGTTGTCTTGTCTAGATTTTTGATAATAAAATATCATTCAATAAAACTCTTCGTGTGTTAAAATTTTTATGACATCTCGTTTTTAGACGATTCTTGTACCTATATGGAAGACTATTTATAAATTTTTAAATGTGTGTCCTTTTATTGTGCTCTTTTACGGTGAGTGGGAAGGTGGGTGCTCGTAAACCGGCTAACTACACTAATTGAGTGACGTTTGTTACCGTCCTTAGTCGGTATTTTAAATACAGTACAACTGAATATTTTTGTAATGTCGTTTTCTGTGTGTATTTTGCTATAATCATGTTTTATATGCATGTCCTTGGTGATAGGTGTCATACAGCTTGGTCAGATGTCTTCTGTTTTCCCTTTTAATGAATGACCTAGTTCTATGTCTTGAGTAAGAATAAGGATGAACGCTAGAACCGACCGACTGAGTATTACGAGGAGATATCATAAAAACATTGTATTTCATTGTAATTTCAGTCTTGTCTGTAAATAGACGCGAGAGACTGCTTATGAGCAGCATGGGCTGTAGGCTATCGCTATTAGAGAAAGCACTACTTATCGCTACAGGTGTAGCACACGTTGATGCTATTCGATTGTTTTCCTGATGTACTCACGTTACTCAGTCAATCTTAACTAGGTTTTACATAAATGATGTTGAAAAGTTACGAACAATGTATCGCTTGAGGTTTTCGATGACATTCAGATCAATTTTCAATCTGTAGATCAATTCTATAAAAATTAATAATGAAAGATTTAGAGAATACATTCACTCTGTCAAGCAATCACAAATTTTAAAGTAAATGTATAAGATTTAATTATACATTTAATCTAGTTCTTAAGTAACATATTGAGGGTCGTTGATAGGTCGATGACAGTATTTATAGTCCTCTGTTATTGTTCCCTTTGGTAACATATTGAGGGCGTTGATAGGTCGATGACGACATTTATAGTCCTCAGTTATTATTCACTTTGGTAACATATTGAATATCGTTGATTTTCGATGACGGAATTAATAGTCGTCTGTTGTGGTTCCCTTTGCGGTTAACATATTGAGTGTCGTTGATAGTCGATGCTGGAATTTATTGCCCTTTATTATTGTTCCCTTTGATAATATATTGAGGGTCGTTGATAGGTCCATGATGGTATTTATCTTCCTCTGTTATTGTTCTCTTTTGTAACATATTGAGGGTCGTTGATATGTCGATGACAGTATTTATAGTCCTTTGTTATTGTTCTCTTTAGTAACATATTGAGGGTCGTTGATATGTCAATGACGGTATTTATAGACCTTTTTTATTGTTCCATTTGGTAACATATTGAGGGTCGTTGATATGTCGATGACGGTATTTATAGTCCTCTGTAATTGTTCTCTTTGGTAACATATTGAGGGTCTTTGATATGTCAGTGACGGTATCTATAGACCTTTGTTATTGTTCAATTTGGTAACATATTGAATGCCGTTGATATGTCTGGGTTTTTATAGACCTTTGTTATTATTCCCTTTGGTAACTTATTGAGGGTCGTTGATATGTCATTGACGGTATTTAAAGTCTTCTGTTATTGTTCTTTTTGGTAACAGATTGCGGGTCGTTGATATGTCAATGACGGTATTTATAGACTTTGTTATTTTTTCCCTTTGGTTACATATTGAGGGTTGTTGATATGTCAATAACGGTATTTATAGACCTTAGATATAGTTCCCTTTGGTAACATATTGAGGGTCGAAGGTATGTCAATGACGGTATTTATAGACTTTTGTTATTGTTCCTTTTGGTAACACATTTATGGTCGTTGATATGTCAGTGACGGTATTTATAGATCTTTGTTATTATTCCCTTTGGTAACATTGAGGGCCCTTGATATGTCAGTGACAGTATTTATATACCTTTGTTATTGTTCCCTTTGGTAACATATTGAAGTCGTTGATAGGTCGACGACGGTATCTATAGACCTTTGTTATTGTTCCTTTCAATGAAATATGGAGGGTCAATGCAGTATTACATTATCACGTCATCTATGTCTTGTTATGTAACAAACTTTCACACTGAAATGGCAGTAAACGTATATCTTTAAAATGTTTATGAAATATGTAAGTGTCCATGTAAAGTTTGTTTGATGAACAGTGTTGTAATTGTTTAGAATTTTAATCACGTGATACAAATGACAGGATACATGGCAATATTCTTATCAATAAAGAGAAGTTTTGATATCATGTTAAATATATCATTTCACAGAACTGTATGTGGTGAATTCACATTACCATATGTATATCTATATACCATAGTATACTTAGTACTATAGTAAACTTTACTACACGGACACATACCGAAGCAGGGATATATTGAGGAACGTTTGCAAGTGCCATTGAGGAAATTTTATGGTTGATACATGGGATCTGGCGCAATTTTTTTTCAAGAATGTTAACCGACATTTTGGGATCTAACCATACAAACTAACCATCTTAATTTTTGACTATACTTGATTTCACATTATATATTATAGTAGATACAGGTGTTCGTAAAATTGTGATGCCTATATCTGTATATGATATTTTTGTGTTCATGTGTCATCTATCATGTAAATAATGAGAATAAATTAGAACAAGGCACTAATATGATGTTGATATGATTTAATAGGTATTCACTATTCAGGAAAACTATACTTTTCGTATAATAAACTACAATGTCTAGTATAGTATTTTACATCTTCGTAAAGGATAAAATGTAATTCTTTCATTGCGTATTGTTTTCATAGTAAGCGCAAATTGAAAGGTTAATTGACTACTTTGTTTTCCCAGTAAGCGCAAACTGAAAGGTTATTTATTTTACCACCTAAGTCGGTATCGTAATTGCACTACAATCAAATATTTTTGTAATGTGTTATATGTGCTTATATATTTTTGATATTCATGTATTGTATAGCTCCATGGTGACTTCTGTCACATAACTGAGCCAGTAACTCCTCTTTTTTCTTTGACTTCTTCGTTAAACTGATAGGTTATTTGAGTACTCGGTTTTCACGGTAAGTGTAAACTGAGAGGTTATTTGAGTACTCGGTTTTCACGGTAAGTGTAAACTGAGAGGTTATTTGAGTACTCCGTTTTCACGGTAAGTGTACATTTTGAGGTTATTTGAGTGCTCTGATCTCACGGTAAGTGTAAACTGAAAGGTTATTTAAGTACTCCATTTTCACGGTAAGTTTAAACTGATAGGTTATTTGATTACTCAACTTTCACTGTAAGTGTAAACTGAGAGGTTATTTGAGTACTCCGTTTTCACGGTAAGTGTACATTTTGAGGTTATTTGGGTGCTCTGATCTCACGGTAAGGGTAAACTGAGAGGTTATTTAAGTACTGTTTTCACGGGAAGTGTAAACTGAGAGGTTATTTGAGTACTCTGTTTTCACGCTAAGTGTAAACTAAGAGGTTATTTGAGTACTCCGCTTTCACTGTAAGTGTAAACTGAGAGGTTATTTGAGTATTCTGTTTTCACTGTAAGTGTAAACTGAGAGGTTATTTGAGTACTACGTTTTCACGGTAAGTGTAAACTGAGAGGTTATTTGAGTACTACGTTTTTACGTTAAGGGTAAACTGAGATGTTATTTGAGTACTCTGTTTTCACTGTAAGTTTAAAATTAGAGGTTATTTGAGTACTCCGTTTTCACGGTAAGTGTAAACTGAGAGGTAAGTTTTGTATTCCGCTATTCACGGTAAGTGTAATCTGAGAGGTTATTTGAGTACTCTGTTTTCACGGTAAGTGTAAACTGAGAGGTTATTTGAGTACTCCGTTTTCACGGTAAGTGTAAACTGAGAGGTTATTTGAGTACTCCGTTTTCACGGTAAGTGTAAACTGAGAGGTTATTTGAGTACTCTGTTTTCACGGTAAGTGTAAACTGAGAGGTTATTTGAGTACTTTGTTTTCACAGCAAGTTGAAACAGGAGTTCTACTTACACTAACTGCTTTGTACATTTCTCATACTTATATCTGCAGTGTATTCAAACATATATAATCTTTTAATTGCAATTTACATGCCCTGTAGTCTATATTGTTACCGTATTATTATATCTCTCAGTAGGCAACATTTCCCTACAAGCCCTATGTGGAAAAGGAACATTCCAATGTAAAGATGTTTTGGAGTGCATTGACGATGGCCTCGTTTGTAATTCAAAAGCGGATTGCAAAGATGGGACGGATGAAGTTTTTTGCAGTGAGTAACACATGCGTTTCATAGATTATTGTTGTGATCTAAGCGATGTAACGATTTATTTAATCTACAAAATGGGCATAATACTTAAATATATACTTTCTATATCAGATGATAAACATCAGGATGAGATATGGAATTTACGTTATCAAAAGCGTCCAGATGCCGACAGAGAAATACCGTCGGAGCCATGTGGTAGGTTGTCCATTGCTACTTTTTTATGGTTGCATTTCCCTATATGATGAACAATAGATGAATGCAAAATAAAAAAGAAATCCTTGATGCAACATTCCCCTCTTCTTCATATTTCAGAGATGTCTATTTCGCCACCCTGTATTTGTAGAGAACAAAGTAAGGTTTTCTGCAACAATGCGCACTTAACGGAAGTTCCTGGAAACTTACCAGAATACGTCACGGAATTGTAAGTGTATCATAACACACGTGACATACCAGAATACGTCACAATATTGTAAGTATATCATAACACACGTGGCATACCAGAATACGTCACAACATTGTGAGTATATCATAACACACGTGGCATACCAGAATACATCACAACACTGTGAGTATATCATAACACACGTGGCATACCAGAATACGTCACAACATTGTAAGTATATCATAACACACGTGGCATACCAGAATACGTCACAACATTGTGAGTATATCATAACACACGTGGCATACCAGAATACGTCACAACGTTGTAAGTATATCATAACACACGTGACATACCAAAATACGTCACAACGTTGTAAGTATATCATAACACACGTGACATACCAGAATACGTCACAACATTGTAAGTATATCATAACACACGTGGCATACCAGAATACGTCACAACATTGTGAGTATATCATAACACACGTGACATACCAGAATACGTCACAACATTGTAAGTATATCATAACACACGTGGCATACCAGAATACGTCACAACATTGTGAGTATATCATAACACACGTGGCATACCAGAATACGTCACAACGTTGTAAGTATATCATAACACACGTGACATACCAGAATACGTCACAACATTGTAAGTATATCATAACACACGTGACATACCAGAATACGTCACAACATTGTAAGTATATCATAACACACGTGACATACCAGAATACGTCACAATATTGTAAGTATATCATAACATACGTGGCATACCAGAATACGTCACAACATTGTAAGTATATCATAACACACGTGACATACCAGAATACGTCACAACGTTGTAAGTATATCATAACACACGTGACATACCAGAATACGTCACAATATTGTAAGTATATCATAACATACGTGACATACCAGAATACGTCACAACATTGTAAGTATATCATAACACACGTGGCATACCAGAATACGTCACAACATTGTAAGTATATCATAACACACGTGGCATACCAGAATACGTCACAACATTGTGAGTATATCATAACATACGTGACATACCAGAATACGTCACAACATTGTGAGTATATCATAACATACGTGACATACCAGAATACGTCACAACGTTGTAAGTATAACATAACACACGTGGCATACCAG